>JBBJLR010000040.1:3828512-3849387 GCA_037577145.1 Brachypetersius gabonensis | reverse complement strand
TCTCTCTCTCTCTCTCTCTCTCTCTCTCTCTCTCTCTCTCTCTCTCTCTCTCACTCTCTCTCTCTCTCTCTCTCTCTGGAAGTCTTACTATCTGTATGGTTTAATGTTATGCAGACGCATCTCATTTTTATTTGTTCATCCATAATTTATTTATATTTGATTATTCATGTATAAAATATTATTGAATTGTCTATCTGTCTGTCTTTCTGTCTGTTGGTCTATCAATCCAGCTACCAGTTTATCTGTCAGCTTCTCTGTCTATTTATCTCCATCTTTTTCTCTGTGTACTATGTGTTTGTTTCTACTATGTGGTGCGAATGGTTCGAGCACCACTTGCACCATTTGGAAAAGCAGCTCTGTCCTGGTTGTTTGCTGGCAGTGTGAGGAGGGGAAGGCTGCAGCAGGCCCTCTGCAGGACTAAAGTACGATTTGGATCTGGGTCTGTTCTGGCGCAGCTCCACCCAGCAGGCCTTGTGCGACTGGGTCATTCAGGCCAGATAAGGCAGCTTTCTTTCCACACTGCTGTTTGCTTTGGACGTTGTGCCATTTTTTTCATTGTCAGCCCAGTGAGAACAGCAGCCCCCCCTCCTCCAGGTTCCACAAATTTAAATACTGGCCTGCTTGAAAATAAATAAATAATCCCCATTCATAAAAATACTCTCTCATTAGTTTTACACTGTTTATGCGCTCCAGAGCAATCATTCACAGTGTCCAGACGTTTTTTCTCAGTGTTTCCTGATGCAGCTTTTTTGCCTTTGCCTGTTAGTTGTAATCCAAATGTCATACATTGAGCATGGCTTAATTCTAATATAGGATTTCTTAGAAAAACCCATTCATGCTGTACACCACGTGCAGGGGCTGGACTGGGACAAAAAATCGACCTGGGCATTTTGAGCCCACCAGGCAGTCGTTCCTGGGGGGAGGGGGCACTGACGGGATTCCGTGCCAGCCCAAAATTACCTGCCTGGCTTAAATTTACCATCGGCCCACCGGGAAAATGCCAGGTATGCCCGATGGCCAGTCCAGCCCTGACCATTTTCCATCCAACATGCTGCACAGCTGCTGAAATGAAAGTCATGACCTCTATTCGCCAGGAGATGGCGCCCCATAACTGCAGTAGAGTCCGAAGTACACTTATATATACACAAGCATTGGGACTCCTGATCATCACACCAGCAGGAACTTTAATGACACAGTATTCAAAGGAATAGAGTTTAATATGGAGTCGGTTCCCCTTTGCAGCTATAACAGCTTCCACTCTTTTTGGCTTTCCACAAGATTGTTGGAGTTTCTGTGGGAATTTGTGCCCATTCATTCTGTAGCATTTATGAGATCAGACACTGTTGGACGAGAAGGTCTGGATCACAATCTCCATTCCAGTGCATCCCAAAGGTGCTGGATGGGGTTTTGGTTAGGGCTCTGTGTGGCCAGTCAAGTTCTTCCACACTGAACTCCTCCAGCGGGTCTTTATGGAGCTTGTTTTGTGCTCTGGGACACAGTCCTGCTGGAATAGAAAAGGTTCTTCAATAAACTGTGCCCAGCTTGGCATTGTCCAGAATATCTACTGGTCAACTGAAGCATTAAAACTGTCCTCCACTGGATGTAAGGGGCTACCTGAGTACAATAATTAAGAAGTCCAAACTTGTGACCTTTGGCTGAAAGAGTGATTCTCCAGGTCAAAGACTGCATGCAGTTTACTTGATTCAGGTGTATTAGAGTTGAAAGAATACAAGACTGCAATGAAGCAGGTCCAAATCTCCTCATGTCTCCTCAATTCCTTCTAGTACTGCTGCTGTCCTCAATTCACCCAGCATCTATTAGAAACGGAAGTGTGTTAGGCTCTGTTCTTATCTTTCTGAATCCTTTTTTTTAAACTAAAGCTGAAAAGAAGAGGTGCAAGCATACGAAAGCCATTCAGGGGCTGTAGAATAATAAACTTTTATATGTATTCTTTTAAATTGCTTTATTTTAATGTTAACTTTTGGTTAACATATTTGAATTTTAACCTAACCTTTATTCAACATTGAGTTTATTGCACATGTCAATTACGGACTTTTCTTTTTATGTCTATTTATCTATTCTCTTGTTAGTGATAATGTGACATAAATAAACTTGCCTTACCTTCGTCGGCAGAATAATCCCAAAGGACATACAAAGTGAATTTGAAAATACCAAAGAAATGCTGTTCTATTATACCTAAAAGGAACTTTCATCTAATTGTACAACATTTATGTGTAATATAATTGTTTATATAAAGTGGCCCTTCATAGTCACATGTGAACACACCGCAGAACGGCACACAGTGTGAAATTCTTTCTCTGCATTTAACCCATTAACCAAGTGCCTCAGGGACAGTGTTTGGGGACTTTCCTTACTCAGGGGTACCTCTGTGGTGCCACCAGCTGTCCTGGGATCAGAACCCACCGCCTTCTGATTGCAGGGGCAACTCCCAAACCACCAGACCACCAGCTGCCTCACTGATGTGAGAAAGTAGTGCTGATAAAACCCTTTGTCTACTGTACAAATATAACTGTTTGTTTACTGCCTAAGAAGATCATTTTTTGTAGTGTTTTTTGATGATGAAAAAAAAATACCAGCCAGTGTATTCATTAGCATTTCATGTAATAACTTTCTGCAAGGGAGTTTCTCTCCTGGTGCCTTGTTCCTATAGATACGTTTCTCTAGACTGGAGCATTTAACATCAACATGTCTAATTAAATAAACAAATATATATATATTAAATTTTTATATATAAATACATGGAGTGATTAACTAGTTTCTGTCCGCTTCTGGTTTGATTCAATGAAACAACAGTTTAATGTTTTTTAATTCAAGATGTCACCATACACCGTCTGATCCTAGATCAGGGCTACTCTTAAGAACAGCATTGTAGACTTTGCCATTGTAACATTTTAAAGGGCTCCAAGGACCATAAAGTACTTCCAAGGACCATAAGTTCAGAAACTTCAGTATCTTTGGTCATAAAGGTTAAAGAAATGAACACATTAACAGAGAAAACCTAGAAGAATGAGCCAAAGTCTAAATGTTTTAAAGAGATTCCGTGTCAGAAGATAGTTGTGGGGATTTAGCTCACCAACAAGGAAGTGTCTCACCGCTGTATTGCAGTGTGTCTAAAAGTTTGTATCCACCTATTTTTTCAAAGTTGCTTCTGAAACCTGTGGTATTAATAAGGAATTTATCCCTGTCTGCTGGAACATTGCTGTGAAGATATGGTTGTATTCGCCCACACGAACAGTAATGAGGTCAGGTGCTGATGTCGGATGGCATATTTTTAAGACGTAACTTAAGTTAGACCTAGGCTGTAACTGCTGGGCAGAATGCTCTGCAAGCCCACTGTGACCTTTCATCTGACCTTATAAAGTGTCATTACAAGGTAATATCATTCCGCGATGTGGTCGCTGACGCATAATGGCATTGTACCCTGACAGGAAACCCTCGTCTGTTGTGTACCAAATTGACGACAAACATCTCACAAACATTTAATGAGAAAAATATAAAATTGCTAGCATTCTCTGTCATATTGTACGAAAGCGAAGCTGACCTTCGTTGTGCCAGGCCATTCCATGCATTGCGTAATCGCTAGTTTGAATCACTTCCTTCGCTATCAATAGCAATTTATTCCTCAAACAATATTTCATCATTTCTATGGCCTGGTCACGATCAAATGTTCCACTGATGTCATGCATCAGGCCCAAATACTGCAAGTGTCCTGGCCTCACTTCGGGTCACGGTGCTGACCCATGTGGTCATTGCGGTTTAACCCAGGAACTGACCAGCGTAGACAAAAGCCATACAGTGTGGGCATTCACTTGCACACTCATGCAGAAGCAGTGCGTTCATTGGTCAGCCTCTTTGTTCTCATGACCTCAGTTCATTCATGAAAACATACGTCACCGGTGCAGCACAAACCAGCGGTTTGTAACGGATTATGCAATAATAACCTGCTGGATCCAAAGGTTCTTGTGGGTGTTTGTTCATCACCTGTTGCCCCTCATTGTGAGAAATGCCTAGCTTTATACTCTGTGATGTATTTGCTCCATTTTGCTCAATAGGGTGTCCTACTGGAGAAGTGCATAGGCATCAATGTCTTCACTAAACAGTCATGTCAGTCCATCAGAGTAGACCACAGAGACCATCTTCAAAGCAAACAGGGACATTTACACCAAGTGTTTGCCTCCAGGTCGATACTTTCCTCTTGAAGTTTATTGAAACACTGCAATATGACGCACAAGAGCAAAATACATATTGCCGGCTGTGTACACAGCACAAGCTTATTTCAGCCCTGTGGATCCTTTAAATATGACAGGGCTAGTCGACATAAGGCTTGGGCATAATCCCACTCTTCATACGACACAAAAAGGGTCTTAGAGGTGTTCCGGGCCCTTTTTCTCTGATTTGATCATATTTAAAATATATATATATCAGCCTACATAGCTTTAAATGTGCTTTTTACATTTAAGTTTTATTATAAATGTTTTTCAGACTTTTTATTGACCACGTGCCACGTCATCTACAGTGAACACACCTCTGCATATTTTAATGATTATTGCTAGCACGTGAATTTAACATCTTGGAAAAAAGCACATAAAATGGGACAGGAATAATAAAAGTAACAAAAGTAATGGGACATTATTACATTGTATATATATATATATATTTTTTCAATATATTAAACTCAGCAAATAATACATACAAACTGGCCAATTAAAACGGCAGAATATGCAATATTCTCAATCAACAAAGCATGTCAACAAAACCTGACAGGCGACTGAGGATGTTTAACACTGTATGGTTCAAAATGATTCTATATTGTAGAATTTTAACACCTAACTCATACAGTTAAACCATCTTTAAAACCCACTCATCTCTGTTTTCTGTTGCCCTCTTGTGGATGGCTCAGTCAGGCCACTGCAGCCTTAGACTAAACAAACCTTAACCATTTTAATTCCATTTTTGTTCAGTTGTTAATCCTAAGACTCATTGTGTCATATAAATTATTTAACACCTACTATAAAACTAACATGTATGTTGTGAGTAAGCTCACACACAGGTTTTAGTGGTAGATTATACATCCAAAAGTGACAAAATGCCTCCTAATCAGTGTATTCAGCCACAATTAGACACACGAAGGTGTGGTGGTCAAATATGTGTGCAATCATTTAATCTCCATTGTAAAATCAATAGAAGTGGAATAGGATGCTCTGGAGCACCTGGAGTTCCATCCTGTACCTTTGGGTTGAGATGGAGGGCTGTAGTTAAACCCAGATTTAGATCACTGTACTTCGCCAGTACACTTGTGGCTGAATGCAATCAAATCCTCACAGCAATGTTCCAACATGCAACGTAGTGAAGCCTTCCCAGGGAAGCAGAGAGTGTTACTGCAGTGAAGAGGACACGCTCTTGATTTTGTAAGAAACGCTGGAGGAACAAGTGTCTGCATGCTTTAGGATATGTGGTGCATCTCCGCTCCTCAGTGTTCCTTACACTGTTACTCCTACGTTTTTGTGTTACTGTACCTCTTAAGTGAATTGTGAATATACCCACATGCAAACTCAGCAGACTGTCTGTGCGTGCTGTTGAATGTAGGGCCTGATTAAGCCTCTGATTTGCTTGCATGTTCCCCTCCCCGCGCCTCATCAGGGTTGTAGATGCAGGCCCTCACGATTTACTTTGAAGCTCCGAACTGTGTTTTGACTATGTCTCTTGTTCCTTGTTGTGCTGTGATCCACTTTGTTGGTGTTACTTTGATTAAAACCATGTGAAGTCCCCTCACTCGCTCTTTAAAGGGCTTGTACTAATGGCTCCGAGGATTACTGCCACGTTCAGGAGGCTTTATTGCTCTTTTAATGTCTTACACCGACTTGTGTTCTTGCACTCGCTTATTTTATTTCGAGCCGCACAGTCTGTTTATTGAGGGTCTTTGACAAATGCTGTGGTTTTGTCCAGCTATGATGACGTTACCAAATAAATAAAGAGTTAATGACACTTATTGAGGCCATCATTTAGGAAGGTTTTTATTATTTCACTAATGACATTCAATTTGCATGTAAATCGTTTGCAGAGTAGTGGACTGTCAAGCTTTAGCGCAAAGACCCTATTAAAACACTTTTAAAAGAACTGTTGTCGGTATCAAATTTACACACTTTTCCACTTCAGATGCCCATCGGCTGAGACGTTTGCTTCTCCGTTTTTTTTTAGAAAACAACAGAAGCTAATGGTCACAAATCCTTTCTTTAAATATTCAATCTCTCAACTCACTCAAGCTTTAATTAGACGTGTTGATATGGTTTAGGTTACCAAATGACATACTGTGAGCTACAAAAACGAACAAAGTTCACCTTTGTTTTCACAAACCGTCTCAGTAGTGGGACTCTAGAACAGTGGTCCCCAACCTTTTTTCCTTGGAGCCCCCCTTGCCTGTGTCCAAGACAAGCCAGGCCCCCCAACCCCAACCCATACAGACGCACAAAAAGAATAAAATGATGAATTCCATTTTTTTGATTAATAACTTTTATTGCAAAAAATAAACAGCGGTTGTAGGTTTTTGTTCTTATGCTCTTATGCACACACATTTCTCAGACATTGAGATTTTATGTATTTAATGTGTACAAATATAATTTTGGTAGCCTCAGTGCAGACAAAATTGTGCGCACCCCCTGCGATCTCTAGTGCCCCCCTAAGGGGAACCCGGACCCCAGGTGGGGAACCACTGGTCTAGAATCCAATTTTTGTTGCAACAAGCATAAAAATATTTAGGTACAGCTGCCCCTATTGGTGACATATTGTTCATTTTTACTACCAGTGCATCATACTGTGTCGTAAACCACAACCACAAGCCTGCACCACCTAAATGAAGAGCTGGATGCAGCTGCGAAGTAATTTGGGGATGTATATTGTTGTAAATAATTTGACTATTGATTTCTAGTAATTGTTAGTAACATCAGTAAAATTCTAAATAAAAAAAACAAAATTTGCACAGCAAACATATAAACCTTGTAGACTATGTATGGGTTGAGAGAAGCTGATTTGATTATTTTCTGAACTACTCCTTTAAGTTTCCCAAATGTCATTTTTTGGTATTTCATTGGTATAACACCTTCACGTCGTGTGTACAGCTTTAAACGTTCCTCAGTGGAATTCTTATAAAACATCTGTTGAACGATCAGATTATTTGGGGATGAAAACGTTGTCCTTTTATGGCATCGCTCCAAAGAATGCTTGGCGGCACCTTTATGTTGGAGCAGAAATGTCCCGATGCACGTGTTCTGTTAAGCAGGGCGCCTCAAAGTCATGTTCGAGTTCCCAAGGGAAAGCCGAGCCATTCAAAGCTTCCAGTGCCTAAAGATGTCATATGGAAAGTGACTGGCAGGCCCCCTCTACACCAAACCCCTGGCCAGCAGCCCTCATGATTAGAGGGTAAGGGGTCCGTGTCATTTCCCCTCTGTTAATACCCAGCATACACCTCCAAACATGGTGGAAGTGGAGAGAGGGGGGCTGGGATGTTCTCAGTTGTTTGAAGTACCTTGTCTTTATGGGCAAACATCTGGAGTACCGCAAACAGACACCTCACAGCTGGTCCTACAAAGGGAGCGTGGGGCACAAACACTCTAAATACAGCCCTCGGGCCATGCCGCCGCCGGCATCAACCACAACAACATGCGAAAAAACACCTCGATGTGAAAGGCAGTGAGTGTGCGGGCCTGCGCAGTGTACACACTCAGACCTTCACTGTACGCTGAAACTTTAATGGCCCTTTCTTCTTGCTGTCTATCGGTGTAGAGGCATACTAAGAAGTGGATTACGATACACTGAATTCGATTAAGAGCCACACAGACGATGCCGCTCTAGAGTGGAGCAGGTGCTCGGTGGTGGTTGACTGGAGTCCAGGCCAGGTGTGGCAATTTGAATTGATTCACGAGACTGATTTGCTTCAGCTGAGCTCAGCCCATCCCCCAGTTATGTTCAGCTGCGGTGTTTGCAAAAGTGTTTCTGATGTTTCTAAAATAGCTTTGTTGCGATAACAGCATTTGTATTTTTCTTATCGTATAATATCAATAGATAAGCCTTAGTTTAGAGTTACAAGAAATAATTCACCGACTGTGTTTATGCGTGTGAGTGTGTGAGTGTGTGTGTCTGTGTGTGTTATACTACCTGGTTACAGGAAAACAGAAGTCCTCATGAATCTAGTAGACATATCATCTGTGTGTGTATATGCGTGTGGTGTTTAATTGGCTTATTAGCTGTGTTTCTTCATGTTTTTGCCCCATCAAGTTCTTAATTATGCAGGAAATACTTTAAAATTTTGCCTGACAAAGCCAGTTCCCAAAACAGGAATTTGCTTTCAGTAGCAAGTTCATTTAGATAATCTGCATCTCTGGAAACTGATAGAAGTCATGTGACCATCTGTAGTCTGTATCACGCCCATATAAGGAGTGCCAAATCAAAACTGGCTCTGCGCAAAGAAAATTTTATGCCATACATTTTCACCAAAATATCACTGGATTTTTATTCCTTTTAGTCTCATTCTGCAATTGGACACCCCCGTACTGCACCAGCTACTCAAATTATACTACTATCAAATCAGCTTAACTACATTAAAGCTTGCTGGTTTGTGTGCGATGTTTTAATGAGACTTATGATAATTGATTCACCAAGTGAAGCAGGGGGCTGCCACCAACGAGGGGTATCGGGGGTGTGTGGGGACGGTACCTTACTCAAGGGTACCTCAGTGATGACACAGGTAGTTGAGATTCAAACCCACCAACACTCTAATGCAGGGACAATGCCCTCCCTCCTAGGCCACCAGCAGTACACATATGTTACGTATAATTATAATCTGACTCCGAAAACTTTATTGATTGTTTATTTTTTTGACTGCACAGAGACAGAGAGACAATATAAAATATCATGTCTAAATAAATCCAATAAAACTAGCAAGCTGATGCAAGCTGGACACATGTTGAGGGCCTCTGACTGAGATTAAGTGCCCAATATATCTGTAAACCTTTGATATGATTTTACACACAAAGCACACTCTTCAATAAACCTGTTGGGATATGTTAACACAGCACCATCTGATTTTAGGTATCATGCTTTTTAGTCCCCATTAATTTCGTTAATTCGTGTGTTAAATAAAACATAAAATTCAGTTTGGATCACTATATTGAAATTTATGACTTGACCTGCCAGACCGTAGATGTGTTCTCCTAAAAAAACCTCATCTCATCTGATAGATAGATAGATAGATAGATAGATAGATAGATAGACAGATAGACAGATAGACAGGTGGATGGAAAGACAGACAGACAGACAGATAGACAGCTACCGTTGTTGGCTAAGATAATAAAGGTTATCTTTGTGTAATGAGGTAGTTTTTGGAGTTATGTTCTATTTTTATTCTGGGATCGGAAATGATCCAGGATCGGAACGCCAGTCCAGTAATTGAGTCCACCCACAGGTGGAGACTGTAACCTACATTAACAGCCTCCATCTTCACTTATAAGAGTTCACTATCTAACACGAATTTGGGAAGGCACCGGAATGATCCATAGACATTATATATTTGTCACACACCGCAAAGCACTTTTCATTTCTAGACTGATAGTTAAAGAAATGAACACTAAAACCGTCGGCCAGCGTTTCAGTGGTGGGATGTTCATGGAATTAAGTGGAGACAACAGAACAGCAGCTCAGCCTGGAGAAAGTCCTCATTTGCTGAATCAGTGTTTGGCCTGAAGGTTTATGTCCCCAAGCTCATGATCCAACAAGTTGATTTTTCAAATGCAATAGCAAAATAATTTAATAACTTCTTTATTATGCTCATCTGAATTAAATAAATAAAACCTACCAATGGGTTTCACCTATGTTCTGTTATTGGCTAGTTAAGTGTTTGTTGATAATTGTTAAGAATCAATTATGACATCTGTTAACTATATTGTCACTTTCAAACAAAAACCTTGTATCTGCATAATAGTGACTTTTTTTTCCAAAAGAAGGAAAACCTTTAGTGACATTTAAAGCTCAGAGGTCTTATTCATTTCGGGCCATTTTTGTTTGTTCATTCATTGTAAAACTATACCACAGTGCAAAAGGCAGTGATATTTTTTTTAATAAACATGAAATTTATATTTTTTGTTCAGACAGCAACAATATGTAAAGTCTCTTTTGCAATTTTATTGTAGTTTCAGTATTACTGATGCTGCAGTTCTAAAAAGTCTATGAGTTCTTCCTTTTCTGTAGAAATTGTGTGTCATACTCTTAGTGATGAATGCAAATGAACAAGACAGTATTAAAGAGTTCCTCCATCTAGTCCTTTTACACCTTTCTCGGGAGAGAAAGCCACAACATAGGAAACGCATACAAAGCAATGTAGTTTTATCCCACAGCACCTCCTCCTCCTCTTTCTTCTCCTCCTCCTCCTTCTCCACGTAGCCCCATACCTCACATCTGCCTGAACTGTTTGCCCACAGCACCAATCACCGGCCGGTCAATTACCAGCCAATATGCTTCCTGTTAGTGAACGCATCGTTGTGAGCTGTTAGGCCGTCGGCCTGCCCTGTGAAGTCTTTGTGCCGGGGGACTTGAAAGGCCTGTTATGAAATAAAGATACTTTTGGGGCCAAACTGTTTAATGGAGAAGAGGCACTTGAGAGGTGGATGAATGTTTATTTGCTTGACAGACAATAAGGCTGACGCAGGTAGGTGGAGCAGGCCAGCTATTTTAAGGGGGGCCTTTACAACCCTCATACATTCTGTTTATTGGAGCAGAAAGCTGTCATTCTTTCGAGCAATGACAGAGCTCCATTTAGCTCCAGCTCGTGGCTAGGAATACTTGTGTATTAAGTGACCACACCTGTCTCACTCCGCCTGCCCTTTTGTTATGATGAGATTCTCATTTGAATGGAAGTCCCGCGTGTTGCGTATTGCCAACGTTACTGAAAAAACTGGAATGGATTTATGTCGCTTTACCAGAGGAATGTGAACAAGTTTGTAAAATAGACTGGCATTTCTTTTACAGGGGTGCTGCTCTTTTCAAACCCAACAGCAGGGTCAGGGTCTGCTCTTGTCTCGTCTGATGGTCAAACAGTGTTCCAGCCCTCATAGTTCAGTTTTCAGAGGGAACTCGGTTTCCAAGTCTACTGTCAGCAAGCTGTTGACCCTAGATCTATTTCTGTTGTCCATTTGGTGGCCAACTCTGACATTAACATGACGAAGAGACTTTGGAGCTTTGCAGGGATTTCTGCATGCTAGTCTTCCTAAACAGAGACAAGCCGACCAGCTTATAGCTGCCAGTGACGAAATTCCTCTGATCAGAGGGACAATTGAGCTGTAAATGTCACGGCATACATGCCATCTCCCTCGCTCTCTGTTGTCTTAGCGAATGCTTTTGCGGTTAGCTGGTACTAAGTTAGCGTAAAACCATTTTAGCCCGGAAACCGAAACATGATGCAAATCGTCGCTTTAGGAACGAAACCTTTATCTCCAAAGTGGTAAGTTTATGGGGCAAGAAAAAACCACAATGAGATTTTTTATTGGTCCATTTAGGACCGTTCATACAATGCTAGAGTTTTTGAGAGATTAAAAAAAAAACTTTTTTGGTGGAATTACAAGCTTTTGACATGACGGCAACGAAATATTTCACAAAACGACATTAACAGGAGCCGCCATGGCAGCTTCTTGGAGTGTCACTTGAACCGGCTGGCAATATCCCCTCATTAGTCAACCCTCAGAAAAAGGAAAGGCCCACTCTGCTTTAAACAGGCTCCCCTTTCAGGGAAGCAAATGGCATGCCTGGAAGGGCAGCAGCTCTTCCCCTCCTGCACCCTCCCAGGCGGGCCGCGTGAAGACTGCCGGCCCAAAGGGTGGGAGGGGGAGGAGGAGGATTCCACTCCCAGGAGGGACCACTTGGCCTCACGAGGCTGCTAAAACCACCCAATCTCCAAACCAGGCCGTGGCCGAAGTAAACAAAGGCAGGCCGGTGACTTGGCAGCATTTTCTATGCAGAAATGTCCGCCCGTGAGTGCTCCAAGCGAGGCTCACGCATCGTCTAGCTGCACGAGTCATAGTGTCTGCCGGCATATTTTTAGGCCTAACAACAGAAGGCTAACCCTTTTTTTCTATAGTTATACTCTGAGGTATTCTTGCTTGTGTTTTATGCGCCCAAGGACTATTGATGACTGCTCAGGATGTAGGCCACTGCTGATTGTGGATGTGGTTTGGCGAAAAACAAGCCGAGCCCTGCTTGTCCTCGGCCTTGCGACTAAAGGGAGGCATGAGAAAGCACACTTATTTTTTCTTTTTTCTTATCGTAGCTTTTATTAACTTCCACTTAAGTTAGGGTAATCATCATGTGCACAGCACATACATCACAATGTTTAACAGGACCTGTATAAAACTACAGACAATATCTGGTAAATGTCAACAAGATTCAGAGCGCACCATCACAGGACTCAGACGGTCAAGTCCGACAGAGCTGCTGAAACAAACCAGCGGGGCAGATGGACGAGTAACCATAAAGGAATTGACAGAAATGTCGTTGACAGTTTATTTCCACACACTCTTCATAGTTCCAAGTACAACTCCTAAAAGGGACTTTGCTACTACAAGCGGCGGATTGGGTAGATGATGATGGATTTGTGTTGTCTTTGATCTCTCTACCGTCAGACCACAAAGTCACGCTTGTTGATCTTGCACGTTTTGGTTAAGCAAATCCAGTCCAGTGATCCATGGCAGTTCCACGTTGTGAGGAGGGTCAGTCATTTGCCTTGACTGACCATCCAGCCAATTGTAAACAATGTCCATGATGATGCAAAACAGCACCACAGAGATTTGGCACAGTGAAAGAAAAGAGACCAGATCAGCTCAGGTGAATCGAACTGGATCAAATATGTTACATGTCCAGTACTGGCAATATGGGAGAATGATGATGCAAAATGCCATATTTGGGTATCATTAGCCTAACATTGCTTTGCTGCACTGATTTCCACAGTTGACCTTTGGTCTTGGGCCTATCTAGTTTAATCACAAGGTTTCCTTTTGAAACATTCACAATCACTCCTGACCATCCATCCATCAATCCATCCATCCACCCTCACTGTATATTATATGGCTTGACAGAATAAAAGGACATCTCTCAAATCTGTACCTGTAACAAACAATAACACCAAGGAATGCTTCAGTTTGAGATCGTATCTCAAGATCGGTCGGTTCCAAAACAGTTCTAAACGGACTCGATAAACCTCCCCCATGTAGAAGTAAGCCTACCTTCGCCTCCTGTTTACCAAAGCGAAACACCAGGCTCAAAAGCAGCTCTTCGGCATTTCACTAATCACACCGTATTATATTTACAAAATATATAAAGGAAAAATATAGGGTTACTGGTTGAGCGTATAGTGCAGTCTAACAGCTGTCTTCAAATATTTCCACCATGATTATCCTTTCTAAAAGTAAATCACAGGGTAAAGATAGCTCAAACGTGACAAGGCGCAACTAGGGCGCGCAGCAAGCCTGCTGCATGAGGGCAAGCAACGGAAAGACATTCGTCGTCAGCAAGACTGAGAATAGGAGACTGTCTGTCGACAACATTACGAGGTAGAGAACGACTGGAAGGGAGATATAGTACTGGGCAAACAGCTTGGTCCAGCCAAGAAAATGATTTCGAACTATGTGTTTTGGCAGTTTTGTGCCTCTAAATATGGACAAACAGAACTACAATAGAGCGTAACTAGAATTTATTGTTTTCAAAAATGGTTGTGAGCTGGTTGGAAGAACCCACCTTTGTTTCCTCATCCTTTAGATGCGACTCTACCACCAGCACACCTGATTTAGCACAACCAGGTGTGTAATCAAGTGATTAGTTGAAGGAGGTATTGGGCAGTAACAGAAAAATGTACATAAAAATCTCATTTATCATGTTAATCCTTTTTTTATATATGTATTCTACCTATTTTTCTTTGAAAGCAAATAAACGTGTACGGCCCATATCACATAACTGTGGCCTAAGAATTTGCGCAGTACTATGTATCTCCTTCTTAAATCTGTAAAAGAAAATACAAGAAAGAAAAAAGTGTCATTAGCCAAAAGTAAATTCCACACAGCCTGCCCACTCTTCTATACTCTGGCCCTTTCTTCCATCACCAATACATACAAAAATACTGTTGTTTAGCATGCAAGGTTTCCCTATAAAACCTCTAGCGGCCCATGTGCCTCAGGGAAGACTGACCTGAACTTCATCGGATATGTGATCAGATATTTGCTCAGATTCACTGTAAAGGGTCCAGTGTCTTCATTTGTCTGGTTTAACATAATAAACCTTCAAGGCCTGATGTCGTCCAACTGCACCTGACATTTTTATGCCTTTACGTTTCCCAACTCTTCAGGTGAATTAATGCCAAGGAGATGCCCTTCCTCCATCCAGAGCCTCACAGATGTGACAAAGATCAACCGCATATAAGTTCAGAGTTCAACTGCCCCCCTTGCCCCCCTGACCCCCCACTCCTCTGCCCCCCCCCCCCACCAAGCAGAGCTAAAAACAGATTTGAGGGGTAGGACTTCACCAAGAGTAAAGCGATACTGTTTCAGTCGGAGCCCAGCGGCACACAAAGGAGGCCGCGCGCTATACAATCGCTCCAGTGCGCAACACCATAGGGGTCGGTTTCACGAGTTTACAGACTTCAACTAAGACTTACAATTTCATTTTCCCATGAACGAGGGGAAAACAAAAAGAAAATGCCTATTTTTGAACAACAGAAACAGTGCAAAAACAAACCAACAAACAAAAAAAAAAAACTTGTACATGGTAGGAATTTCACGTATGAAACACTTGGTAGCAGCAGGAAGGATTAAATAAACAAATAAAATAAATTAAATGTGTTCTTCACACTCAGAAAGAGGCAGTTTTACAGGAAATACAAAATGAACAATTATAAATAGTCTAATATACACATATGAGAGCATGACACACTTAACCTCTAAGCTCTGTAGAAAGTGCATCGTCCCGGCCTTTGCTGCTGGGTCTGTCCATGCTCCTTCAGATCCTGGGCAAGAAATGTGTCATGGTCATGGCCGTCGACACCCGGTTTCCTTTTTTCGTTCGGCCAGTCTTGCTCAGTCCGATGTACATGCCGGGGTACGCCGCGGACTCGTACGCATTGTAATTATTGGCCAGGAGCTTTTCTTTGAACTTGCATTCGTTGGTGAACTGCGCCTGAGAAGGAAAGTTAAGACTGTTAGAATCTGGTTATAATTCGGAATCAGTGCAGTGTAGAACATTTATTTGTATTTTGTACATCAGACAGATCTCAGAACCAACTGTGGAGTGATTAAAGGTAAAACAGGTAGCAAACTCCTTTATTACAGAGCAGTAACTTAAACCAGACTATTCCCTTTGGGTTCATACCAGCATCAGGTACAAGATCACAGACTGATTGAAAGAGCTACACTTTCTGAATCAACAGAAGAAGCATTAGCAATAAAAACAGGTCAGGGCTTTTCTTTGGATTTGAGTTTGAGCTGGTTTGGAATGACGGGGATAAGAAGTAGGCCAGTATTTCCTAGACCTGCTCCTGGTGTCCACTATTGTGCACCAGAACCAGGTAGGATGAGACACCTGATTCAACTTAACATCAAGCTAATCCTGAGAAACACCAATGATGGGTCCATTTTACATTCCTAAGCTAATGTCATTTCTACGTTTTATCCATTTCAGGTTTCTCATTTTTGGTATCATTTGAAAATATCAGCTGCTCTTTTCATGGTGATTGTACCTCTAGAAAGAGTTCCGAATTCAAATCAAAAATCTTACTGTAGTGTTCACACTGTCCTGACTCCAAACTCTTTATTTTATTTTTCTACTTAAAAGATTAAGTTACAAATAAGCCCCTTTACCCTGGGAAAGTAAATACCGTGTACCTTTACAGCATATTTATGTAACACAATTGGACTTTGAGGCGCAGGTTGTACATTTGTGGTTACATTTACTTCATATGTACTAACCGAACTAAAATGTACCTGATATTATAACAGTGTTTTTTAATAGTGTGCATTAAAATGCACTGGATGGTTGTTTCCTCTCCTGTAAAAAAAAAACACTGCACTACAGTTTCAGGGTACAGTCACAAGGATGCTACTCCTTCCATATCTTCCATATCATCTTTCATATCTTTCCTGGGAGAACATAACTCTGCCATATTCCATCACAATGTTGTAAGTTGCATTGACTCCATGCACCCTTGATTCCAGGATTCTAAGTTATAAAGACAGAAAAATGGGAAAAATAATTGTGTTGAAGGCAAATTATTCAAGGGTCTTTTTCCACCCTTAATTTTCAATTGGACCTTAAGGTAGAACATGGAGTTATTTTGAGTATTAAATGCAGACATAGTCCCCTTGAACAATATTCCTTTATTACGCAGCTGGACCCTAAGGTCCAGATTTTTCAATACCCATTTCTGTGTTGGGCAACTTTTCATCTGAGTGATTTCGAAAGTAAACTTCCATTTGAAAGTGCCTTTGGCACCTTGAGGTTTAAAAGCATAATTAAATGAGCCTAGAGATTAATTACTGAATGATAAGCCTATAGTGTGAGGGGTTAATGAAGGGAGGACCCTGGACTGCAGTGACTGGGCTACTCCAAAAGCGTGCACACACATACACAGTCTGGGTGGTCCCTTTTGGCCAGTTCATCTTTACCCAGGCAAGGACAGTAGGTGCATGTGTTGGCTGGCAATGCTAAGAATGGAATGCATGGAGTGAGTGATGTAGTGCGCCACTGTCCCTGGCTTCATCCAGCCCACAATGAAAACACGATGAGGCACAAGCAAGCTCAACAATGCACCGAGGAGGAGGTTTGGGGGGTGGGGGGCAAGGAGAAGGGCTAGAGGGGGGAGGAGGGGTTTACAACTCCAGCACAGGGCAATATGTCATCAGGCACTGATAAGAAAATCTACCGGCGGAAACCTGTCGTAAATCAACTGGTGCACTCACAGATCCATAGAGCTTCCCCTTGCTGTTCATGGCCACGAATAGCTCGCTCCGGACGCCGAACAGTGTCACAACTCCCCTCTCCACCGGAGATATCTCCAGAAGACCTGCAAGCAACAACAAAGAATACAGATGACCTTGCGAGGCGCATATCTCTCAGGCCACAGCTCAGGATGAGCGTATTTGTAAAGGATATCGCGAGTGTTTACTTTTAGATTTCTGGAGTAGCCTTCAAGGAAACAACACCATCCGGCCATTAAACATTTTGCACCCAACACTGTAAATTCCCCATTGTTACAGTGCTGGATACACTCTGGTACTACCAGCTAGGTACACTTCTTGAAAAAAAAAAACAGTAATTGGCATAGAAGCTTTGCTCGGCATGGGGGTTCTTTAACCTCTTAATATATCCCAATATGTTCCCAAGGGTTGTTATATATTAACTGGTCCACAATACAAACGGACAGCATGGTCAGTTATAGTATAAAATCCTGGACTTCCTGGCAAGTCCTGGTCATTTAAGAGTTTTAAAGGTTCTTCGCAGATGTTTTCTTAAAGAGTCACCACTAAAGAATCATCACTTAAAGGTTCTTTAAGTTCTGCTATGGCAGCAAACCAAAGATGTGTGTGGTACCTTGTTGCATTGCAATAGATTGCAATATTTGATTCATTCTTCCAGTCACTTGGACTTCAATAAGCTGTTTTAAACTCTAATAATGTTTGTCTGAAGGTCCAAACTTCCTTTTTTCCCTCTTAGCTACAGAACTTAGACATTAGTTCCACATTACTAACTGAATCGTAGCTACTGGATAATGCATCATAAGACTAATATCAGAATAATAAGCTCACAAATAAGGGATTCTACCACCCCAGAACATCTCTTCATCCACACTCCCACATCTCTGACATAGTTTGGTGATACAAGGAGACCTCCTGAATTTTCATTCAAGACGTTTTCCAACTTTAAACTTGACTTTTGTCTACTTTCCCTTTAATAGAGCTGTGCTGCGTCCTTGGGATGATGCCTCCTCCCCTTTATAGAGGCGCTGTGCACTTACTGCGTATGTAATGAAAACGTATGTAATGTATCTCCCTTCAGTTTTATGTCATGTCTTTAAATAGTCCAAGGGGACACAAAACAACTCTTGGGCCCATATTGCTTCTGCATCCACAGGTCCCTGGACGTCCTTTCCCATGGCTTTTTGGGGCCACTACAAAAGCATGGCATATATACACCTTTATCCTGATTGGCTATTAGACACACAAGACCAAGGGGGTTAATGTAGCACAACAGATGGGCTTATCTCTAGCCTTACTTTAGGACCAGCTTTAGATGTTGGCCCGGTTCCGACCGATCTCGGGTTACAGTTGTTGAGAGGGGTGCGGAAAGCGTCAGCGCATTTTTCAAAAGTCCAGATGTTAAACAATCCGCAAGTGACAGACATATCTCCCAGTGGGTGTGTTAGTCTACTAACCGATCAGTTTGTACATAGAAACATCCCGAAGACACATCACATCATTAGACAAATGGTCCCACTGCACTCAGAGTCTATTATCTCATCAACTATTGCTTCCCAGTGCTAATGAGTACAGCTGGACCAGATTAGACACTCAAAGTATGGATTTAACACCATATGAATGAAGTCCATTCTGCACTTTAAACACTTATAAGACTTCATTCTACTCAGTAGTACTGTGCTAAGTGCTAGTTCGGTGCTTTACGAGTGAATACATTATTTTAGACTGTTAGCGCACACAGCAATAACCCACTCATAGCTGTACTGTAAAACTGGACTATAAGAATTGATTCAGTACTAAACCTTTTTCTATACAGTGCAATCAATCCTGGTGCGTTTTTATAAGGGATGGGCACTCTTTTTGTGTTATCATCTCTTTGTAAATAGATCTCATCTTCCAAGTAGTCCAAATCTGAATACAGTGGCACCCAAGGAACAAGTGCAAGGCTGGATAATTAGTCCTGGTGCATTTTCATTCAGGGTTAGCACTCTTTGTGTTATCGCCTTTTTACAGGGGTATACAATACACTGAATACAGTGATCATGTCAAGTAAGGCACCTAAGTAACAAGTGCAAGGCTGGGTAATCAGCCCTGGTGTACTTTTATCAAGCATTCTCATTCTTTTTGTGTTATCAGCTCATTGTAGAGATCTGTAAAAAGATCAAAATCTGAATGCAGTGTCTGTGTTAAGGCACCTAAGTAACAAGTGCAAGGCTGGGTGATCAGGGCTGGCACTCTGTGTTATTCCTTCTTTGTATCTTTAAAATAGTCAAATGGAGTGCTTGTGTTAAGTTAGACACCCTCAGATCCAGAATTACAGGGTTGTTTTTTGAGAAACAGCACCGACACTGCAGTGTAGTGTGCTGTAAGGTGAAGCTGTGGTCAGCTGTGAGTGCTAGGAGGAGACTGGTTGTACTCACTGTATCTGTTCTCGTTGTGCACGCCGGTGATGGTGCCGTCCGGCAGGACCTGCAGGTGGAAGCCGATGCCCACGTTGCAGTACAGGCGGCGCAGGCGCTTGATGCCGGTCAGATATTCGCTGTCCCGGGCCGCGTCGCGCTTTTCCCCTGGCACGCGCGCCACCGAGCGCGAGTAGAGGGTCTCCCAGCGCCTGTGCGCGCTCCCGAGCGAAGCGCCGCGCGCCCACCCAGCCGTCAGACCCGCGAGCAGCAGCAGCAGCAGCAGCACGGGGACACGGGGCGCCGCGCGCACACGCATGCTGCCGGACACGGGGGGCGCGCGACCGAGCGGGAACGAGCTACACACGCGGGGCACAGCGCACTCCTCCGTCTACTCTGGCATCGACTCCGCCTCCCCCTCCGCCAGCGTCCCAAATATTAATTATAATAATGATAATGATAAGAAAAAGAAAATACGGAGCGTCGAGCTCGCGCACCAAGTTGCGTTGCTGTGTGTGTGTGTGTGTGTGCGTGTGCGTGTGTGAGAGAGAGATTATAATTGTGTGTGTGCGCGCGCCTCCAAAGTCGAGTCCAAGTTCGGAGAAGTCGCTCAGCGCGGCTCCGCTCGGCCATGCACGCGCTATTTATACGCGCCCACGGAGTTACATCACGCGCTACGCGCGGCATGGCCACGCGCTGGAGACTGGAGGGGCCCGAGCGAGCGAGAGAGCGCGCGCGCGCGTTTGTGTGCGTGTGTGTATGTGTGTGTGTGTGTGTGTGTGTGTGTGTGTGTATGGTCGTGTATTTAGTTCTTTGTGGCGACCCCATTAGTCCCTGGACTAATGCAAGACATGAACATTAAGAAAGTCAAGAAAAACACGTATTTTCATTTATTTGTCAAATTCCACAGTACAGCAACGGACTAAAAATAAAACAAATTATTTAATTTGTATGTTAAGGTGAGGTGAGTTTTAGAAGCAGTGAATGGAAGTGAATAGAAGCACGTGTGCCTGAACAAGAGTTTACGATTGTATTTATATCCTGAGAACACTAACAACGATTATAATTAAACTATAATGATGCTGGTGATCATCATCATCATCATCATCATCATCATCATCATCATCATCATCATCATCATCATCATCTAACATATGAATCGCCCTTGGAGAGTGTGTGTGTGTGTATGTGTGTATGTGTGTGTATGTGTGTGTGGTTGTGTATGTATGTGTATGTGTGTGTGTGTGTGTGTATGTATGTATATGTGTGTGTGTGTATGTGAGTGCGTATGTGTTTGTGTGTGTGTATGTGTGCATGTCTGGGGGGGTGAGTGTATGTGAGCGTATGTCTGTGTGTGGGTGTGTGTGAGTGTGTGTGTGTGTGTGTGTGTGTGAGAGAGAGAGAGAGAGAGAGTCTGTGAGTGTATGTATGTGTTTATGTGTTTTTGTATGCGTGTGT
>JBBJLR010000040.1:3739186-3778666 GCA_037577145.1 Brachypetersius gabonensis | reverse complement strand
GAGAGAGAGAGAGAGAGAGAGAGAGAGATAGAGAGAGAGAGAGAGAGAGAGAGAGAGAGAGAGAGAGAGAGGGACGAGAAAGGCTTACAGTGACAGACACCATATGACTGCATCCCTCAGAGGCTCTAGTTGGTAATGATGTGGCAAATGTGTGTGTTTTAAGCTGGGAAGAGGGGAACCCTGCTGAGACTGCGTCTCACCCGTTTGCTATGCTAAAGGCCCAGGGTCTGCCTGAGGGCTCAGTCTAAGCAAGCCCCCCCCCACCCCCCCACCCCCTCCAAGCTACATTCACAATAATGCCTAATTCATTATTGCTCAATTCAGATTATTCCTTCAGTTTCTCATAAGATGGCTCACATTCTTCTCTCTAAATGGCCAACATCTGTCATGTGAACATACATCCTCTCTTTCTTGACACCTCTAACAATGCTATATAAATGCTAACAACTAACATTAATGTCGGGGGGGGGGGGAATCTTATTAGAATAAAATTTCACATTAGAACAAAACATTGCTGTATGTTCCTATTTGTTCACACTTTTCAAATCAGATTTGATCCATTTTTATTTGGGATCCTACAACAAAGTACCTAAACCCTGTTAGCATTTATGTGGCCAATCATAAGAAATGTGTTTTAAGCATGTGCTAAAATGAGCATGTGCATGTCTTTTCAGACCAGAAGTGAGTTTGGTTTTCTAACAAACACAAATGTGAACCATAGAGACAGAAAGATCAGATCCAAGCAGATATATGGAACTGAACAAAAAGGGGCGCAATGGGAATGCAGCATTAATGCCTCTTGGAGAACAACAGAGCCACAGCCCAGACAACGTTTTATTGATTGGTTAGGACGACTTTTCACTGACCTGCCAGTTTCTGAGGGATCGTTTCTCTTTCTGGGAGGGACAGATGTGTGGATTCCTCTTGCTGCCTCCATGAGGAGTGTGAGGAGGTACGGACGTCCTTTATGCAGGGAGATAACCAGGCCTTTGAAAGAGCTGTAATTATTTGCGGTTTGCAGGGGCTTGTACCATTTATTTTGCTCTTTTTGAAAATCCCACACAACGCTGCGAGGCCAAGGGCCAGCCTTTCATGGCGCGCGAGCTTCTAAAATAAACGAATGAAAAAGGTTTGTGTGTTTGCGTCTTATCTAATGCAGATTTAGCTTGTAAGCGAAGTCTCATTAAGTCGTACTTTACACATCACAGTAAAGTAAGCAAGATAAAGAAAATAAACCGTTTGGATCAGAGCGCAGCTCTTTCTATAAATGGCTGGAATCAAACAAGCCTTAAAGACTGTAAAACACAAATTAAACCAGTAATTATATTACTAGCGCTAACCTCTAAATGAAAGCAACATATGCTTAGCCGGATCCCACATAATCATGAGAAGCGTTTTTATGGTGGCCAAGCTGTATTATTTTCATGTTAGGCCCGCCGTCCCTTTAGTCCCTCAGCCAGTGGCAATTGCATTGTACATGCACAATAAACAAGTCAGCCTTGCAATTAGCACAACACAGAGTGGTTAGGGAATACACACTTTTAACAGCTAAGACAAAAGCCGGGGCTATGAGTTTTGTGTATTGTGAGTTCTCCAAAGCCACTTGAATCTTTCATTATGTGATTAAGGGGCCTGCCTTGATCCCTCTCCAATTGAGTTGTCTCTTTCATTCTGTGGCTCCTAATTGGAGTCAGTGTGATTTAACGGGGTTTAACAAGGTCACAATCTAATGTCATAGATTTTTTTTTTGTTGGTCGTCCTACTGAGGCACACTAGGCTGCAGGCCTTGTGTTTTTCTATCCTTTTTCTATCCGTAAGGCGTGAATTTCTGGTAAAGGATTGGACACTGTGAGCGAAATACTTCTGTCGTTAATCTCAGTTTCTTGTAAGCAGAACAACAGCGCGTTCCTAATTGTCCACAGGCACCACATATTTTATGGGACTTTGAAAGGCAGGCAGAGTAGACGCAGTGACATGAGTTACTAGTAAAGTATGCCCATTAGAACCAGGCAAGGAACGCAGCACATGGGTGGCAAGAAAGGAATGATTTCCAATTACAATTTTACAGTTACGGGACCGATGGTACAGCACTGCACATACTTATAGGACGTGATCACCGAAGGCGTTTCTGTTCATTAAAATACAAACTAACGATTGATAATCTGCTGAAATACGCTTGTAGCTGTAATAGACCAGGTTCAGTCTTGCTTCTATCCTGAGACAGGAGGCTTTGATCTGGGTGTGTTTATGTGTGTGAAAGAGAGGCAGACAAACATACCAACACGGACACAGAGGGCGCCCCATTGTGTGTGTGTGTGTGTGTGTGTGTGTGTGTGTGTGTGTGTGTGTGTGGTTGAGGTGGGCGACTCCTGGCTCTTGTTATTAAAAAACTTTGTCATTAAGAATGAACACCCTGTCTAGGCCTGATTGAGTGTGTGAGGCTTCAAACAGGACGCCCTAATTGTTATCATGGCTCAATGGGGCCATTAGAGCAGAGAGGAATCAAAGGCTAGGTGCCCACATAAGCGGAGATGGGCCAAGCGTCTGAGGAGAGATGGGTGCAAAGGGGGCACCCTATGATGTCACTCGGCCCCTGGGCAAGCTTTCTCATGGGAAAAGTAACACTCCCCTCCGCTCACCATAAAAGAGGAGAAGGAGCCATAACAGTAACAAGCACAACCAGCGCAGCCGTTTGATGTGCTCATGTTATCTGTCTCCTTGGCTTTTTTGTATCCCCATTCAGGGCATAAATGTGATCATTGAAGTGGGCCGCCCCGTCTTCGCCGAGCACAAAAGTCTCTCGCTAATTGCTGCCACATCAAATAAGCAGGAGCAACTCCGAATGGGAGCCTTACAACTGCCGAGAAGAAAAAAAAAATCGCTTAAAGCTGGTTAGAGAGGAGGGTTTTTTGTGTGTGTGTGTGTGTGATTTCCCATCTAAGATTAGGTTGGTGGTTCAGTGAAGGTGGCGGCAGGGCCAGCGGCAGGGTAGGGGGGCGGTTATCACACAGGAAAAGACCTCTTCACAGATTAGTTCTGCATGGGCAGCCGTTCGCTATTCGATTCGGGAGCAACAAATCCAATGGCTGCCCCTTGCATTGTCTTCTCGTCGGCGGGCAGAAATGGTGGCCCGTTAGTGGGGGGGTTAACAAAAGCTAGCTAGTGATGGAACCCAGAGTGTGTTTTCAAAGTGTAACTCTTCTCCTTGCCGTCACGGGCCAGCGATATGAGTGTCTTGGGGGCCTCGGGCCGCACCACACGGAGCGAGAAAAAGCTGTCAATTCAGGGGCCCTTTCAAAGGCGCATCACTTTTGTGCAAACACGGCCTGAAAGTCACAGTCCATATACTCCTCAAAGCATGTTCCTGGTTAAATGGCCATTGACTAGCTTTGGATCAAATCAAACCCCCCTCCCCCCTCCACCACACTTCTTTTTGACCCTCTGCATTCTTGTTTTCCAATTGTGTCGTCTTTGTTGAGCGGTGAGGTTCTGTTGGAAATGTGTGTGTGTGTGTGTGTGTCGGGGGGGGGGGGGGTGTTAAAGGTGGGTGGGGGGGTTTCTTGGTCCGGGAACAGGTCCTGTGATCTGCTCTTTTTGGGTCTCTTGCTGGATCTTGTCAAGGTCACGACCCGGCGCAGTCCAGCACCACTATCCGTGTTAGCTGCTCAGGCCATTGCTTTGAAAGCGGGAAGATAAACATATCTGTTGCACACAATCCAATCCATCAGCACGGCTTGCCTCATGGCAGTGACCCACGCTGCGTTGTCACTCACAGATAAGTAAGCTGTTGGATGGTGGGGACAGAGGGTGAACTGGGAAGGGGGTGTTATCGTAAATTACTTCACTAAAACTTTCCGCTCAGTATTTGCACGTCTATAAATATTATCTGAAAAAAATGTCATTTGTCGTTACACCGAGTCGCCGCATATCTAGGTTCCTGAAGCAAGAGCGAAAACACACAGCTGCTGAGTGTTACAGTGATCTGAGTCCCAGCAGCCGCCGTTCAGGCATGATATACAGTCGTCTTCAGAGTGCTATAGGGTGGGGGTGAGAGGGTCAGGGCATCGTTGCACTCTTTCCTCCTGAAGTGTCGCCTCTAAATATAAACGCTGTAAATATTCTGTTGATGCCTCCCCATGTTGAAATCTGTCTGGCATTACAGATGGCAGTTCAATAAGCTAGAGAATAAGACTGACTACATATTTCACTGACTACAAAACAGCTCCTCGTTTTTAGGCCTCAGATTGCCTCAATTGCCACTGAGGTCTGTCGAGACAATCGTTAGGCCTAGAACACGCAGGCAGGCCTCTTGCTGAAAAAACATGCATTGTATGTATTGCAGGCCATGTCAGAAGGACAAGGTGTTTGGCCATAGGAAACCCCAAAAATACACATTTTAGCATGTTTTAGTCTGTCAGAGTGTTTGGTGATGGGTCTGAAAGACTGGGTTTTGAGGAATCAACAGCAAATGAAGCACAGGCAAGACTGGTGTATCATTCGGGACCTGGAACACATCACATTTAGAGGGACGTGCAATGATATATTGGAAGTGTCATTTAATTGCATAAATGCTGCCACTGGACAGATGATTTTATTGATATTTCAAACGGATATGGGATGACCTGTTTACAGTATTCTGGAAGGGCAAAATGTTCAGGCAATGCTGGGCTAGTGCGCTACTGTCTACGTGCATTATTACAAATGAGTGTAACTTTAGTTATTAGATTTGGTTTCTCTCTATTTTTCAGACCACAAGATCATTTTACTATAACTAACTAATAGGAGAGGCGAAATTGGTGTAAGCCAAGTAGCTCAACATCAATGGTGCCAGCCTGTGGCCAGTAGATCAGCAACATGGGTCTTTCTGTGTTTATTCTCCCATGTCACCTATACTTCATGAAGGACACAGACTCACTAGCTCACAGTCTCCAGAGAGTCCGCTCAGGATTAGGTGTGTGATAATCTCTTTGTTTAGAGCAGGCTTTGTCATCTGATTTGGGATTTTCCAGGGACAGAAAAGCAAGGAGGACATTGGGATGAAAAGAGTGGCCTTTTGTCGTAGTAATGGGGAAATCCGGATTTACCCCTCGCTGTAAAAATGTTTACTCAGCGCAGTAAAGAGTGAAGCTGTGTTTGTGTCTGTGGTAGCACTCAGAAGGGGAACGGAAGCCTGCAGTCACCGACTGCATAGCTTCATTTGTAGATATCAGGCTGTATTGAAAATTAATTTCCGATGCATCTGTGTGGGTATTTCTCACCGAGATATATTTATTAAAGAAACCCAACACCTGCTGTTACCTCTCAGCGTTTTTACAATGGTCTTGTTTAAAAATGTTGGATTAGTTATACTTTATTGTTGTGCAAAGGGAGATATAACAAGCAATTGTGTTCCCCTGTAGAGCATAAGTATTATATCCATTGGAGAAAGAAGGGTCTGACCTCAATTTAAAGACCTTTTGAGGTATTACCTGGGAAAGCAGTGGAGGGTCTGTTGGACAAGACCACCATGCAGCATATCGCCCCCCAGCAGTCTTCTGGAGGACTATTGGAGGGAGGCAGGGGGCCATATTCTCCTCCAGTCTGGGAGTTAGTGCTCAGCCACCAGGAGGGAGGCCCAGCCACAGTGGGGAAAAATTATCCCAAATCCCCTAACACTGGGCCCGCACAGCTGGCTAGAGGCACAGAGACAGTGGCTGAAAAGCAAGCTTCAGCCAGCCTACAACAACTCCCCCCAATCACTCAGCCCACCTCCCAAGCCCCATTCACAGAGAAAGAGAGAGAGAGACAGAGACAGAGAGAGAGAGACAGAGAGAGAGAGAGGGGAGTGGGAGACAGGGAGGGAAGGCGAGAGGGTGGGACAGGGGTAAAAGGGTTAGAAAAAATAGAAACAGAGTGAGACGAGGGCCTAGACATAAAGAGAGAGAGGATTATGGGTCAAAGAATGCACATTCAATCATATCCAACTTGGTTAGCCACATGCTAACGAGTATTCTCTTGTTTTGTCCCTTTACATTTGCTGTGCATCGTGTCTCGGTGCTAAGCAATACAACAGTACTCTAAGAATATGGTCTGATAAATCTTACACTGCATTGTGAACGCACACCCCCGGGGGGGTGCTGGCAGTCCTCAAAGGCAAGCAAAGGGTTAAAGGCTCCCCCTTAAAGGACATCTGAGTTGAAGGATTTCTCAGTGTCGATAATTTGTCTAGAATAACTGCCGTGAACCGCTTGCCTTTAAAAAGGGAGAAAAGAAAGCAAAAGAAAACCCTTTGGCCAAACCCACATTGCTGTAGGTCTATGGTGAAGTAGCACTCGAGAGCGCTCAAAGGGCCCTTGCTGTCAGAATGGAATTTGGAGTGACCACAGAACAGTTGTCCAGCCCATGAATGTCTCTCCTGCTCAGTATAGATGGAGGCATGTTCATACAGCTTCATCTATCTTTACGCATTTGGTGGTCCCAGTCAGGTCTACTGCACCATCATTAAAACGCCACACATTGGTTCCCATTGTCCCGCCGGCCTGCAGGTCTCACCCTTTGATCTGGTTTTGGTCCACGGATGTTCATCATTAACAAATTTACTAATCTGAGTAATTCTGGATGTCACATGTCCAGTACATGTCCATTCAGACGCTGAAATAAAAGCGAAGTGCACAGAAAGCAGCCTGAAAGCAGCCTGGACCACTGGAGGTGCTCGAGTATGACAAATCAACTTTAAAGGTCAAGGAGCATTTTCACAAGCAAGATCGGGAACACTTTACCACTGAACTGCACATCAGGATAAATCTTCCTCGGACTGTTAGCTGTAATAGCCTTGCACTGTGTGTATGTTGTTTCCTTATATCCTTTCCCTATATTTATACAGCTAGAAATTGTTTTTTATTCTTTCTATAGATTTGTTTGTTCTCATATTGTTACTTCTGATCCTACGGTCTTTTTTACTACTCCTGCTGTTTCGAAGGAATTTCCCCATTGTGGGATTAAAAAAGTCAATCTAATCTAATCTAATCCAGAGATTAGGTGCACCTCAGTCTGGAGAAACATCCAGTAACATCCAGTGCTGTACTCTTTCCTGCAGGACCCAGATCAGTCCAAACCTTTTCGCCTCTGATCCTGATCAAGGTTGTGGACAGATCACCTAGCTGCTCCTCACACGCCCAGAGGCCAAGCACTCCAAGCTCTCCATTTAGAAAGTAGTTAATGCTGACATCTAGTGGTTAATGATGTCTAACCTGTAGCCTGGAATCTAAGCCTGGAAGAGAGTTCAGAACTAAATAAATAAATAAATCAAGAAAATTACATCAACCATAACCACTCTGTATTTGTCCTTTCAGCTTCTTACACAGAGGATGACATTTTGGTTTTTGGAGACAAAAAAACTTTTGGAGAAAGACTTTATTTTATACCTTTATCACTCCCAATGTACGCCATATAAAACAACAGCGATTCCTCGGAGTCTTTCAGAAGTAATCCACACAGTACGAGCAGTTTCAGTGTATTGGAATCTACATATTCTCTTCCTTTACTTTCCAATAATCCAGTTGTTATTGGGATCCGCCAGTTACCGCTTTATTTAAGTGGCCGTATTAACAGCTTACCCTGATTTCATAGATTAGATTGAAGCTGTTATCTAGTTTAAATCTTGGATTTAATCTTGGACCTGGATTTTGGCTCTGTAATCAGTTTTTTTTTCTGGATAAGAGCACTGAGGGAAACATGAAGGAATTATTTCTTTGATGGAACTATGAAATGACAACAAACGACTACATTTCTGAAGCTCCAATCTAACATCCTGTGCTCTATGGCTCCTTTCACATGCCGTTTATATCTTTTAATTTAATGCTGATTAAAGGTGCCATTGTTTCTGTAAGGCTAGGTCAACTCGATCTGAATAAGACCTGGTACAATACCTGCAAAATGACCAGGAAGGCATAAAACAGGGCTTTACTAGGAAAGTACAGTGGCGTCTCAATTACTGGCTTTTCTCTGAAAGTATTTTAGTTCAGTTTTGCAAGTGAAATATTAAGGCAGTGCATTTTCTACATAATTCTATAGTGAAAATCACAAGTATCACAAGTATTACACAATGTACGAGTGGTCTTTGTGTATTGGAGCCTACAAATACTCCTTCTTTTGGGTTTGGTAAGATAGTTTTGAGATTTCGCTCATTATATGTGTAACATGTGTCATTCATTATCCATGTTTCAGATTTATGTCACTACTTCCAAGTGTCCAAAGTGCCTTTTGAACCTTGTAGCCCCTGCACACATTTCAAGGGCAGTTTTGGCTGCAGCAGCCTTGTTCCAGTGTTAGCTCAGCTGCTACAAAGGTGGGCAACGGAGCCCCAACGTGACAATGCTGGAGGTGGTCGGCCCCAGGCTTTCAGCACATGCTGTTATGAAACAGGCCGGTTATAAACGCTGTATGATCAGGTGGAGTTTTTGCCAAGTTGGACTTTGTAAACAGCAAACAAGACTTGGCCCTTACTGAGGATGTCGTAAGTCTAAGAAGTACTTCTTTCTAAGGACACAGTTATTTGGTTTACAGCTAAAAAAACAAAAACAAAAACATAACCAAAAACTCAAAGGATGCATGAAAAACGCTGCGCAGTCACATAAAATGATTTTATAGTTCCATTAGAAAACAGGCCAGTGCTGAAATGAGAAAAATAGGGAGTTAATTTCAACAAAACACATCCAGTTGTTCTTTTTATCTTGTTTTACTATGCAAAAAAACCCAAAACCAATAACACAGATAACACAGACAAACAGATATATCTAGATATTTAGTCTACGCTACAAAAAAAAACCAATTTAAATGATTTCAAGACTATAAAACGTATTTGTTCTCTGATCGAGACGTTTTTACTTTTGGTAAATTAGAGTAAAAATAAGATTAGTAGCCATGAAATGAGATTTAGTGATTTATTTATGCTACATATTTAGATATGCATGCTTATGTCAAGAAATCTGACTGATTAAACATTGACGACCGCAGTGGAAGACTATTTATTTTAGTTTAATATTAGCAGTTCCTTTTTTTAAAGAGATTTTGAACTGATTTTGCCTTTTGTAGATTGCAAAGTATAAGTTTATTGGAGTATAAATAGTATAAATACTCGTATAAAAAAATCAATACTGTTTGTCAGTGCCTTTCTTAGGTCACTCCTCTTACTTAGTAATAGTACAAAAAACATGGAAAGAGTCATTATGACAATATTGATGTTCTGGGGCCTCACGTGAGCTTCCTAACGTTAATATGGGCTCTGAATCGGAGCGGGCCTGAGGATTCTGAGCAGTCCTGCAGACCTCGCAGTCCTGGCCTTTCTTCTGCACACACAGCTGTGCAAATGGCTCTTGCACCTGAACAATGTGGGCACCGGCGACAGACCAATAAACAACCCAGCTCTTATCAAGAACCCGCATGTTTTCATAGATAGAGCCTGCAGAAGGTTTCATGACCGAGTGTGTATTGATGGCTGGGCACGTGCAGCAGGAAAGCATCACTCTTGTTTACAGGGACTTGTTTACATGTTCCCTTTTAAAAAGCTATTAGAAATACCATAGCTGTTTTTAAAATATTGTTTTTTATTCTGCTTTACATAACGTGAGCTCTTTATGACATTACTGGGAATGAACATATATTCAATTATTTTTTTCCTATAAAGACTCAAAATAAATTCTTTTTGTTTTTAATTTTTTTATTAAAGCATCAGGGAGTAAGGATATTTGAACACACACCAATAATTCAGTCGTTACTAGAATCTGTCAGTTACCTGATTATATAAGTGGTTGTTACCCAGATTTCTTAGATTAGATTAAAGCTGGATTTAATCTTGGATTTGGATTTTGGCTCTGTTATAAGTTTTTTTTTCTACAATGTTCTATCTTTATATTGATTCCTTTCATTTTGATTCTGGGTAAGAGCAGAAATAGAACCAGTGAGCATGGAAGGAAACATGAAGAGCTTATTTCTTAGAAATTACTACATTTCTGAAGCCCAAATATAACATCCTGTTAAGGGGCCCTATAGCTCCTTTACATGGTGTTTATCTTTTATTTAATGGTAATTAAAGGTTTAACTTTTACTGTAAGCCGCAGTCAACTTGACCTTGCAACTGATCTGTATGAGACCTGGTACAAAACTTGGGAAATGACCAGGAGAGCATAAGTGTGAGCAATAAACACTTAATTACCAGGAAAATAAAGATTTCTCAATTACTATCTTTAATTTCAGTTCAATTTCAGTTCAGTTTTGCAAGTGTAAATATTACAGAAGGTCATTTTCGACATGATTCTATGGAGAAACTATGCTGTAGGAGTTCTGGCGTGCTTCTGTGCAAAACTAATGCAGCGTGGCCAGAAACCCGAACTTACAAAAACACCCCGGACAGAAGGAAAAAGTCACTTTCCAGAATGTCACCCGCTGTTTACTAGGTTTCTCATGTCCTCTAAGAAGGCGTGCATCCCAGTAAAATACTGTTAAGGGAAGCATGTGTGAATGATGTGTAAAAGTAGCCCAAATATTTCCCTTGTTTTGGGAGTAAAATCATTTTTTCAGTATCTTTATTATTCAGCGAAACAGAAAAGTCAGCGATTTTGCGGTCAGTGGCTGATGTCCCATAAGGCCATCGGAGCTCAAGGAGAATTTCTTTCCTTGAGGAAGTTGTCATGCACCATTACACTCAGGTCACAGTGGAGGATGTTACTTTAAGCCCTAACCTTTCCATGATTTAGGTGAAACTCTGCGGCCTTCGTTGGAAGGACAGACTTGGCAGTGACTCAGAAAGGACACCCCAGCGAGAGTTAGCTTGTTGTCCACGCGGAGCTGCAGCACCATGCGGCCCTGCGCTGCCGTCTATGACGCAGGGGGGAGCCTGCTGTGGGAGAGCGGGTGGGGGGACACCTGTGGAGCTCCTACAGAGCATGCCTGTGTCGGGGTGCCCTCTGGAGAGAGCCAATCCAGTCCATGGACGCACACAGCCTGACAATGACGAAAGCTACACACCCCTCTGGCTTCAGGAAGAATGACCTGCGTAAGCCCCCCATCACCCCCTGCTGTACAGCTGGAGACACCCTGAGACACACTCACCTACAACTTCCTAAAGATTCTTGGCAACAGTTTTCTGTCTGTTTAGAAGCATGAACATCAACATGGACTCACTTTAAGGACAACGCCACATGGAACACAGTATAATTACTGTTAAAAGTGTATCTTCTACATCTGTATAAAGTAATATTACATGTTGCTGCTGTTGGGACAAACTCTCATCTCCAAAATGGCTGATATTGTATGATATTTAATGGGCCAAGGTTTTATTTTCCCCAAGTATTTTTTTCTAACCTTTTCTATTGGTCCATTTGGTGCAATTACAACCATTTCTATTGGTCTACTCCAAATTTTAATAATTTCTACTGGAACATTCATAACTGTTATAAACATTTCTTGTGGTTCAATCATTGTGAAATTGTAGCAGAATGAAAAAGACAAGTGTCTTCATATAATAATAAAAATGGAGATACTATGTTTTGTCCCAACAGTCATGATAGTACAGTGGTGCCCAAGTCCAGTTCTGCAGGGCCGGACTCCAGCTCAGTTTGATGATTTCCCTGCTCAAACACACCTGGATCAACTCAGCTGTGCTTTGCGATGTTTCGTGAGTGTGTTTAAGGAGGAAAACTACCAAATTATGGAGGACCAGAATTGTACACCTTTGATATAGAAACTTTTCTAGTGTTAATTTCAACAAAATAGACATTCACTTGGTATTTCAAGTCCTTTCAGTTGAATTTTGAAGATGATGAGCTGTAATTATTTAGTTCTGCTTTTATTATTTATCTACCTCAGCATTTGATCACCACTATTCTAGATAGTATTTTCTTAAACTTAAATCTTGGTGCTATACCGCACTCTCCCCTCAGTTTAGAATCATCTCGAGCTTCATTTATTACATTTACAACATAACATATAAATGTCCTGATTAGCTGCAACTAATTTACTCTGATGTTACTAAAAACACTGATTCCAAACTAAGTTTACAAAATACTATAGGGACGTGTGTTTAGAACTGGCCAAGGTCAGAATTTGCCATTTTTGATATGCCAGTTTGGACCATTAAAGAGAAAATAATGGTAATTTTACTGCAATTTTGGTTTTGGTTTGGGTTTTTTTTAAGATAATAAGATTAGCCATCAACCAATTTGGCTGTGAAGTATCAGCCCTAAACATTCATGATCAGTGAATTTTTACAGTAAGATCAATACACTCATTAAAAGCTAGAAATGGACATAATTTAAGTTAAGTTATTTCTTTCCACCATCACCCTCACATTATCTATGCAAATGTCCTCGGCCCACTCTCCGGTCCGCATGAGTACCCATATACTGATTTGTGACGCCTCTTGAGTCAGAAGCTGACAGTGTTTAAGGTCTAACAGCTACCTTACATCGTCCCACAGAGCAAAAGACGGCACATGGACTCCAGGGGTCCGTACGGGTCAGGAATGAGGAACTATGAACCTGATGTACCGGAACATTTTGCGAGGACTGCGGAGAGTCACGGCTCCTATGACATCAACCTGACTCTTAAAAAGCAACAAACACAGCGTGCGACCCGGTCGCAAAAGATTAACCCTTTGGCTACTGCGACTTAGCTCACTAGAGGTGTCATCCTGTTACATAAGTCTGTTATGTCCAATCCACCACAATACACGACGCACAAATCACAGTGACGTCACTGTTGACGAGAAAGCAGTATGTCGAGGCTCCTTGGGGCAGAACTACCACATAACCGCATAAACAAACACTGACATTCTCAACATGACTTAAGCATGTTCCGCTTGATTTGGCCAGTCCTACCACCAAAACAGTCTTGAAACCGGGAAATAAATCACAGCGGCGATGCAGTAACACCCCGGAGGCTACCTCATGATGAAATCAACCTTCAAACATCATAAAACTGCAGCAAATGTTTTGCCAAGTTTCAGCGAATCACCACTACACTTGACCTTTCGCCTTTCCCCAGAAAAGAACAAGAATCCTTCATTTAAAGAGAACATTTAAGGGGAATCCCAATTTTCCGTGCTTTTTGGACAAGAATTATGTAAACGCTGTAAAATTTTTAAAATGGTACATGCATTATATGGACAAAAGTATTTACGCCTGACTGTTACACCAACAGGGACTTTAAGGACATTCCATTCAAATCCATAGACTTTAATGTGGATTTGGTCCCTCTTTGCAGCTATAACAGCTTCCACTCTTCTTGGAACACTTTCCACAAGATTTTGGGGTTTCTGTGGGAATTTGTCTCCATTCGTTCTGTAGCATTTATGAGATCAGACACTGATGTTGGACGAGAAGGTCTGGCTCAGAATCACCGTTCCAGTTCATCCCAAAAGTGCTGGTTGGGGTTTGAGGTCAGGGCTCTGTGTGGGTTGAACTCCTCCAGCCATGTCTTTATGGAGCTCGCTTTGTGCACTGGGACACAGTCATGCTGGAATAGAAAAGGTTCTTCCCCAAACTGGGTCCACAAAGTTGGACGCATGTCTGCAGAAGCATTAATACTGAACTTCACAGGAAGTCAAGCGGCATGTCCCAATACTTTTGTCCATATGGTTTATATGGAAACTAAACTGCAAAAACAGCCCGAATATGAAGTGACTGTTTTTGTGATGTCACAGAAACCAGCACTTTTACAAACACCTGTTTGTTCAACCCATAAAGTCATTTAGCAATACCAAATTATAATGAAGTTATAAGTCTTGACTATTATTTTGAATGAAGCCTAATACAGGGCCACTGTTTAAAAAATGTCTTTTACTTATATCTGTCTGAACGACACTAACAGAAACAGCCTGTTTAATTCTAAGGGATAAAGAAAGACTGGAAGATGGTCATGTAAAAATGAAACATAAATGTTTTTGGAGCATAAAACCACATACATTTCAAAAGTGAATCTCTGGGGGAGTGGAATACAATGCATGGGCAATGTAGGGTATGGGGTTTTTTTTTTTTAAATAAACACAGTTATGTAGCAGCTGTAAGTGATTCCTGACCTTAGAGTCAGGAGTTGGAAAGCAAAAACATTTTTCTTCTATTGCAATTTCTGCCACAATCACTTTGTTCTCAAAAGAACTTTTCAGACTTGTAGCCAGTAACCAGTTGCACACTATTCTTTACAGCACAGAATAGCATCTAAAATGTGTCTTGACATGCACACTTAAAGGGGGCCATTTTTGCTTCAACCACAGTGACCACTGAACAGTGTTGTGGTTTTTAACTATTAGAAGCTTTAGGATGTAAAACAATGTTGATGATACAAGACGACGGCTTCTCCTGGCTTCAGATAAGACCATCCAAAGCCGATACCTTCAGATCACTAAACAATTTAACAAGTTCTGTTACTATTTGTGATCATTCCATAAGAGCGTCTATGAGATGTTGTCTGCAGGACGAGACTAAAGGAAGGTGACTAAGGCTCTTCTACCAACCTGTTTTTCATGTTTCCATTCCAGGCCTCTTAATCAGGCATCCTCAGTATCAGCCTTTCCTGTCTGGTTCACACAAACCACCATTAACCTCAATGCATGTTATGAGTAATGTGATGAGACAAATCAGCATGACTGTAACGTCACAAGACAAATCAGCATAATGTCATAATAGCAAAGAAGAGAATGATAAAGACAGGATACAACATTAGATATACAAATATCCAAGTACAGCTATGTTTTCCCTGATAAAATTTTATGCAGACAAATTTGTGTTTTAGAAAGACTCCCCCACCCCTTTGAAACAAGGGACCACCAGGATTCAATAATTAAGATGTCCCAATACTTTTGTCCATATAGTGTAAGTGAAGCTAATATCCACCTCTCTCATTTTTAACTAAGAAGGTTTTGTTCCAGGGAAGGTTAATAAAGATGGATTCAATTACTTTTATTAAACTCATACTTTGGATTTATAAGACCAACCAAGATCCTTTTTGTAGAATAAAAATGAGAGAACAGTGAAGCCTAAACCCGTCCTGAGGTATAAGCCCAATAAAATACTTTAGAAAAAGGAGATTTAGCAGGAGTACAAAAGCACCAGGTCAGAAAACAACTTTAGTTACTTATAGAAACTGTCCAGTATGGGCAGTTTCTGCCAGCATGTGTGTGTTCATTTGCCTTTTTCTGGCCTAAAATTAGAGTAAATGACCTAAACATAATTTCTTTATAAACATACTACAGTGAATGTATGAAGATGTGAAAAGTACTAATTAAAACCATTGAGTAATTGAGGGAAGAGAATTCGTAATGCCCACCTGTTGATCTGGGCCCCATGACTCCCGGGTGAGTCATAAATGTGTAAAACTTAAACAAGAACATTTAAAAAAAACAAAAAGATGGCATTTGGGATGCTGGGAATTTCTGAGAATTACTCACACCTTGTCTTGGCTCACCTGAACCAGCAGTGCTCGTCTGGAAAAACAGCTTTATTACAGATTGCAGACCCGCCCACCCTCAGCCATCAACACAGCCATGGAAATTTGGTCATGCTCTGTAATAAGCCTCTTCCTTTTTGGTGCAACTGCACCGAGGCATGAGGCTCAACAGAAAGACTATCTATGTTCCTTACTCACTGATTTTCACACACTGCTGCCGGAGTGTGACCCGCGACCTCAGCGTGTAATTACTTCGACATTTTGTGTTTGCAGCCGCAGATATGGGCTTTTCATGCTTATCAAACCAAAGGCCTTTATTGTGGTGGCCCGGCTCATAAAACCCCATCGCCGGGGAAGGCCTGAATTGGCACTGTAACGGTACGCTTAATCATATTTACACTGTGTTTTCTCTCTGGCTTTGATCTAGGACATTTCATCCGCCACTTGGATCGTTTTTTTTTGTGAGTTTCACCTGACATCTTGTGGTTAAAACCAATCATTACATGTGTAAAGTGACCATTTGTCATTCGTGAACAGAACAAAATTCTTCCTCTGTATTTAACCCTTTCACCCAAGTGAAGAAGCGGGCAGCCAGGAACACAGCGCCCGAGGAGCAGAGTGTGGGGACGGTACCTTGCTCAAGGGTACATCAGAGGTGCCACTAGCAGTCCTGGGATTCAAACCTTCTGATCACAGAACTCCCCAGCCACAAAGTCACCAGCTGCCACATAAATGCTGTTGTGATTAGAACTATGATTACGGTCCTATAGGTGAAGGGAAGCAGTTTAACCCATTGAACCCTAGGCTTATTAGTAATATGTTATAAATTATTTGCCAGTTTCTTTGAAGCTCATATTTTTTTAAAAAGTGAGGAAGTCCAGACCCTTGTGTACCTTCAGGTTTTCTAGGTTTAACCCCATAAGTATTTAAGACTATTCTATGTCTATTTTCAGTACCTTGGCATTACAATTTGCCCCTTTAATGATTGGGACAGTGGTATTAAGGGTTACACTTGCTCTTTGCTTTGCCATGGCCGAACCCTCAGCCTGCACACACCTCCCCCAGAGTTCATCCAAGGCCCATATGCTTCAGTTTAGAGCAGCGCAGGCGAGGAAAGACAAGAAGAGGAAGGAAACAACTTCCCTGCAGCTCACACACATGGAGTCTCTTTCTAGTGGCCCGCCAGGGTAATGGACCCAGGGACACACTGAAGAGCCTCTTCCCCCCATCCAGATATGCGTGGTTCCAATTACAACAGGAAATGAAGAAACAGCAAGCGTCCACAGCCCACCACCGACCTTTGCTTTCCTTCGCTCTATCCAATTGTACTTGACGTGTCTTGTGAAGAGTGCCTTGAACCACGCGCGGTGAGGGAAGGCAGGCCCAGAGAGAACGTGATGCAGAGAGCCGTGTGTGGGTCTGAAGTGTGCAGGCTGTGCTCGCAGTATATTTAGCAGCAGCGTGAGCCTCAGAGCAGACCAGTTCAAAGCCTGATAACGCTGCCTGGGTGGTGAGAAGAAAAAAATCATCAGATATTTTCTAGGTCTAAAAGAGCTGTAATGCCCACAATGCCATGGACTCACGCTCAAGAAAATACTTCAACATTTTCAGTTTACAAGAACAGCCAAATTCAGTGTGTTACCTGATCACATTTATTTTGATGTAAACAATGACCATTTACACATAAAAAAAAAAAAAACAGACACCCCCCAACTTATGACAGTTTCAGACAGATAAGTAAATATAGGTTTTCAAATATTTACTATAAATCTAATTTTGCCATTCACACTACAAATGTCCAAGCATTGACCAGTTTAATCCAAATATGGTCAGTTCTCAAAGTAATAAGTCTCAGATCAGGAAGACCAGCACCAATTCGGGAATCAAATTACAGAACATAAATATAACTCACTTTTAGAAGACCTCTAACTAAATATACAGTGGATCAAACTATTACTTATTTTAAGTGTTGGTGCTGCACGGGTTATGTTTCTAAAACTGTAAGTCACTTAAATTGTTTGTTAAAAAAAAAAGACCAAAATATAAAAACTTCTCTCAACAGGTTTAATCCACTTCCAGAAAGACATGCAGAATATTTACTGTGAGCTAGAGAGAACAAAAAAACCTCACTGCTACAGAACAGCCTTTATCAGACTGTTCAAAACTGATCCTGGATCAGATTCCTCCATATCTATGATGACCACCACTCCAGCACTACTCCTTAAGCTGTGTGCAAAAACAGACCCTGTTGTCTAAAAAGCTTATTCACAGACTTTGACATTACCCCTAGTCTGTACCACCCAGAAAAGGGGCAAGAAGTGATTTGAGAAGGATGAGAGAAATTTTTTGGACATATCTACAGAAAAGGTTTGGGGGAATATTGTTTCTTTTTAGCAGTAATTAACAACATTAGCCTTACAACCCCTAGTACTAAACTACAGAAGCAAAATTTGGACACAACACATACCTGAGGTAAGTAGAAAGTTGTGGAAGTAGAAAGTTGTGGAAGTGCAAAGCTAAACGTTTGCCATTTGTGGTTTTTCCATCAACGGATAATAAACACATTCACAGGTTTGTTTTTAGTTTGCAAAGCACATTTCATCTAGATTTGACAGGACCACCAAACACAAAACAAAACGGTTATCTTTCCAATTACATTTCAATGTAAAAATTCACCTTTTAAGATCCATTGAAAATCATTCAACAAACTGGTCCCACATCATTTACCAGTTAGAGGTAGGGCTAAAATGTATTGGCACAAAGGTGGAGTGGAATCCCTGATTGTATAAAAGCCACAAGATTGTGGGGAGTATAAAAACACAATTTCTTGTTAATAAATAGCTCTTGCTCCATAGTTCTTTTCAATATAATCACAGAGGACAGAAAAAATGTGGAAATAAGGGCTACAGTATCTATTGCATTGGCTCTCAGTGTAAGGCATCAAGCAGTCTTATGTGCTGGTTTTAAACACGTGCCCCACAACGTGGCAAATGCTTGGTCAACGTATTTGAAAACAATCAATCCGTTATGTATTATTGCTCTTGATATCAATTTTCACATGTGCAAATAACTGAAGGTGACCGTTTTTCCTTTTCAAGAACTTTGGGCTTTTAGGCCGAGAAGGTCAGCGAGTTCTTCTCCAGTACACGACGGCAGCGATGAATGCCACGGCAGCGATCATGGACACAGTGCGCCATCTTGACACGCTGCGGATAACGCCCTCCTGAAAAACACGGGACAGCACCACCGTTAGGTCAGACACACCATGTCTGTTGAGTTCAGAAGAGGTCCCTTCTACATTCCACTCATACCCCCAATCATAAGAAGTAACCTCAGAAGTCTACTTACGTTAATAGACAATTTTATTTGTTCTAAAATGAATTCCGTAGCTTCATAACATCATCAATCTCCTAATAAAGCACCTTAGAGATTAAAAACACCACTAAAAGAAAGAAAAGCATTAATGCCTTTACTTTGTGCACATCGTTGCTCTCATAAGTGCTTTTAGTTAAATAAGAGACTCTTTTAACCCTAGACATATCGGATATTTTGTAACCTTCTGAGTACCAATTGGGTCAAAAATGTACGTATGCTTATAGGTAGCCAAAACTATCACAATATTAAAACATGAAACGCTGATTACTGTTTACTGCAATGGCATCTACATGAATACATTTGGCAATATAGTGTAGCTAACATGAGCAAAATAAAACCAAATAAACACTGTTTCCGGTCATTATTCACAAAGTTAAGAAAGATTTTTTTTGTAAATTTAAAACACAAGCTTTATTTGGATTGACAGAAGCATGTAACACAGAGGAAAATGAACTATTTTGGCTTAATCCATTCATTTTTTTTGTGAGGTCGAAAATGACCCTGTGCCACAATGGGTGCTTGACAAACTCCAGCGAACAATAAAAGATGATCTTTGTAAGCATGTTGTACATAGCAATGAAAAGTCACAAAACTATTGTATGTCTGGCACTTGTAGGGCACGAGGTGAAAGAAGCGGTAAGGTCTTTTTTGACCCCAGCTGTATGTCCAGGATTAAAAGTTAACGCCAGAAATATTGAAATAAGGACAAAATACAAGCTGCAGAATAATTCTATCAAATCAGAATAAAGCACCTCCTCTTCTTCTTCTTAAAAACACAACCGACACGGACTGAAATTGCAGAAGCAGCACGAGCCACATAACTGTGCTGGTTCAGCTACAAACGCAGGGCGGAAGTGGGAGTGCTGAGAGAAACTGCATCCAGATTTCAGGACTGTTTAACTGCAGCTTGAAAAAAATAACTATCTAAACCTAACCCTAACCAGAATCCATGTATTATGTCTGCCACTCGTTATCAGCATGCAGCTTGACTAAGGGTCACCCGCAATCCTATTCCACGCCACATAGCGATAACATGACGCAGCACGTTTGCATAAAATTTGTCTAGAACAGGACAGGCAGGGTGTGCATCAGCGAACTGAGGGGTTAGTTGTCATGACTCATCACACTATAGCACATCATATGTTGTATTTGATGTAAATTAGAAGTATTTTGCCTGATGTCACTGTGAAATTAGTGAAAAAGAAGGGGGCTCATACTCTGTGTACGTCATTAGCAAAACCTCTTCCTGCATCCTAGTTTGAGCGAGAAAAAAAAAAAAATAATAGTCACATCACCCTTTTATCACAGCCAGAGATAACTGCAGCATCTAAAACTTATACTGTACACCAGAGGTCCCCAGCCACCGGGCCGCGGACTGGTAACGGTCCCGGAGTCATTTGGTACCGGGACGCACAGAAAGACAGAATAAAAATATTTTTATATCCGAGGCTGAAAGATCTTTCATTTTGAGGAAAAAAAACCCAAAATGTTGGTTACAAGATCCAGGACATCAAAAATGTAGCCCACAATCTTGCTAAAACAAGTAAAAAACAAACACAGTTTGTTATTAGTTGCGTCTATACCGGCCCGTGAAAATACTGTTTTAAGTGAAACTGGACCACGGGGCAAAAAAGGTTGGGGACTGCTGCTGTACACGAAAACAGGGGTTTTGTGTTTTGTTTATTAAAGAGAGGAAGCTTTCTCAGGCTTTCCACCTGTCACTGTAATTTCTGACTTGCGTATGACACAGCTGACCCTTGCAAAAAGCATGTTGCTAAAGCTTTACAGAATGTTTTTGTGTGGTCTGGTCACCACAGACCACAGAAAACAGCTGCTTTCGATTACGCTGACTTTAATGTTAAAATCTATAAGCCTGGGCTACCATGTTGAACAAGAATCTGATGATGTTTTAATTCGAAATTACCTTTAATTACACATTTGATGCCATAAAAATAAGTTTTCAATTCAAAGCACATGTTCTTGTGAGAGCTGGAAGATGTATCATTTGTTAATCAGCACTGGTCTTTGCAGTAGTTCTATCCCTAAGGCATGCCCATAAGGCATCCCTAAGAATGTTTAATCTGTTTGATCAAGATTAGATTTTGTAGAGGTTTTAATACAACAAGAACTAAGGCTCATCATCCAAAAATATTATGTAAAAAAATTATTTCGGAAAAATGATGCAAGCTCATTTTAAAGTATGTCATATGGTCTACATATTTTGCAAACAGGGCAATCACTATCAAATATATTGGAAATTCAGTAATCCATCAGATATTTGAATGTAATTAGGTATATATTATACATATATACACATTATATTTAAGTATGTAATTATATATATGTGTGTGTGTGTGTGTATGTATATATTATTTTATTCATTTACTATCTGTGCGCTCCAACTCACGCTGGGCTAAAAGTGTGTCACATGTTTACTGAGAGCCCCATTCCCAGGATCCGCAATTTTAGTTGCGGCAATCTAGGCACCGCTCCATGACGCTGGGCCTTTTGAAGTCTAAACCCCACCACCGCACGTACTACGGCCTTTATGATCATGTCTGTGCTATAAAACTTGCCCGGCCCCAGGAACCAGTGAACTCCCACCAGGCGTAGAGGAGGTTCTGTGCCACACGTGCATGATGAACTACGCTGGGGCGTAATGATGGCCTTTGGACACCGTCTCACAAACATGTTTGAGCAAAAGGCCTCAAATCAGACTTGTGAGCAGGAGTCAAAACCAGATATCTTGAATTTGTACAGCAAAGCCACAAATTCAGCCGCCTTCTGACTAGTTTTGTCTGCCATATAGCAACAATTATGATGAAAACCAGCCGCCTTCCTTCTGAGTGTGCACGCGTGCACATTACACTTAATTAGCAGTAATTAGTCTCTGCAGTGATAATGGCGGCTGCTGGGGATTGCGACCGTCTGCCAAGTTCACCCACATATAACTATAAGCATTTCAACACAAGAGTTTTGCTTTTGTTTACTTTTTTATTCCGGTGAGAGGACAGCCTCACTGTGTGTACACATGAGTCTAGTATGCAGTGGGTGAGTGGGTTTAGGTGGGTATTCTTCAGTGGAATGCGTCTGAGCTTGCACCCCTGTGCTTCCTGGCACTCGGGTGGGAGCGTCTCCGTGTGTGGTGGCCTGTGTCTGGGTCGACCTGTGTGGCTCTGTATGGGTGGCCAGACAACACACACACATACACACACACACAAGCAACTTACCCATCCTCCCTGCTGTCTGATCCAGGCAGATATGTGTTCCCTGATAAATTGTAATACCCAGCTAATGATCCTCCTGATGATTTCAAAGTGGTTTTGAGTCAGTGCCTGAGGAGAGAATAGAAAAGCGATGTTTTTCAAGCAGCTTTTGTGTTCTCTACAGAGTCAATTTCCTGTATCACTCTACCAATGATAAGCATGTTGGAGCAATCATGGGGTCATTTCAAAGCAGTGGTATTTGCACTCATTCACAGGAATTTCTCTTAAAGAGCCATAATGACCTTATTTCATCTTTACTACATCTTTTAAAGGGCCCCATATCAAGGGGAAAAAGAATGTTCCTCACTTTTTCTAAGCTTAATGTGGTATGTAAACACTGCAAAAGGGCGTTTTCCCACTGAACAAAGTGCTGGAACCTTTGATAGCAGAAAACTGTGCTTTTTCCACTCGTCATCTACTACGGTTTTCAGTATTATTTTCATTTTTTTTTTATCTTTCAAGGTTGGTAGCAACAGGACTTAACAGATTACCAGAACATAAGAGACTTCCTGGTTCAACGCAGTAAAAGTCGTCATAGAAGGAAAAACATTACAGTACTGGCAGTGTTTACATAAGAGAGTGTAGAGGACCTTTACATTCTCAGTATACATATTCCACAGAATATAGAATGCACCAGGTGGGGCATTTTTCATTTTGAGAGAGGAGCAAGTTCTTCAAGAATTACCTGCATGACTATAAATTTTGGACCTAATGAACAGTCACTCAGCATTAGCTGTCTTATGTTTACCACAATGTTGTCACAATGTTGTTGAGTTAACTGGTCTTTTGGGATTATTATGCAATTTAACATTTTTACACATTTCCCATGTTGAATGTTTCCCATGTTCCCATGTTGAAAGCTTTGTAAAGTGTAAAATGTAAATGGCCAGGTTAGAAGTAGTGTTTTTATTTGAGCTGAGTGGCATAATTACTTTGGACTTTGGGCAGTTACATCACTAATGTTACCCTCTGCCATTGCTAATATCACTAAAAATGAATTAGATCTAAAAGTGTTGGAGGTAGTGTTTCATTTGATGCCACTCCACTCAAATAAAACGCTATTTTACACTTTACAAGTATTACAAATTTTTTTAAAAAAATCAACAGAAGCACTAGTAACAGGTCCATTAACTAGCTGAACTGCACATGTTATTAGTTAATAAATCAAAAAATAAAAGACACTATAGACATCCAGAAAACACAAAACACACTTCAGCCACCTAGCAATACTTGTGAAAACTGTCAGGCCTCCAGACTTACTAACCCAATGCAAACTAGGTATCTGGTTATCTCAAGCAAAGCTGGTGTATTTTACTCCATGTGATGGTTATATCAAAGCTATAGACTTTTCACAGATAGCAGCAGTGTTTTACCTTGTAAATAAGCTGGTAGGCCAGATGAAACAGGGCTACGATCCGTCCCCAGTTAATTCCGTCGGAAAAGATGCTCCTGGCCACAGTCATGAACACATCCTCAGCACAGTTTGCCTCCACCGTGCTTATGAGACTGTATAAGAGAAAAGACACCGTTGATTAGTATAATGTCTAAAGCACTTACAGGTTTCCAAACACACAGACTTTACTATCGTAGTAGACACAGACCAGGTCTATTAATGTCTGTCCAAGTATATTTGATGACTCCGTTTAGCATCAGTCCCAGAAAATAGTGCCAACTGACACACAATCTCCCTGCATCCCACTCCCCACAACAGCAAGTCATTCTGCTATCACAGGTGCTGTGTAGAAAGATACACAGATCCACTTTTTGGTGGTACATTAGGAGATACAGACACGTAGATGTTTTATACGTACGTACCTTCCTCCTCATGTGTATTTGTTCGCTGAAGTAAATTCAAGCTTTTTTTCTATCCACATTTCCAGCTTTGACAGCGAGGCTCTGTATTAGGCTACATGTCAATTACTGCACTGTCACTCAGACACAGCGGTTTTGTTTAGGAAAAAACAGGCCCAGCAGTTCACTCAGTTGTCTCAGAAACCCTGTTTACATGATATTCCAGTCTCTCTTTATCACTTACAATGAAAAAAAGCTGCTTTTTTTTTTTTACTGTGTGTGAGAATTGCTGTACGTTGGATGGGCATTTGACAAGTCGTTGAAAAGCACTGTCTGATGAATACATTTCTTAAAGGGATTTAAGCATAATTTGATATTTTTATTTTAAATTACTTATATTTTATTTATGTGATCAAATTACGGCCATTATTGTCACTACACAGTAATCAGTTTGAGCCAGTTTTGGACAGAGCATTGCTGGTTTCAGGTCAGCATCGGACACAAAAAACAAAGCAGCTCATGCCTGGTCGTTAATATTTACAGACAATTTACTTTTTCTTCAAGAAACTATTTTTTTGCATGATGTTCCATTATTTTTAATGGAATTACTGCTGCAATGTTGTTTACTCCAAAAAAAAAGTTCAATCCCACTTCAAAAAGTTTAACCACGAACAAAATGAAAATACAGGCTTGTCAACTGCCCCTGGCTTCATCACCCACACACCAGTCTGCCAAACAATGTTATGGCAAGCCAGGTTGGGAACCTCTGATTTTTTAGATTTTTCAGATTATATTATTCTATGTTTTCTGATGCTATAAAAATTGTATGCACTGGGGAAGTGCATTCTTACTGTTGAAGCTCGACGTTTCGATTCAGATCATCAGCGATCTTAAGAAGTTGCTCTACAACGACTTTCATGTGAGGATCGTCGCCTTCATCAGGTCTTCCGCCGAGGTCCACTGGACTCACGTGCATGGTAGGGTTCTCCGTACCGATCCGCTCAATGACATACCTACGCAGGGAAACACCACAGCCAGAGGAAGGAATAACAGGGTGATTGAGTTTATAGATATGATTTATAGCACATATTTGAACCAACTGATATATTTAGGGTGCTTTCACACCTATAGTTCGATTCCTTTAGTCTGCACCAGTCAGAAAAATTTTACAATGTAGACAGATGTGGGTTGGGTTTGCTTTCACACATGCAGAATTCTAAACGAACCAAAATAGGCCGCGAAGACCATCGGCACCGGAAACTATTTTCAGAAAATTGTGCCACTTTCAATAATCATGGAGGAACAGCTTTGCCTTACGCTCATGGCGCTGATCCTCGCGATGCAGATCCTTTTATTCAGACAATTCATTTCGAACATGATTCGCGGCTGCGACTCCAAACCAACTTCCTGATTTATTCACCGACGGCGCATTGCGCGCCACTTCAGGGTAAGGAGACGTGCCCTCCTCCTCCTGAATGATCATTTCGTTATCAGACAGCGATCTTCCTGCAGATCCATCAGGTATTCCATTGGCCCTATCAATCTCGTACCTCATGCGATACCCATAACGTATTAAACCGTTTTGTCCAATTTGGTTTGGTTGCTTTCGAACCGAACCAAAGTAGAGCGGATAAAGTGGTCCGAGACCACCCCTTCAGGCAGGTCTCGGATCGATTGATTTGGTGCGCGCCAAAGTACCGAGATTGCATTCACATCAACGCAAACGAACCGAACCAAGGGACCAAACACGTTTGGTGCGCACCTAATGCTGTAGGTGTGAAAGCACCCTTAATCTAATGAATATGTAAGAAGGAAACTGCTGTACCCTCTCAACACTACTGCGCCTTCTTCCATGATTCTATCATCCACGACATCTGAAACCAGAAAGAGAACATTTATGGAAAATTAATGAGAGTAGAGGATATACATCCACCAAGCACTTTATTAGAAACACCAACTTTGTAGATTCACCGTGCAAAAATGGGGTTACAGACTAAAGCCTGTTTATATTTGCCAACCTACAGCACTTATTTAGGAATACATAAATCCAGCCAGAAGCATAAAAAATCCTTCGAGAAAATATAGAAGTGCAGAAATTAGCTACTATATTTAGAAATACTCATTTAAATACACACAAATACCAACTACACCCTTCCACTTCCCCGAAGATTCAGAATCAAAGAAGCTGCATTCTAAACTACCCTAGTTGCTATGCATGTTTGCTCTATGCACATAATAAAAGTCCATGTCTGCTGGGCATGTTTTCTGATGCAACTTAACATTGGCACCGCTACTAAACATTACGAACTCGCATTTCATGACAGAAGCAGAAATATCAGAATATCAAGACAAATTCTGTGTATAAAATATCACAATATTTATATTCCATTTATTTACATGCCAGCCCACCACTGACATGTAAATAAAGTTTTCTGATTCTGATAAAAACAGCAACACCAAAGTCTGATATGCACACACTACAGTGCCAATGTCACTGGTGTCTTGAGAAAGATGTAGCAGACAACAAGGGACCTGTGGTGTGTAATGATGAATGGGGTAGAGTCTGGCTGTACACCTACACTATATGGACAAATGTATTGGGACGCCTGGCCAATCATGTCATGCAATGACAATGTATTCAAACACACAGACTTTAATATGGAGCAATAACAGTTTCCACTGGTCTTGGCAGGCTTTCCACAAGATTTCGGAGTTTCTGTGGGAATTTGTGGCCATTCATTCTGTAGACTATTTATGAGGTGGGGCACTGATGTTGGACGAGACAGCCTGGCTCACAAGCTCTCTTCCAGGTTATCCCAAAGTTGTTGGATGGGGTTGAGGTCAGGACTTTGACCCCGAACTCATCCAGCCATGTCTTGGTGCAATGGGGCACAATCATGCTGCAACAGTAAGGGCCTTCCCCAACACTGTGCGTTGTCCAAAATGTTTTTGTTTGCTTAAGCGTTTAGATTGCCCTTCGCTGGAAGTAAGGGGCCAGCCTGAATGTCCCAATATTTTTATCCATATAGTAAGATAATGAGTCAGACAGACCAGAACTGGCCCGTAAATGCAAGTAAAATGTAGGCTTTTCCAGGAAAGCAGGTCTAGTTTCCGTTACTCTCTATCCGTTTCTTTTTACCCTACAGCCATCTCACCTTTCTTTCCTCCTTTGTTTTTGTCATTTCTATTTTTAGCAAGGTTTTGGTCTGAGTTGCAGACAGGTAGGGTCAGAGATAACAATCTGTGACGTCAGTGGAAATACCTAAATAGAGGCCGTCATTCATTAAAAACATTAGAGAAGTATCAAACAGATTTTGATGTTCATTGTAGACTTTTGCACATAGTTGTCATTCGAGTGGCCAAAGAAGTGGTCAGGCCCAAAAGTTCTGCTCGGTGGGGCGATGACGTCAGAGCTAGCTAACAGGAAATTAAAAATGGAAGAAACTGAACTAAAAGTTGATTCTGGAAGTGTCTTACCGTCTCCACCCGTGGCTCCTTTTAGCTCACCGTCGTCCGCAGCCTCCCTCTCGTTAGAGTCTGCCATGCTAAAAACCCTAAAAATATATAGTTTTTAGGCTACTTCACGCTAGCCCGGCGAGCTAGCCTCCCAGCCCGAGTTACCCTCTGCGGAACAACTTTAGACCAGTTTGTATTTATGGACTGCTGACAGAGCTCAAGCAGAAACACCTTCCACTAAGACCCTCCTGCTATCCGCGTCCTGTCCTGTCCTCCAGCGCACCATGAGGACTAAAAGATAGAAAAGCGAAACCTTAACTCTGCTGAAATCAAGCTGACCCTGAAAGTCCAGCCTAGGAAATAGCAGGTCTGCGCGTGCGCAGAGAATCGAAGGGCCGTTCGTTATTATCTAAAAACTCTGCTCTGTTTTGATGTCATATCTGACAAAGACTTGTAACCACTTTCTTTGCCTTTATTTTACAAAAATTAAACACCATGTGTATATATATATATACACACATACACAAATAATATTATACGTAGTCAAAGAATTCTTAATTAAACGATTTCATTATGTGCATTATTTTATTATAGTCCCACCATGTGAATGTCAGTACTTATGTCAGTATTACTGATCTACGGCTGATCTCTACTACATGCAGTAATATACTCCCAACTACCATTTGTGTTATTAGTATTTGACTTAACTGTAAGTTCCATAGCAGTAAGTCTTTGTCATTTCAACAATATATACACAGTACACGAAACAGAAATAACTCAAAGAACAAAAACAGAAGCACCATGCTGCTGGTGGTTAGGCAGTAACTCCTGTGATCAGAAGGCCGTGGGTTCAAATCCTAGAACTGCGAGTGGGACCACTGAGGTACACTTGAGTAAGGTACTGTCCCCACACGCTGCTCCCTGGGCGCTGTGTTCCTGGCTGTCTGCTGCTTCACTTGGTGAATGGATTAAACACAGAGGAAGAATTTTCGACTGTGGTTCACCTATGACAAGAATGTAGAAACGCCACAAAAAACAGAAACACCACCAGACTACACAAGTGCCGGCAGAACAGAGCTAAAGAGAGAGTGGGGGAAAAAAACAAAAGCAACAATACAATAATTTACAGGACAATAGAACATACGGTCGACAGGAGCAGTAACAGCGCTAGTTTACGTTTACGGTATTTAGCAGATGCTCTTATCCAGAGCGAAGTACATCAGTGCTTAAAGTAGTCCACAACTGTTCTTAAACCTGTAAAGCTACACATAAATCAACAGCTATTTAACCAAGTTACTGCTGGCTACGTTACACACCATAACAAACCCTGTCAGAGAGAAATAGCAAGTCAGAGATTAATACACAAGTAAAAACAGTAAAACAGTTAAAAGGGTAAGTGCCTGAGGGATTTGTAAATAGATAGGAAAAGATATATAAGAGATGTGTGGGAGGATTGGCTAGTGTGAGTGAACACAGTATTATGATATACTGTATTCTAGCAGCAGAATTATTATATGTGCAAAACATCCAAAGAAATGCACAGATTGAGGCTGAGAGTAAAGGGGCGTTTACAGATTGACGGTGACTGACATGGTTGAAATACATGGTTTTAAAGAAAGTAAATATTCATACAATGGAGAATTAAACACACGCTACACAAGACCGATATCTCCCTCAGCCCTCTGTTAGAATACACTCTCAAAAAGGCCCCCAGTCTCAGACTGAACACCTGCACTTCAATGAAAATATGCAAAGATGTATCATTGCATGCATCCTTGAGAGCTCAGACTTCTACGGTCCATTAAGTCTTGGGAAAACCCAGATACACTCAAATGCATTCAAATCTGACACTGAGGTACAACACCTGCGTCTCAGTGGCATCCGGTTCGTAGACAAGTGTGTCCTGAAGGTTTAATTGCTGTCGGCTAAGAGTTCGCAGACAACGCATGTCCTTGAAGATTAAGTGACTTTGTTATAATGAGTTTTCAAAAATTTCAGACTCCAGCTCGCTCCAGTTCTCCACGACACGAGCCATAATTGATTATGTTAAAATAGCAAATGAATTCAGTTCTACTGTTTTCTAGCAGCAGAATCGTTATATGTGTGCAAAAAATTCAAAGGAATGCAAAAATTGAGGTTGAGAGCAATAAATGACTGGGTTGAAATAGCATATTAATGCTTTATTTATTATATTTAGGCCATTTTCCAAATCATTTTTGTACGTTTATTGTACATTTGCAAAATTCCCTGCGGAATTCAAATAGTGTTTCAGCTGTTTTTTTTGTTTCACTCACACCAGAGTGAACGCCAGAGACGCCCACATCATTACTACAGCAACCAGTGAAGCTATTTACTCTCTAACACAGCTCCACTTCAGCTGCTCTCATCATACAGCAGCTTAGACTTACTCTTAGTCTTAGGTTTGGTCCTTTCTTTCTTGAAGTAACAAGAAAAGCTGATGCTGTCAGAAGTTAAAGCTTTAAGCTTAAACCCAGGCATGCCCTCAGACCGTGACCTTTCCCAAAAAAACAACTGTGTAGTATATGTAAATATTTGTAAAAATGTAAATACAAGTTCCTTAAATTCGAGAAAACCGGCGATCGAACATTAGACTTTAAAATAGGGCTTAGATTTTATTCTTTTCAGAATCAGAAAATTGTACTGATCCCAGAGGAAAATGCTTATGACTGCACAGACACACAGAGACAAGAAGAATAAAGAATATAAAGTAAAACCAACAAAAGAATCTGTAGAAAACCTTCAAAAGGAAATACACTATGATATATACACAGATGCTGGGTATAAATACTATAGAGAAGTAACTTACAGAAAAGTGAATTCCTAATAACACTGATAGTGGTTTGGAGTACATTATTCTACATAGTAGAGGTCAGTAATATATAAGTAATACTGACATAAGTAGTGATATTCACAGAAAGTAGTGATATTTAGACTAATTTATACTAATATATTAAGACTATTGTATATAATAACATATTGCACATAATGAATATTTTAGCACCCATTTACAAAACATTACTGCACATAATGATAGAAATACACTTAGTGATACCCATAATGATAGTTATTAAAACCCAGTAAGAAATTCCACAACAAAGTAGCATCAGGCTATTGCACAGATTATAGTAAGCGCACACTTTATGAAAAAAAGTATTGGGATGCCTGACTATTACACCAACAGGAACTTTAAGGACATGGCATTCAAATGCATAGACTTTAATATAGAGTTGGCCCCACTTTAACAGCTATAACAGCTTCCACTCTTCTTGGAGGCTTTCCACAAGATTTTGGAGTTTCTGTGGGAATTTCTGCCCATTCGTTTTGCCCAGACACTAATGTGGGACAAGAAGGCCTGACTCACAATCTCCGTTCCAGTTCATCCTAAAAGTGCTGGATGGGGTTGAGGTCAGGACTCTGTGTAGATCAGTCAAGTTCTTCCACACTGAACTCCTCCAGCAGGTCTTTATGGAGCTCGCTTTGTGTTCTGGGACACAGTCCTGCTGGAATAGAAACGGTTCTTCCCCAAACTGGGTCCACAAAGTTGGAAGCATGGCACTGTCCAATAGATCTTGGTATGATGAAGCGTTTAGGGGCCACCTGAATCCAGTAATTAAGAGGCATGTCCCAATACTTTTGTCAATATAGTGTATCATTTGTGATTTGGCTAGTCATGTTTAAAAAATGCCAAAACCTTTCTGTTAGCTTGATGGAATAAGACCAGTCCTTGACCACCAATGATAACAAATGCAGAATAATAAACTCTCTTGTAATGATTTGTGATCATTACAGCTGTCACTGTAACAGTGTGAGACTGAACTCATTCATCAGTCTTTCTGTTGATTATAAATGACTTCGATGGTCTTCTAAGAGAGTACATGAAATGTTCTGGACAGACATTCATGGTTTCGGCACTTTAAGACTCTTTTAAATGAACATTGCTACCTAAACTCTTCATATTACTGTTTTTACTGACACTGCGGTTTAAATCAGTCTGTTTAAAATGTGCATTCATACTGATTTGTTCAGATCTGTTGATAAAAGAAAACCCAAAGTTGACTAAGTAACTTCTCTGTACTAGCGGTGTAAGCGAGAAATGAGAGTCAGACCAAGTATTACATTTCTAAATATTTTATTTAATACTTTATATATGCTGTTAAAATCTGTAGGTTTTATTGAATACTTTCAGGAAATAAAAACTTTATTAAATAATCTGGTAATTGTACTCATTAATGCAGAAATGTATTAGTGAGGGTTTAAGTACTCAGGGGCCTCTGGCTGCCGAGCCCGAAAAGTCTCAAATACTGGGAGAAAGTCTATTCAAATACAAACATTGCATAAGCAAATAGACCCTGAATATATACAACAGAGTAAATACATTAAATAGATTGAGGTAAATAGATGAAGAAATGTTTTATGTAAGGAGATATTGTCATTACCATTTAAATTGGGAAATTAAACAGAAATTAAATTATCACTTAAACAGAAATCATTTTTCATGTTTTCCTTTAGACACAAATAGACATGTCAGGATAGTTCACAGTAATAAGGCTACATTACAGCAGTCAGAAGAAGATGTCCCTGGGTTTATCAAGATTTTTGACTTTTCACAATAGAGGGCCAGACTTTCGAGCCACCAATGGACACAGAAAGCGATGTTTTGTATTCCAAATGAAAAACTCATCTCACAGGACTAACCCTCCCCACCTCTGTAAGAAAGATCCTCATAGGGACGTGATAAAATTGACTGAAAAGGTCCCTGAAGGTTTGAAATGTAAAAAATCAAGGGGAGTTATTAAGATTTTTGATTCTTGACTCCTTCAGATTCCCACATGTCCCAAAGACAAAGACCTCATTCTCTCATTCTGTTCAAACCAATCCTGACTGAAACCTGAGTTTCATCCCCACAGTGTTTAAAAAAATCAATCAACCTCATTCTGACAACCCCATTCTCTCCCCCCTTAGCAAACCACTTAACCATCAGCAAAGCACTGAACCTGAATCCACCATCATCATCTGCTGTACATGCTTTTATTAAATACCCTCTTGCTTTTTTTTGTGAACACTGTGATTCTGTAAGTGAAACTCTTAGAAATCACATTTTTAATAAGAATTGACTGTATTATAAGGAGATTAAAGTTGATTTCCTGTTGAGCTTGTTTTTATATTATCTTACATAATTTACAGGATGACACAGGATAGTCAGAGCCGCTTCAGGTGTCATTATAATGCAAACAGTGAGAAGGAAGCATAACATTCAAATTCAAACATTTTCTGTTACTTCCCATAACATATTTGTATGAACTGAGTATCTTTGTATGAACTGAGTATCTTTGTATGAACTGTCTATAAAAAAGATGTAATCTGACAGTTAACCATAAAGAAAATGCTTTTTAGAGAGTTCAGATCAAATCTGTCTGAGACACAAGGCAGAGATTTGCCATCTCCATTCAGGGTTGCCAGGTCTGCAGTTTTTGCAACAAATCTGACTAGATTGAAAGTGTCCAAATGTCCATTCATTCATTCATTCATTCATTCATTCATTCATTCATTTTCTGTAGTTTATTCCTTACTAGGCTCGCGGGTACCCGGGGCCTATCCCGGGGCCTATCCTGGGGCCTATGGGCGTGAGGCAGGGACTCACCCTGGCCAGAGCAATAGTCCACCCCTGAATGTCCAAATGTAATTTTCTTATTTTAAATGAAATTTTAATTTTGTTGTGGATAACAGGTAAAGCTTACGGGCTGCATTTCTGGGGCTTTTTAAATGTTTTCAATTTTACCAAGCCATCAAAACATTTACAGTAGCTTTTAATGCTGCGAAAAGTGTAAAACTAAAGAGTCATTATGATGTATAATACATTAGTGGAAAAAATCAGGTTATATAAAAGTTGAGTCATATCACTTAAAGGAATCAGCAGCATTTCAGAGTCCGTGTCTACTCTTAACACAGTCTGAAGTTATAAGCGAAACTAAAAGGGTTGGACATGACTCAGCGTCTAGCCCAAGATGTTTTTCCCCTGGGCAAGTTGTTTTGAAGTTCATCACTGCCTGTGTTTGTCGTCAGGTCTCCAGGAAACACCTGGAGCTATTGGCTATTTATAGTTATTATTACATTTGAAATTTGGGCCATTAACTATTTTAGCTATTATTATTTAAGATCTGGGGTTATTGGATATTTTGAGTTATCATTATTTTTGAGATTTTGAGGTTACTGGATATTTTTAGTTCTTCTTCCAGATTTTACAGAGTACAAAGGACACAGAGTGAACATATATCAATACACAATAAACACGAACTCTACACTAAAAGTTAGCATGTTCAGTCTGTCACAAGGATGTCCAATATGGTACGAAGTCATTTTTAAAATTGAAAAATAGTGTAAATGTTGCTCAAGCAGTCAGGTGGAAAGAAACTATACTGGGATGTAATTTTGTGCCTTGTATGTGCAAAAGATCAGCAGCAGCAGTTCAAAATAAATCTGTCTTCAGTCAAAGAAAATACAGAAACGGAGAAACTATGTCCAAGAATATATGTAACATGGAACTTTGTGGTCAAGATTTTTGAGGGCATCGGCAGGACGGGGCTTTCTTTTTTCTCATTTAACCCTCCTCTTCTTTGGTGGGTGCTTTTGGCCCATTTCTGTTTCATAAAATAGTCTTATCCCTCACTTTTAACTAAAACTACTTGACCTTTCCTCATTTGTGGCCATGACCACGTATGTCAAATATGGACACACTGATTGTTGTGTAAAGTCTGTATTGACTTTGTACACAAAGATTTTGTTTGCTGGTAATTTTCACCCGCATTCAGACAGACAAAATAAAAACATGTCTTGTGGGTAGTGTCTGTTCTGCTAGTTCTCTGCTTTTCTGCGCCTTTCACAGTTCTAAAACAGTCATTGTCAGAGGAAGACGCATCAAATAAGCTCCAAAAGACAGTTCACAGTCCAGGAAGCACTAGAATTGATCAACCAGGATGAAATAAGGGGTTTTAGAAAGAGACGATGCTCAGGTGAAGATGATCCAGAGGATGAGTCTACCATTGGTTCTCCTCCATTATGGGGAAAAACCCTGGACCATAGCAACCATCAAAAGGAGTGGCAGCATGGAAACCTAAAAACGGTTCATCTCAGCCAAACTAAGACACACTGTCAGCTTCCAACAATATCGACAGTATGGTTACCAGACTCACCATCACTCAGGTCCATGGCATACAATCACCATATAGTTCTCCATACCATAACCCATCATTCAAATAATACCAGATGTGACTTATTTGGATGGAAGCCATTGTACAGCGGAAATCGAAGCCAAATCAACTTGATTTGCTTATATTAGGTAGAATGGTGAAGCAACGGCCAGTCAATGGAATGAAGTACCGGTATTTTGTGCATCTTTAGAAACATTCCGCATCGTTTCTCATGTCATTTATTGTGAAACCAGACCTGTTTGAGGTGAGAAAGACAAAATAGCTGCAGTCAGGGTGGTGTGGGATAAATGGGGGGACGTTCGAAAGTCCTGGTTCTCGTGTTACAGTGGATTAGAGTGTGGATCCATTCAGAGAGTTCTGTTCCTTCTGACAGCACCATGTCCAACAAAATGTGGGCAGGCAGTGATGCCAAGGCAAGCTATGCGTGGAGTACACAAGACACAACATCTTTAATAGGTGCAAGTATTGAACTGAAGATTTTATTTTTATTTATTTATTTTTTTGTGTCATGTCCGGCACTATTAGCAATCAGAATGGTGGTCTGAATGCTTATTTTGCCAAACACTTTTTGCTTTGTCAAGAGGAGCACTGTAGACTCTCTATAGGCTCCTCTTGTCTGTATATATATTTATTATTTTGTTTTGTTATTGTAAATTTTATGCCGGACCTGGGGAGAAAAAAAAGAGAGAGATGGGGGGATGAGGGGGATGAGGGGGTACAAACCAACAAGGGATAGAGCACAATAAATATATATATACACATGTATATATATACACACAACATATTGCCAAACTGCTACAGTTAAACAAACAAGCAATAACAAGAAAAAAAATTATATAATAAATAAAGGGTACAGATACACCAAAAACCCCGATCAATCCGCAGCTCCCCAGAGTCCCGAGGACTCAAGGCCCCTCTTTCAAACAACATCCTCACAGCTTCCCCAGCCGGAGAAAGGAAGAGACTACAGATGGACTGCCCACAGCCCGTGGCCGAGAGCCCCCCAAGTCTGATGCCGGTGGGCCCACGACCTGCACCCCCGGCCACACACCCCCCGCAGGCCCGGCACCGGGCGCAGGGCCACGGCGCCCAAGGCCACCTGGCCCCCGGCCACACCCCACCGGCGGGGGGCCCCCACAGCGACCCCAAGGGGGCCACCCGGGCGCACCCAAGCCGGGCTGCCCAGGCCCCGCCCCGCAGGCCCCCAGCGCCCATGTCCCCTCAGGGGGCGCACGCCCAGGCAGCGAGCCCACCACTCCACCCCAGTCCGCACCCTTACCAACCAGGGGAGATGCACTTCCTACCTGAAACCACCCCCTCAGCCCTCCAGACCCCAGAAAGCCGTCAGACAACCCCGGTCCCCAGACCGACTGATATTTCTCCTCATTTTCAAATAAAAATATTGTTCTCTGAAGCGCAACTTTAAAGGAAATGACAAAACATCAGAATAAAGGAAATGATGCAGCGTTTACAGAACCTGAATAATTCAGTCAAATCAAATCTCTTGTTTGCTCTTAAACAAAATGGCAATAATGAGCTTTGAGGAGCTTCTAGTAGTGTTTTACTGTCAAAATGGTCTCAGTGTGAGAGTCGATTACAGCAGTGTTTTTATATTTTCCTCATTAAATAAGATGTGATTCAGTTGATCACTAATCAGTACCTCATCAAGCAGAATGAGGTGCTTGTGTAGTTGATGCCTGACAGTTTCTACCTCCAGGCTGTCAGGCATCAACAGCATGCTGCCCCCCTGGTACCCTCCTTACTTCCTGCTGCTATTTATACTTGTTTATAATGTTATTTTATTGTGCACTGGTTATCTGTCCATACTGTCATTCTTTATTTACATATATTGTACAGAGCTGTCCACACGCTCAGAGCAGGTTTGGTCAAACCTGTATGTCGTATAATGTATAAGCTTATCTTAAAAAAAACCTAAAAAATATCATATGCCACTGGTGAGGGGCTCTATCCACTTGCCTAATGTGGAACAACAACCAACTACAACATGAAAGCTACTGCATATTTTGAAACTGTTTGCAGGAGAACTCTAACCTCCAGTTCTGTTACATCAGCTGTTTTCAGGAAAGTGGGCTTTCATGGGAAGCCCACTTTCCTATGATGGCGGCAAAGAGATGAACAAAGTCAAATGCACTAGCATTTGACTTTGTTCATCTCTTTGCCGCCATCATAGTTTGAATCTCTCTGAGTAGAATAAGACAGTGTAGCACAGCTTTTGTGTAAAACAGAGTTTTAAATAATGTAAAATGTAAATTATTGTGCTGGTGTGTGTTTGAGTAGCTAGTAGTAATTGCTATAAAGCTCTCAGGTGTCTTTTCTAAAATACTGTTAATGCCAAATGTTACAGGTCCTCAAAACTGTTACAGTAATGTTGCTGGCCTGGAGGTTAGGGAGCTGCCCCTGAGATCAGAAGGTCGTGGGTTTGAATCTCAGGACTGCTACACTCTGCTCCCAGGCGCCCCTTGTTGGTGGCAGCCACCTGCTTCACTTAATGAATGTGTTAAATGCAAAGAAAGAATTTGACATTGTCCCCTGTGAGCTGTGCTGTGATGTATTCATGGATGACTGTAAGGGGCCACTTCTCTCCCTAGAGGGTGCTTCATTCATGTTCCACCAGCAGATGTCAATGTTGGCTTAAAAACCTGTAAACCTAGTGGCGCATTTAACCAGAATGTAATTAGCAAAATACTGTAGTGAAACACTATAATACTCACACACTGACTAGTAACCTCCAGAATTATATTTGTAATGTATTTCCCCCCCCCCCCCTGGCATTTCACCAGTGCCAACGCATGCAGCCTCTGTTGTAAGAGACTATATTACATAACAATGCGTCTGTGTAACATACTAGTGCACACAGGCTGTACTAGTGCACACAGGCTGTTTTCGTCAGAGTATCAAATGCCGAGCACTTATCATTGTCTGGGCTCCTGTGCTATTGACACATATCTGTTAAACAGTCCCAGCCCTTAAACCTACCTACCATATCCGTTAATGCCTCTGGACAACCTGCCCAACAGGTTATGCATACACGTTATCAGACTAGACCCATTTTCTCCACCCAACTGAGACCCAGCATTCATGCTAAGATCAAATGATTTCTGAAAACAGTAAAAGTCCACTAAAAGAATGATTGCTATTTTCTTATCATGTTCAGTTACATAATATTCATGCAGGTGTATTTCCTAGCACGTGTTTAGAATCTGTTGGCATGTATGTAGTTGCTCATATGCTTTATGTGGTGGTTAAACTGTATGTGTGCTTTATACATTTGGTGAATAAAGACTTTCATAACATTAATTTATAGTACGTATATTCTAATATGTATATACACACACACACAAACACATACACACACACACACACACACACACACACACACACCCCTCTTCATCTGGACACAGCTATACATGCTTTTGGCATTCTTTCAAACATGCTGAAACCTGTCCACCTTTCAAAAAAAGTGCTGTGAAAAATTTCATACGTGGTCTTAACTTGGTCACAATCTGAGGTGAGATGCTACAGTCTACAGTCAAATACAGTCATTTAAGAAAGCAACAAAAATCACATTATATACCACTTAATTACGGATATTCTTACAAATATTTGTCATATTTTTGAAAAACAAAAATCAAGCCTTCGGTTATTAGAATTATTATTATTATTCAAGGAATGTATTTGCAGTGTGTTTAAAGTGTGTAAAGCATTTGTGGATGTTCAACAAGAGAAGGACAAATTTGAAAAACTTTAAATGACAAACCATTCCTGTGGTTACATAGCTATCTAAAATGTAATAAATAATGGTACAAGTAGTAGAAAATAAATAAATAATATTGCAAATAAGAAAAATAATTATACTTAGATCACTTTAACATTTCCAGTCTAAGATTCTTCATAAAGAGAATGAATGATTCTCACACAGAATCAAAGGTCTCCTTTTCACCCTCTAGGAGATTTAAGTGACTTTCTCCATTTACTGGTAGAAAATGTTTATTTCATTTTGAAGACTCATTCCAGAGCATGAATGAATTACCAAATGCCTTTTTGTTTCTTCAGAAAACACCGTACTGTTATTAGAGATCGTTTTTCAAGCAAACTAGTCCAGAATAATGAGCAACATTAGTTAGTAGCAATATATTATATTGCTGTCATAACCTGGTTAGGAATTAATTTAAAAAAAAAAAAACAGTTTTGGGAACATGCCTCAGAACTGAACAACCTCAGAGTTTTCTGAGAACATGCAGCCTTTATGGGAATGTTGTTAGGAAAAGGGACATGTATGGATTATCTGAATTTAAACTTTTCAGTGAAACTTTTATTGTGCTAAGTATGTAGGAGCTAAACCTTCAGATAAATTGCAAAATACATCTAGCAGGCAGTCAGGCAGGCCTGACTATATCCACTGTACCTGTAATATCCACTGTACCTCATAGCACATTTACTGGAGGTGCGCAAACCAGAGCATTTCTCAGGGCCAGTCCCAAGTCTGGGTATATTGGGAGTGTTACATCAGAAAGGCCATCCGGTGTGAAACTTTGCCAAGTCAAATATGTGGACAACAAGAACACGCAGGCAGGAAAGAGGAGGAAAGGAAGAAATGAATACGCATGATCTGCCGAGTGGACCCCTAATCAGGAGCAGCCGACAGTAGAAGACCTGTATCTCATTCATTTGTATTTACAGCAACTGACATACATATCACTGACCTCTCAACCCACTGACCTTGCATATCTGGCCAAGAACCAACTTGAAGTTAACTCATCTCCCTATCAAGTGTTCCGATTGACTGCCAGTTGTGTTCTAACTCATTCATGGGCCATTCAAACGACATACAGTGTTTTTTGGGGGTTTTTTTACCTTTATTTATACAGGTAGTCCCATTGAGACTCAATGTCTCATTTACAAGAGAGACCTGTTACATACAA
>JBBJLR010000040.1:3719935-3730715 GCA_037577145.1 Brachypetersius gabonensis | reverse complement strand
GCTGACTAGTTTTTTAGTAATGTCGAAGATATATATATATATATATATATATATATATATATATATATATAAATGGTATAAAATGAAATGAAAATGAACAAAATTCTAGACAATGTTCGGACTTCAAGATGACTGCTACTGATGTTTGTAGCCATACATTTAATATACCTTTAGAAAGTAGAAAAGGACATTAAAATATGGTTTATAGAATGAATGAAAGAACTTTCTGACATTGACTTGTGTACATTCATGATGCCACTGTGCAGGACAACCAATTGGCTGCGCAGCTCAACAACCAATGAGCTCTCAGTAGCATCCTACTGCCCAAAAGATAAATGTGCTGCTTAGTTTTCTCAAAGTATTGTGTGAATGACAAGAAAAATATTGTTAATGATAATATTGTTAATATTTTTAATGCATTATCCCCTCATTCAGTAAGGACTCACTCATAGCTGAAGTCTGGTACAGGAATGAGCTCAGGAGGGGCTGATTTTACACTAGCCCAAGCTGCAGGTTCACGAACCCTAACTGTAATTCTGCGTAAAATATGTTGTGCGCTGATATGGCTTTATTTTGTTTCACATGAGTGTCAGGTATCATCAAATTGTTTACTGCAGAACTGTTTAAATGTGAATTGTAAGAAGGTAAAGTGGCATTTAGCTGATGCACTTATTTAGAGCAACTTACTTTCATTAGTTACAGGGACAGTCCCCCTGGAGACACTGAGGGTTAAGCATCTTGCTCAAGGACACACTGGTAGAAAGTGGGGCTTTGAACCTGCAACTTTGTGGTCATCAAGTTCACTGGTTTCCACAACTGGATTCATGCTCATTTGTATGGCCTCTTTTGCGAACCGCTGTATTCATTAGTACCAAACCTATTTTGGTAGTGATTGTAAGTACAAAGACATTTGAAGCTTGTAACTGCTTGTAACAGGCGCTGAGGGAAGCCATCACTGTTTTACACGTCCTTTAGGAATGATTTGAACAGAAATGTTCTGGTCTTGTTGTAATTAACAGTGCAGTGTCTTTGTTCTGTTAGCTTGCTCTTCCTGTTAAGGTAATGAGGCACATTGAAGTGTTAGTAGTGGCTGACTAGACAGCCCATTCTATCGTTTCAATGTAGCTAGGAAGGGGGCTTTCAAACGAAATGCTGTGAGCTGTTGAGCTATAGTGTGTGAGCTATTGAGAAGTGTTCTTGGTTTTAGCCCACCCATTTAGTATTATGGCAAATGTCACTGACAGTATGTCAAACCAAACTTGTCTTGGCTAGTGCCTTTTGGTTAAGGGGACAAATATAAAAATGAACCTTTTGGCTGAACCTGTGCTTGTTCATACTGTTTTATCTCTGTTTTCTCTCTCACAGGAAGTACTTTGGAGAGAAAGTGGGTTTATACTTTGCCTGGCTGGGTGTGTACACTCAGATGCTGATCCCAGCAGCGATCGTGGGCGTCATCGTGTTCCTGTACGGCTGCGCCACTGTGGACGACAACATCCCCAGGTCAGCCTCATCAACTCGCTTAAAACCAGACACGCACTGCTGAAGAGCTGCAAGGCTGCGTTAGACGAGTTCATGAAACTCCTGCTTTGTCTGACAGTACTTTCATAAGTGGCTCCTCCATAATCCACCGCCTAGTCATTTTTATACACGAGTTCGGCGAGGTGAGGAGTGAGCGCAGCCTACGTTTCTTGCTCTTAAAAATGGCCAGCAGCTGCAGGGGTGCTGTTTGCCTAATGAGCAACAAGATGAGGTTGATGGCTTAAAGACCATTGACGCGATGTTGTTTTAGCTGAAACCATTACAGTTTTTTAATTACGTGCATTTTCTGATCAACCAAGACACGTTTTGTGTCTTAAGAGGGTCTCTTTAGTTCTGCAGTATGCTTATATAGAAGTCAGAGGTACAGACAGCACTAGATGTCTCTGTATTTATGATTGTTACCACATCAAAAGATTATAGATTCAGCATTATTACTCTCATGAGTAATTACGCACAGTACCTTAACCCATGGGCGCCAGAACCATTATAGCAGGGTGGGAGATATCCCCCCAATTTTGTTTTGCCCCCATCCCCCACCTTTGTTTCCTGGGCAAAAGCCGAGACGTACGCGTACCAACAACCCCAACACCCTCAACACCACACCAAAATGCTTCCGGCGCTCCTGCCTTAACTACATCGACCTTGTATCCGTTTGAGCAAATTGAGACAAGTTTTGGGGATGAATTTGCGCAAAATATTTGAGCAACCATTGTCTTCTGTTGTGTGTTAGCTAAAGACTTCTAGTGTGAACTGAAGAAGCAAACTTTAGGTCTCCAAACATTTCTTGGCTACATCGGTGTAAGTTTTAAATTGTGTTAAGTTTTGCCGAGCCATTTCTTGAACTCAAAGAGGTCTGGTGTCCAGCGCAGCTTGGTGATTTCCTGCGCGAACACTTTACCCTGTTTAGTGAGTGTGTCTGAGGAGAGAGAATACCAAACTGTTTTGGCCGCCAGCCCTCCAGGAGCACCCCTGCTGTAACATAGTTTGCTAGTGGTGGTTTGCTAATGGGTCGTTAGATATGTTAGCCTTATTGCTCTAAGGAGGCTAGTGCTAATGAAACACTTTGGTGGTAAACCACTTGAGGAAAATTGTGTAAGTTGTTGTTTGGCCAAACCGCCACTTGACTAAACAAAATAACACACTTTGCGTTTATGTGCTGACATAGTCAAATAGCTGTTGTTCTTGTCGAACAGGATCAACTTATGCATGTCTCCACGTTGTGAGAACATTAATGGGGCAGTGCATCTGAGAAGTTTCCCACGCCAGCCCCATAATGCGCGCTGTAGAATTGCCAAGTGCCTTTAAGGCTCAACTTGATGCTGCTTTAGGTGAAGTTTAACAAGGTCAGAGGGGAACTTGAGAACAAGGTGTCCTATGTAATTAAGTCTGTGATCCCACAGGTAGAACATCTCTGATATACCAGGCTAACAGTCAGACTCCTGATGCTTTTTTGAAGCGCATCGTAATTAGATAGACAAAAGATGCACTGAAATTGTGAGGTTGTCTGCAGTCATAATGGACTCTAATGTAGTCTGTAATGGCAGTGCGTTGAATTCATAACACTCTTCAAGTACACTCGCACTTATGGCAAAAGCAAAAGACAGACTGTGTGCGTGTGAATAGCTTCTGCTGGCATTCAAATGCGCACAAATGACAACCGCCGGCCTCTTAGTGGCTGATGCATCCAGTGAGGCACTAAGTGATTTTTTTTTTACCTCAGCATTATAGCTTTATGACTTTGTCAAAAATCTGCAGAGCTCAGCAACATCTACTGCTCTGTCATCTCAGATGATTACTATTGTGGGAATGTAGTTCTTGTGAAGATCTTTAGGCAGTATGTAATGTAATGCGGTACTTTACAAAGTTTAAAACTACAAGGAAGTCAGGAAGCAGTGTCATCTACAGTCCAACCCAGAGATCAGTTGACTGATAGTGTCTGCAGAAATATTCTGATCATTTCTCTGTTACTCTGATATTCAGGGACGTTCTCTTTGGATGTGCCACTGCCAGGATTTAAACTCATGCTCTCAACACAATAAGAAACCTTATACCAGTGATTTTCATGGCCTCTCCACTTCTAGAGGTCCATTGCAATCCTCCTTAGTCTCATTGACTATTCATATTTTGAGTGCAAGTCTCTTTAAAGGATTTCTTGAGTGTATGGAATGCATGGAGAAACGACTACAAACTGAATTTTTCTTTAGATATTTTTGGGTGCCATTATCATATAGTCAAGCAAAGAAACCCCAATTTGAGGTCCTCTCTTTTCAACTATACAGGATGAATGGATTAATTTAAATATATCATAGTAAGAATAGCAAAAGAATGTAAAATACAACCTTTAGCATGAAAATTGCCCCATAACCCACTTATTATTAACAAATGTCAGTTAAACGTGCTTCTGGCCGGTACCAGTCTTTCACAACAGCGCACTTGTAGCTTGTATTACATGCCTCTTTGCCCATGGTTCCCAGCCCTGGTCCTGGAGGCACATTTGAGTGTTTTCACTGTTCAGGTTTCAACACAACTAATCAGCTCATTAATGAAAGTGGATGTGTTAAAGCAAGGATAATGAAATAAATGTGCAGGGCAGTGTGTCTCCAGGACCAGGGCAGAGAAACATTGGTCTGATCTCCAAGTGTCTGGGCAAAATACATCCCTGTGACAATTTTCTGTCATATCACTCACATGAAAGCATTAAGGAAAGGTTTCACTTTGTCACCTGTACTTCTTTGCCAATAGCAAAAGCAACAGGACAAACATTTAACAGTATATAAATATAACTGGTGGCCTTGTGGGTAGGGAGTTGCTCCTGTGATTGGAAGGTTGTGGGTTTGTATCCCAGGACTACCAGTCCTGAGATAGCCTTAAGCAAGGTACCATCCCACATACTGCTGCCTGGGTGCTATGTCAGCTGCCCACTTGTGAATGGGATAAATGCAGAGAAGGATTTCACACTGTTCACACTGTGCGCTTTACAAAAAAAACTTGTATTACCTTACTTATTACTTGTATTGCTTTATATATAGGAAGTGGGGCAGTGTTAGCATGTTAATAGGGGTTTGGCAGTTTGGGTGTGATTTGTTTATGGGGAAACAGATTGTGTGTGTGTGCGTGTGTGTGCGTGTGTGTGCGTGTGTGTGCGTGCGTGTGCGTGCGTGTGTGTGCGTGTGTGTGCGTGTGTGTGCGTGTGTGTGCGTGTGTGTGTGTGTGTGTGTTTAGGAGAAAGAGCAGTTCAGTTCAGAAGTATAGTCCAGTTCAGGAGTATTGTTTGTGTGTGGGAAGAAACTGTTTCCCATCCTGGCAGTGAAGGTCCGTATGCTACAGAACATTTCGCCAGACGGCAGGAGGGAGTGTAAAATGTGGGAGGGGTGAGTGAGGTCATCCACAATCCTGGTGGCTTTGTGGTTGCAGTGAACATAGAAGAGAGACCAATAACCGTCTCTTTTGTTTTGTTCACCTTAAGAGACAGGTTGTTGGTTCTGGTCGCTCTCACAGATCAAACTCATTATGATCATGTCATCTCTTAATGTAATGAGATGGTTTGAGGCATATGTTGCCACACAATCGTAGCTCAGCAATGTAAACAGCAGCGGACAGAGCACATAGCCCTGAGGGACCCCTCGGCTCAGTAATGGAGGTGGTTTGACATGTTGCTTCTGATCATGAATGACTGAGGTCATTAAGATCAGGATCCAGTTGCACAGGGAGGGATTCGGGCCAGCAGTGTCACCTTTCTTTTCAGACGCTATGGAATAATGCTGAAGTCTAACAGCAGAACTGTCCTACAACAATAGTTTGCTCCACAATGTCAAAACCCAGTATGTGTCAGAATTTTCTATTCTACAGGGCCTGACAAAGGTCTTGTCACTTAACCAAGTTGTAGGACATCAAATAATAACTTGTAGTTAATCAGTTGGAATCAGAAATGGCTTATAAGAAAGGCAAAGCCCTCTAGATTATGCTTATTATGCAAAACTTTATTCATTCATTAATCATTCATTGAGTTGTATCATTTAATTAGAACAGAAAGGTCAAATTTTGCATGGACAAAGGTATTGTCATATACAAAAATAATGTAGAAATTATACATGTACTTTATTTAGAATACTCAAACATGCTACAATAACATCAGAACATAAAGTCATGGAGCCTTAGGAAAAAGAATTAATAACGTGTAGGACTTCCATGAGTTTAGAGGACCACATCCATACGCCTTGGCAATGACTGAAATAACTGGAATGGCAAAGAAAGCAGTCTTGCAGGACTCGAGATTCTTTGGTTTCAACTTAATTTTGGTATAATAAGCATAATCTAGAGGACTTTGGCTTTCTAATAAGCCATTTCTGATTCCAACTGATTAACTACAAGTTATTATTTGCGGTTCCTACAACTTGTCAGGCACTATATATCTTCTCTCCAGTCAGGGCACTCTTAGCCTTAGGAGTGTGACTTTAATTGGATTCTGTGCAGCACAGTTCATGTAAAATTAAACTCATTGTACTTGACAAAGCAAAACTAAATAATGTGAAGCGTTCATGAAAATACCTTCATGATAGTGAAATTAAAAATATTGTATTATTGTATTATAATATTAAAGATATTGCATTAAATCAACCTTATCAGTGTACATTATTATCATTTAAGGGATGAGCGGTTTGGTTCTATCTTGTCTAATTTAGTACATTTGAGAAAGCACATTAGATGGGTTTTTATTTGTTCATAAGCTTAGAAGTTAATTAGACTATCTAGACTCAAGTGCGATCTTGCTTTATGGTAAAATGTTTCTTTTTTTTGTTGTTTGTTTAGCTGTTAACAACATGTTTTGTGTCTGAATCATGTGTGAACATAGTTTGGCTGAGTTCCACTTTCATATTCTCTGCAGAGCATCCCCATTGTGGCCAAATAAGATCTTTTTGTTCTTTTCCAAGTAAAGTGCACATCAATGCACACATCGTTTACGTTTTACTTACGGTTTGCATAGTCCAGTCATCGTCCGATCTTGCTGTGTTCTCACCTAGTTTGTTTATGCAGTCAAAATTAAATCCAAACCTAATTTGATTTACAAATGTATGTTGACAAAAGGTAAAAAAAGTCTCCAAGAAACATAAAGTGACACATATGCCTATTTTGACCAATCAAATTACTGTGGGTTCCTTACAAAAGTTGACTGATGACTGTGACTGGTGGCGCCTTGTGTTTGAAGGCCAAAATAAAGGCATGTTGTAGTTTTGATGCTTTCACGATTATTCTAAAATGGGGAAGAAGAATAAAAAGAAGGTGTGTCTGAACAGATGATCATGCTGACAGAGTAATCACTGTCTGCAGCTCTGAAAGATGCCACTCACTACACAGGAATGTCACCACCTTAACTCTGACAGCTTAACATTTTTTAATTGGTCTTAATTACCATTCAGTGAAAGATAGAGAAGAAGACATTGAAAGGAATACAGTACAAACACTTATGAACAAAGGATCATTATTAAGAGAGTGGAAAATATTTCAAAGAACCAAAGTACAATGTTTTGCCTTTATATTGCTCACTGTGGTGCATCATTTTCCAGTTTTCCTTATACCTCTCAGTTTTCATTACTCGATTTCCATTACTCTTATTTGAAAAAGATGATACATATAAATTGCCTTTGTTCTGATTGGTTGCCCTGTATTGTGCCCTGATTTAAAAAATCTTTTTTTCAAAAGTAAAGTGAAGAAAATTTTTTCATGATATGGGCCTTGAAGAAAGCTCAGCCATATCTCAAATTCCTAATAAATGAATTTTTTTAAATGCATCCTTTGTTGAAAGGAATGCATTACATGGCTAATAATGAACATAATTGTTTTAAAGACTATGGCATAAATAATCAGAAATTGCTTGCACGCAACGATACCGGGCCGATGGCTAAAAGAACTGTGAAGCTGAGGACAGTGACGGCATGGTTCTGATCTCCTGCCTTCTTTCCCATTTGCTCAGTATGGAGATTTGTGACAAGAGGAATAACATCACCATGTGCCCGCTGTGTGACCGTGCTTGCAGCTACTGGAAACTGGTCACAGCCTGTGGCACCGCCAGGGCCAGCCACCTGTTCGACAACACGGCCACCGTCTTCTTCTCCATCTTCATGGCGCTTTGGGGTAGGGTTCTTTCTGACCTCTTTTATAGATCTGCGTTTATTTTTGTTTTTAATATTGACAGTTTTCTATATCATGCATTCAGTCATATAACGTGTAATAGACATCAAGTTTTGTGTCAGGAAAAAGTGCTTTGATCCATGTAATGCTTTCCGTGTGAAGAAATTATAGTAATTGAGCTTTTTTGTTAACTGTTTTTAACTATTTGAGTAAAACTTCCACCCTGAGGAAGCAATTAGCCGCTAAGTAGCATTCTATTGAATCTTAATTTTTTTATACTGTATTCTTTCTATTTTTGTTGTTTTAGAGTAGCACACTTAGGTATAATTTAATGCTGTTTCTTATATATTCTACATAGAAAGTGAAAGTTAGTGATTAATCGCAAATGATCACAGATAATCATGCGATTAATCGCGATTAAAATCGTTGCCGAGCATTACTTTTAACACTTACCTCACAGAAATATGAACAATACTCAAGGTTTCAGAGAGTTCACCTCAGCTTACCTTGAAAGTCTGCGTGCATTAATTTAATGAGCTCACTAACTTTCACTTTCTATGTAGAACATATAAGCAACAGCATTCAACTATACCAAAGTGTGCTACTCTAAAACAAACACTTTACAGGAATAAGGAGCTTTTTAACAGCAGTGTTCCCTTTAACACAGTCACGCAGTTATAGTTTTTTTGTTTTCTGTGGATCTCAGCTTAAACATTAATGTAATCAAAACCAAAGCTGTTTGCCACTGCAGGGCATTCGTGTTTTATCTAGTTTGTTATAGAAAAACAAGAAAAACAAGACTCTGAAGTGTCAGAGACCAGAACATGGGGGCCAGAACCATTATAACACTTTTCCCCTCCCAGACTACAGGCAAGATATAGAGTGCTGCTCCCCCCATTAAATATGCTTCCAGCGCCCATCTAGAGCCACGATCATAACATCATAACAGAAACCTTCCAAGCAACAGAAAGATAACATTTATAAGTATGATTTCGTTTTGTTTCTGAACAGGAAGCAGCATAAACAGTCTATGTTCAGTAGAAGGTGTCCCTGTTAGAGTGAGGTGAAGTGGTTGAGCACAAAATAGCAACAGACTTTTAGAATAATGCGTCATAAAATAATTGTCGGCATAAAGTAAAAGTAAATACTGCGATAACAATGCGTTAACTTGCCCAGTCCTGGTTTAAAAACCCAACACTCAAACTTTTTTTGTTGTTGTTTTATGTTCCAGTAAATGATCGAAACAGGGGCAGTACGGTGCATCAGTAGTGGTTTTTAGCACTAAGTTCACCCGTCACTCTGTGTGCATCCTCTCTCTGCCTCTGTGCTTTTTTTTTTTTCACAGTTTCTCTGGGTTTCTGGAACACCTAAATCCCCCTCGCTCTCAGATCCACAGCTTATCCCTTGCTCAAATGTTGAGCTTCTTAAAAAGCTGACTGTTTTGGCTGCAGCCTGAAATGTGCCTGTATGTTTTGCCAGCCCCGGGCCTCAGGCCGTAAAATACAAAACATTAGAATCCAGCTCTTTTCCTCTCTTTTGGCTCGATTTGAAATGTCAGCTTGGGAAATTGCGACCCCCTCTTTGTCAGAACGTAATGAGATATCAACACGCTCTGCAATGTACAATGGATTTGCAGCTCATTAACTTCCTAATCACTAGCTTTGTGCTGAGATCAGGACAAAATGGACTAAATCACGGCATGAATGAAACTTCCCCCTGCTCTGCAGCCACCATGTTCATGGAGCACTGGAAGAGGAGGCAGATGCGGCTCAATTACATCTGGGACCTGACCGGATTCGAAGATGAGGAGGTTAGTTTTACACCTGTCCATTAAGATGGAGAAAGTAAGAACATCGGAATAATTCGGTAATCTGTGGGATGTCTGTAGATTTTATTCTGAATCCGTTTTTTTTGTCTGAGAAATTCATGTGTCCGTGCTATGACTGATGTCTTTTGTTCATGTGTTTTTGTACAGGAGGAACATAAGGTTTGGTTTAAGCTATTAACTTCTTATCTAACTCCACCTTTAGCCGCTACACACAAGCAATAACCTAGCAGTTTTCTTAAAAATCTTAAATGGTCATCTTCTCTCACTTTCTTGCTGTGGTCTTTGGCATTTTCACCCAGAGGATTGGCCGCCACAACCCTCGCACTTTAAATCTTTTAACTTTTTAAAAAGCATCAGCTGCTCTCTGTGGGGGTCCGGGGGACTCCTACTCTCTCCTGCGCCCGCCCTGCAGGTCACAAAGCTGCTCACTTTTCCACCATCTGTCACTCGGAGCACTGCATCATCAGTGTCAACTACCTAAAGTCAACTGGAAAAAAAAAAAACGCAAGCAAAATAAAAAAAATGCAGCTGAGCGCATAATGGACGCATTGTGGTAGCTTCACAAGAGGCTTTTTTTTTTTTAAGGCTGCACACTGTACACGCTCGTTAAAAGCTAATGCGGCGCTTTTGCAAATTTTTCCTTTTGGTGCTGTCATCATGCACTTGACTGCACAGGGTTCTTTTACCAGTCACTCCTTTGGATTAAGTGGTGAAAAGGACAACGCATCGAAGCCACATGCACATTTTGAAATGTTCATCTACTGTCTTCCCCAGAACCATCCGCGAGCAGAGTACGAGTTTCACGTCATGCAGAAGACCATGAAGAAAGAAGGTTCCACTAAGGTAAAGTTGTATTCTTCGTTAACTACAGTATCAGCATTAGAGAATACTAAGTATCAGCAATAGACAATACCAAGCTATGGGTTTCTTCCATGCATACACATTACTGAGAGATCACCAGTTCATAGCTGAAGCTGTAACACAGGGGATTATTTCCTTTTTATAAATGCTCAATGCAAAATCTCCCAACACCAGGACAGTGGATGATATACCTGGTGAAATTGTTCTTTTCATGTTTTATGTTCATTTGCCACAAATATGAGCAGGTACACAGACAATGAAACAGTGTAACCAGTTAATGTTAGCCCCTTAAACTGAATGACTGTTATTCTTTTTTAGCAGTCCTTCCACTCTGCAGTCTGAGTAACGTATATTCCGGCGTATAAGACGACTTTTTAACCCCTTAAAATGTTCTGAAAAGTCGGGGGTCGTCTTATACGCCGG
>JBBJLR010000040.1:3697251-3711091 GCA_037577145.1 Brachypetersius gabonensis | reverse complement strand
GGGCTTTCAAAATAAGAGTCCCTACAACCCATAAATAAACAAAACCCCAGCTCCACCTGGTGGAGGCTGCTCAAACCGTGACAGTCTCATGCACAAATGGCAAATAAAAATCTTGAATCTTGAATCTCTTGAATAGAACTACACAGTGCAGGGCTGGATAATTATTTCTTCAAGTGCTAAGGCTGGTGCTGAGACTCAAAAGTTTATTATTCAAACATAATTTGCCAAGAGAAACCTCCTACCCATTTAGAGTTAGATCTGTGAACTTGACAGTAGACCTAACTAGTAACATATGATCTGCTGGGTGTAACTTGTCTAAATTGGGTCCTTTACTCCTAGTGACGAATGATGTACCAGGATGTAAGCTTGTTCTTCTAGTTTGCATTGCTAGGAAAAAAAACGACCCTACCCAAGAAGACGCTTCCGTGACCACATATTTGGACAGCTTGCTTCTGACTAGCTTTGAAGCTCTCATGCATTGTTATATGAAACTAACATACATATAGTAGAGTAGGTAGTGTACTGTTACATTTGTTTCTCGGGCTGATTTTGTAGAACTCAGACACAGCGATGTGTGCAGCAATGCAGAAACAAGTAAATGAATATTTATTGCAGCACAGAATATATTTTGAGTGGAGATGTGATCAACACTGTCACACTGCAAAGCCCTGCAAAGTCAAAACACAACTGTTAGGTCATGTGCAGATGATTGCTGTGGTGCTTAGTTTGATTTGATGACTGTAAACTGGAGCTGTATAAATGATAAAACAGTATAGTGAACATGCTTTAATGCCACTGATAGATGTAGTGGGGTTCCCCTCAGGTCAGCCTTCTATCTCAGAGATTTACCATAAATAGTAAAACACATACCAAATACAGCCAGTTCAGTATCCATTTGATCCGTCACTTGCATAAATCATAAACTGATTGTACGGTCAGTTAAGCCTCTTACTCTGGCGATGACCTCCGGTGCTTTTTATGCTTGTGCGTTTAATCACAAGCATGATTCCTACAACACGTATTCTGATGTAGTAAATCTGGTAGAAATCGGGGTTATTCTCGCAGCAGGCTTTAACGACAATGGCACACTTTATAGCAGCACTCTAACTCCCTCTTGTGGCAATACACTGATATTAAGCATGTCCACTGAACAGCAGGAAGGTCGGTTTATTCAGAACTCAAAGCTTTCTTTAATCATTTCATTATATTATACTAATTTAGCAGAAGCTTTTATCCAAAGCGACTTACAATATAAAGAAACACTCATGTTTCAGGACAGTGTGAGAACCAGAGGAGAGTTCTGAGTCCTAAATCTTTATGAAAGAGTTATGCAAGAAGATCCACAGAGCATTAGGAGAGGAGAACCTTTCTGAATAGATGAGTCTTCAGGAGGGTTTTAAAGCTAGGGAGGGTTAATCAGTTATCTCTCCATCCAAGGCACCTCTTATATGTTCATTCTCTCTTTTCTAGGCATCTGGTACAACCTGTTGAGAGGACTCAGCAAAGTCGCAGTCATAGTGAACGTAAGTGCTCGATTTCATGTCTTCAAAGTTATTGGCGAACGTTAAAGCCAGTCTGTCGAGCCACTTTTATGGCTCTTTAAAAGTTCAATCCAGTCCAGTGCCTTTAGCATTTCTAAGCAGGAACGAAATTGGCCCCTTCATGAAACCACACCTTTAAGGCGCCCCATCAGATTGGACGCACTCCTAATGGTTCATCAGAGAGGATTAGAGTTTCTGACGTTTGTAGGGGATTAAATTAATTGTGGCATCTCTCCCCTCAGGCCTTCGTTATCTCCTTCACATCAGATTTCATCCCACGGCTGGTTTACATGTACGTGTACAGCCCGGACGGAACTCTGCACGGTTTTGTCAACCACAGCCTCTCCTACTTCAACGTCTCTGACTTCCAACCAAACACGGATCCTATAGACCCGCTGTACCTGGGCTACAAAGTGGATATTTGCAGGTACTTTTATTTTAGTAGTTCGTAAACTTCGCCGACCCCGAGTGCGGGATAAAGGGATAGAAAATGGATGGATGGATAGTTCGTACTTCCTTTTATATTTTTAGTTCTGTTTCGTGCTGCATGTTTTTTATGTCTGTTTTATGTTTTATTTTATATTTAGATTAGCCTTATTTTTATTATGTATTTATTTGGTGTATTCATTTATTTCTATCTCTTTCTTAACACTGTAAAGACTGCACTTAATTTCGTTGTACTTGTACAATGACAATAAAGGTATTCTATTCTATTCTATTATACGAATGCATTTTCTAGGTACAAGGACTACAGAGATCCTCCATGGGCCGACACCCCGTATGAGCTGTCGAGAGAATTCTGGAATATTCTGGCTGCCCGTCTAGCTTTCGTCATTGTTTTTCAGGTCAGTGAATAAACCTTAAAACCTCTCGGTTTGTTTCCATCCAGCATTTTTTGATCCAAGTTATTTAAAACCAAGATTTCTTAAAACCTATTCGGTTAAGGGGTGATATACTTGACTGTCAAATACATTACAAGACAAATGACTTTCAAAGTGAATGCACTCTGTTCCTTTCCTCTGTTTTCCATGCAACATGTGCAAAGAACTACTTGTTCTCAGCTTTAAACATTGTTACATCTCAACCTCAATAGCTGCACATTTTGGACTAATCTGATTTCTTTTATTATCTGCAGAATGAAGCCAGGTACACATTTATATTTGGCGAGTACAACCATGTTAGTTCCTCAGTGCTATAAAATTGGACTTACTGCAGCCAGTTGTGTGTAATGTCTGTTTATGTCACCTCTACAACAGGCTCAGAACAGAATAACAGAGTGAGGTTTGGAGGAACATTCCAGCCTGTAGTGTCATATTATGCAGTAATGAATAGTGCAGCTTTATATCTCTTTCAAGTCATTATTTTATGGTTTTCATATTTTTGTTCATTAATGTTGATCACTTTAGTGTTTATCACTTTGCATATTGCAACATTCATTTGTGAGTCCAGGAGAGCATAACTGACCTTGCTCTCTCTCTGGGGCCCTCCCATCAGGCTTTTTAATTTGTTGTCATCCTCATCTAATGAGACATCGCTATCTCTTAAATAATCCATTCTCTCCTTTGTATGTAGATTGTGTGTCTGTGGGAAACCACTGTTCCAACAGTGGGTTTAGATCATGTAAAATGTCCATTTGTCATATAAGTACACACCACAGCACAGCACACAGTGCGAACAGCACAGCATTCTTCTCTGTATTTAACCCATTGATCTAGTGAGCTGTGTGTGGGGACGGTACCTTTCCCAAGGGTAGTGATGCCACTACTAGTCCTGGGAATCGATCCCACAACCTTCTGATCACGGGGAAACTCCCTAAGCACTAGGCCACCAGTTGCCCTGTCTAAGCTACCAGCTGCCCCTATGGAGGATTGCATAACACTGCAAAAGAAAGAAATCACACTTTAGGCTGGAATGCTCCTCTAAGCCTGATCCAGGTCCAGTCTCACTCTGGTATTCTATTCACAGCGTGTTGTAGAGGTGATATAAACACACAATCAGCTGCAGTGAGTCACATTTTCAGCACTGTGGAACTACGATGGTTAAACTAGCCAAATATAAAACTCCCTCTTGCTTCTTTCTGCAGCTAATGGAAGAAAACAGATTAGTCCTTAGTTAGTTGTAGTTTTTCACGTTCCTTCCACTTTCAAGATGTGTCATCAGAAGAGGGTTTTCCAGACTGTTCATTGACTAAAGCTGTAGGCTGGGATGAAAAGATGGTTATTGTTCTTCTGTTCTGTTGATATGGCCAGTGCAGATTGGTGATAGACTTTCAGATCAGGATATTTCTACAGGGGGTCCTCAGATTCGTTCCTATGACAGTGATGTAACCCGAGTCGAAACACATTCTAGTCACTTACCGATCCTAACACAGTCGTAAAGTCATAATCTAGAATTGTGGTTCCCAGCCTTTTTTCTGTGAAGCCACCCTTGCCTGTCTCCAAGACAAGCCAGGCCCCCCAAATCCTACCTGCAGAGACGCACAAAAAGAATAACGTGATTAATTACAAAAAGAGTGGTTGTAGGATTTTGTTCTTATACTGTTCTACACACACACACACAAACACACTAACGTTTCTCAGACACTGGCATTTTATGAATTTAATGTGTAAAAATAAAAAAATAGATATAATTTTAGTAACCTCAGTGCAGACAAAATTGTGTGCACCCCCTGCTATCTCTGGGGGGCCTGGACCCGGACCTGAGCTTCTAACAGTCCAGAATGGTGTAGGTGAGAGTACTCATACGCCGCATTACTGCATATTCTGCATATTCTACATATGCTGCATAAGTTGAAACACTCATGTCTTCATTTTAAAATTTTAATGGGAGTAAACTCGAAACCTCTTTGCCGAGGCTGTTTTAACCCAAAGACCCCCTGTATACGTGTTAAATAACACACCAATAGCTCGTCGTTCCAGTTTCAGCACAGTCCACAGATGTCTGCTGGGATGGGCCACGCTTATGGGCTTAATCTCTGTGTTTCTGTCCAGAACGTGGTGATGCTGATGAGCGACTTTGTGGACTGGCTGATCCCAGACATCCCCAAAGACATCAGTGTACAGATCCACAAGGAGAAAAACCTCATCGTGGAGCTCTTCATGAAAGAGGAACAGGGCAAGAGGCTTTTGCAAAACAGACAGAGCAACCAAACCCCCCAGCAGACCCGCTCCCGGCCCACCTCACACATACAGACCAGCAACCATTAGGCCCTGGGAGGGGAAGCACCACTTCCATCCACACAAGAGTGTGCCATCGCTGAGCCTCAGTCAGACGTTCTGCCGGCGTTCCTCTGGAGCCAGATGCTGGTAGATACCCTGTCTGATGACGGTTAAGAGGAATGTTACAGGACTCTAACTTTTCTTGCACAACAAAGCTTGGTTTGTTGTTGTTCTTTTGTCTGTTACTCTAAACAAGTGAACCGAATACAGGCAAGTTGTTTTATTCATATGCAAATTGCGAGATTTTGTTGGTTCTGAAAGCAGGCTGTAAAGGTCTCACTTACTTATTCATGTACAACGCTGAGAATCTTATGTATGTATATAAGCTCCTCATTTCTAGAAAAGAAGCTAACGTTTGTTTTGAACGACTGTGCTTTTATATGTCTTTTATTTTTATTTAAACCCCATTTCCAAGAAATATCAAAGATGTTTTTAAGATCCTCCAAGAGATAAAAAAAAATAACATGGTCCAATTATGTCGTAATTATGAATATGTTTGCAATTGTTTGTAATTATTTCATAATAAATATTTTAGAAAGTTCTGTCCAGTGCGATATTTTGCCTAGCGCTAGGGATGCCCCGTCAGGACACTTCAGATCATAATCCCGGAAATTGGAGCTGTCTTGTCTTTGCTGGTAAATAAAAAAAAAAGTACTATTACAGTGTAATATTAATAGCTGTAGATGTTTGGACAAAAAATATAGTAGGGATGTGATTATGGAAATGTTGGGTACGTCCCAATATCCAGTAAATGTCATAAATAGCTGCATTAAGCTCTCAGTTGTTTATATAACACTTAGAAAAGAGAGAGTAGATTGATCATTAAAAATATATATATATAATTAGTGGAGCATGAATGTTACTATATGTCAGATGTCACCTGATAAAGCAATGTGATTCAATTCATAGCTCACAATAACTGCAGCTCAAGGCCTTAATAATGCTGCATCATCCTCGTTGCCTTTTCAGCTCGTCTCTTTTTTACTTTTAGGTAGTTTAAGCAACATTTAAAGAGGAATTCCATCAGTTTCGATAGTGGTCTGATCTGAAATAATGCATTGTAGAGAAACTTGATGCTTTAGATTTCTTTACAGTGGTGTTGATGGGAACCGGGGCTCCCAGATACAACATATAAATATATATACAATTTTAATGAAACATTTAAACTACGTGAGTCTTTTTGTTGTTTTGTAATACGGGCAATGATAAATAATGCTAAATCTGGAAGATTTTTTTTGTGGGGATATTTTTCCACACACTTGGTTGAGAGCTCTATACCAAGAATGCCTTTAAAAAATTCATTTTGGGCCAAAATTTTATCCTGAAACTATTATTTCAAACAGCAAAGAGAGTAAGATAAAATAGTTAACACATATCCAAGGACTGTTACTATATGTGGTGTACTGTAGATCCACTGCAGATGCTTCTGAGAAAGACAAAAGGTCACAACGTTTGTTTTTCCAGCCCTTTCTTCGTCCTCGAAATTCACTACAGACACTTTGGCAGGGCCCAAAACTGCTAAACATGCCACTAATAACTACTGATATTAAACGGGATGGTGTATTATTTTGAAATACAGCCTCTGTTCAATCTCTCCACTCAGGGGTCCCTGACTTGATGTAGGCCACTTTGTATGCTGTTGTTTTTTTTTCTCTGTCGCCTCATACTAGCCGTTTGTTTTCATCTCTAGCATTTCACTGTGGTAAAGCTCTGCTCCTGTATTCATAGAGAACATTAAAAAAAAGCCTGAACTGTTGTTTTCTAGCGTGCTGTTATTTTTAAATCGGCAGATAACCCTCAATGAAGAAAGCAAAGGAGTTTTACAAGAGAAGATGAGAGTCTTTATGGACCTAAATGGCCTTTTTTGGTGTGAAACAAAAGCTTTTTACAAGCCTTTGGGGTTTTTCTTACACGTGCATAGACTCATTTTTCCATGCGTACAACAGAACTAGCCCAGGCCTGCCACACACAGCATCATTATGTCCTTTGAGTAAACCTACAAGCCTATTCTGCTTTAGGAAATGCCTCCAACAGACTGCATTTGGTCCCTGAATGATGTGCATACCCTGTGTGGGTGGTTAGTGGTGCATAGAAGGGCTTTTATGGAGCTACATTTGTGCCAAACTGTATAACTTAAATCTACAAGCAACATTCATTCAATCATTCTCTGAGCTGGCAGGGCAGACCCACAGGCAAACAACTATGAGCTATTTAGCATCTCCAGTTCTTCTGTTGTGCATGTTTTTGGACAGGAGAGGACCCACACTGACCCCCCTGATTAGGAATTAAACCCATAACCTTCTGGTTCTAAAATGACCCAGTACAACCCACTGCACTACCCTACAAGCAAGACATGAAGTGGCTTTAATACTTATTATATAGGGCAGATGGTTACCTAGAGAATTCACCCTGAGATCAGAAGGTCATGGGTTTGAATCCCTGGACTGCTGGCGACATCACTGAGGTACCCTTGAGCAAGGTACTGTCCCCACACACTGTTCCCCGGGCACCCCTCATTTTAGGGCAGCTTGTGGCCTAGTGGTTAGAGAGTTGCCCTTGCAATCAGAAGGTGGTGAGTTCCAATCCCAACTGCTAGCGTCAGCACTGAGGTTCCCTTGAGCAAGGTACCGTCCCCACACACTGCTCCCTGTGCACCCTTGTTGTTGGCAGCCGATGCAGAGAAAGAATTTCATATTGTCCATTGTTCACACTGTGTGCTGCGCTGTGGTGTGTTCATGAGGGGGCCACTTTTTTTTGGTTAGCGTTTTACAAATACAGTAAACCCCTGCTTATATATGCTTTAGCATAATTGTTGAATTACAGTACATTCTATAAAGGGGTAACATCAGTATTCTACATTCTTGCACAGTGGGAGTTCAGTGTAAACTGTATAGCAGGGCTATTCAACTACAATAGCATGTGGGCTGGATACCAAAGTCACTGGAGTTCGGGGTCCACAGAATATCGTGCTGTCCAGGCGGGTGGGATTTATGCTAACATGATTTCGCGCCAGGTCCGTTTATGGGGGTGGGGGATGGGGAGTCTAGCAACGGTTCTAAACGAGAACCGTTAAAGTCGTTAGAGTAAATACATCATGAGCTAAAACTACAAAGATTGTCCCCTTGCTGTGTGTGATTTTCCCCTCGCTGAGTGTGTGGCTGGATTCTCTTTCGTTACCGCCAGCTATGCTCTGCATTAGGTAACACACCCATTTTCTGACTTTCGGCTGTGATTGGGTAATAATATGGCTTGTGCTTGGATTGGCCAATCTTGGCGAAAGTAGTGGGGGACTAACAGCCAATCATCATCCAAATCCCATTGCTTTATTATATCACACGAATCAATCACTGGTTTCCGGACAGTCTGGCGGGCCATAAAAAAATTCAAAAGGGCCGGACCCGGCCCGCGGGCCACTAGTTGAATAGGCCTGCTGTATAGTATGAATATGGGTAAATGTATTAGACTTCAAAATTCTAAATTAAATTAAAGTGTTTTGGGAGCATATTTGGGGGCATTTTTAGGATTTACACACAAAAAAATAGGCCTATTTTTTTACCAAATCACCTATTCACATTTTTTCACTATACACAGGGTCTCTTTTGGAACACAACCCCTGTGAAAAGCGGGGTTTACTGTATTTAAATGAACAAAATGAAATCAAAAATAGAACTGTGTGAATGACAAATACAATTTGAAAATCATTTTACTCACTAAAGATACTTTTATACTCAGTAAAACTGTAATGTTTTAAAGTGCAGGGCTCAAAAGGGCATCCTGACCTGTGTGTCGTCATTCAAGGGTTTTTTTTTTTTGTCGTCTCCGGTATTTTCCCATCACAAACAGTTTTGTCATTCTCACATCTGTGTTGCTGAAACAGCCTCCGTGAAAATGCTGCACCATTCAAAGTGGAGCTGGACATTCGAATAAGAAACCAATTTCCCCAACTTGGTGTCTTTTACTTCCATCATTATTTTACTGAGGTGGTTTTAGGCAACTCTGGTCACCACCGCAAATACCATACCCCATCATCAAGCAAAATATAGTTACTTTACTATTTATTTGGCTGCCATTATGCAGTTATTTATTTGATTTAACCTTTTTTTGTATGCTTAAGCCTTTGGTGACTCCATAGACCTTTTCAGGTATTCTTTCTAAACCTGCCAGAATGCCTCAGACACCAACTGACCGTTCATTTCTCGTTGTATTGAGACACATAGCCAAGTCTAAAGCTCTCACTCAACCGCACGGACGCATCTTTATTCTAGCCTGAAATATCAATATTGCCAGAATCAGATTTTTGTGACCAGCGAGCCATCAGCAAGCAGGCAGATTTGATTTCGGCCGTATAAAGTCGAAATAAATCTCTCCAGAGCAGTGGATATAAATAAAAGATCAAATTTACTGCTGAAGTAGTTTCATGTTATAAGTGAACACAAATAGTGGTTTAGAGCTGCATTAACCAGTAAACAATTTTTTCGGGCTTTTCAACATTCCAGACTTTTCTGTGAATACAGGTGTTTTACCGCAGCGAAAAGGTAGAGATGAGAACAAAGAACAAACAAGATGAGGTGATAAAAAACAACATGGCATACAAAGTAACCCTCATCAAGTTGTTGGCCTTGAAGTTGAGAGATTAGATAGAGGTCACTGAAGAAACCAAAACTGTTAAAATTGCGATAACGATTAACAAGAGATATACACTATGTGGACAAAAGTATTAGGACACACCTGTTTTTCAGGCTTTGCACTAGGCCCCTTACATCCAGTGAAGGACAATCTTAATGCTTCAGCAGACCAAGACATTTTGCACAACACCATGCTTCCAATTTTGTGGACACAGTTTGGGGAAGAACCTTTTCTATTCCAGCATGACTGTGAGCTCCATAAAGACATTCTGGATGAGTATCCATAGTGTGATGAACTGGAGCGGAGATCACGAGCCAGGGATTGTCCTCCAACATCACTGTCTGATCTCATAAATGCTCTACAGAATGAACACACATTCCCACAGAAACTCCAAAATCTTTAGGAAAGCCTTCCAAGAAGAGTGGAAGCTGCTCTAGCTGCAAAAGGGCCCCAACTCCATGTTAAAGTCTATGCTGTATATTGGAATGCAATGTTATCAGAGTCCCTGTTGGTGTAATGGCCAGGCGTCCTAATACTTTATCCATAAAGTGAATCTGCAGCGGATCTTTAGTAAACCATATTAAGTAAAGGTCCTTAAAATGTGTTAACTCTTTGTGCTGCTTGATACAATAGTTTCAGGATCAAGTTTTGTCCTAAAATATATTTTTAGAAGGCATTCTATGGCATAGTGGAACGAACAAGAAAATCTTTCAGATTTAGCATTATTTATCATTATCAATAATACAAGAAACAATAAAAAAAGACTGGGTTACTCATATTATATATATTTATATGTTGTACCTGGAGCCGCTGGCTCCCATCACCACCATTGTAAAGAAATCAGTCATCAAGTTTCTCTGCAGTGCATTATTTCAGATCAGACCACTATCAAGACTGATGGAATTCCTCTTTAAAACTTCTTAAAAGTAAAAATAAAGAAGCTGAAAAAGCAACCAGATTGATTTGCAGCAGTATTGTTGAGCTGCAGATATTGTGCAGTTATTTAGTAACATTCGTGCTTTCATTTATTTTTATTTTTGATGCTTATGAAACCGAAACAGGAAAACATCGCGATAACGAATTAACAGGCGATAAATTGTTGATCCTTGATCTCACATATGACTTTTGGCCCCTTTTTAAATCTTGTCCTTTACTCTTACAAGGATAAAGAATGAGGAGAGCTCACATTAATGTAGTTTTAGTGCCAGAGGGAAGCGGGAGTGAGGTGAACTTCTTTATTTGAAAGTGTGTTACTGTCCCTTTAAAGAAAGGAGGTTCTTCAGAAGAAGAAGGAAGGAAGCTCACACCCTCCACTTTCAGTTTGTCAAACTCTCCACAGTCAGAGAGACGTGTTTGGGCGATTTAGAAACTCGTTTTTTCCTCCTGGTGATAAAAACAGGAGGACTCTGGAAAGCCCGGAAATTTTAGAAATGGTGGGATTCCCACAGTAAGTGTGGCAGGTCAGTCCGTGAGAGGGGTTCAGCCCAGAGTCTGTCTGTCGGTATGGAGAACTTCAAGGTCTTGCTGCTGGAAATATCCAACAGGCTCAGCAAAGACAACCTGGACAAGCTGAAGTTTCTGTGCCAGGACAAAATAGGGAAGAAGAAGACCGAGGAGATCACGACTGGGACCCAGCTTTTTGACTACCTGATCCAGAGAGCAGAAATCGGGCCCAGCGACACCGAGTTCCTGAGGAACCTGCTCAGTACCGTTGGACAGAACGTCCTGCTGGAGCTTATAGACCAGTACGAGAGACAAGAAACCCCTGCAGATCCCACCGATCAGGCCGAACTAGGTACAAACCACACACTGAAGATAACAATTATATGACAAAATAGAATGATTCGAATTATATAGATATGTATGTATGTATTTATGCGAGTTTAGCAACTGCATTGATCCTGGAAGAAATGACTTGGGGCAACTCCTTAATCACCAGGCCACCAACTGCCCAAAAAATACACTATGTATGTATGTGTATATGTATATGTATATGTATATGTATATGTATATACACATACACACTATCTTTGAAGAGCACACCTCACAAAATACACCTTAACACTCACTCTATACTGTGTTGAAGTACAGCATTGGCATTGACCTAAAATTGCAACAGTTCATTCACAGTCACACAGACGGACAATATAAAAAAGTATAAAATCAAAATAAAATCCAGAAAATACTCTGTAGTTCACTTGGTGAACCCTGTTGTCCATGTTGTCCAGGGTTTGGGCTAGGGCCCGTAATTCCAGTGAAGTTCAATCTTAATGCTTCAGCATACAAAGATACTTTGAATGACTCAGTGCTTCTGACTTTGTGGCCCCAGTTTGGGGAAGAACCTTTTCTATTCCAGCATTACTGTGCCCCAGTGCACACAGCGAGCTCCATACAGACATGGCTGGAATTTATTTAGCTGTAGTGAACTATAGAGGCATAAATGAAATACGGCTGAAGTAGGTTAGAAGTTAACTCAAATAGTGTTTTAACGTTCTATATGAATACAGGAGCAGAGGTTTATATATGAAAATAAAAAAGATGAGGTGACAAAATTCGCACCATTTAGGGTGGAGCAGATCATTCATAACGAGAAATCAACTTAACCCAACTTTGTGTCTTCTACTTCTACTTCACTACTTCAGCTCTGGTCAGAAGTAGTAAACACTATGCGCCTGAAGTCCTAACTTCCGGGATTCTAGTGCAATTCAGTGTTGCCGGAGAGGCCAGAATTGAAGGTGAAATGGATCTTTCAAATACGAAGACAGCTTTACACAACTTTTCTTTTCAAAAAATGTAACAGCTGGTTTCAACTGGTATGCTGCATAATGTTTACTGGAGGTGTAGTCACCTCAATGAAATTATAAATCATGTAGAAGACACAGAGGGTGGGAGAAGTCATGCGTGGCCCTTTATAGTCACACATGAACACACCGTAGCAGACAGTGTGAAATTCTTTCACCAAGTGAAGCCGTGGGCAGACCGGAACACAGAGCCCCGAGAGCAGAGTGTGGGGACGGTATCTTACTCAAGGTGTCACTCAGTTGCACCACTAGCAGTCCTGGGATTCAACCCCACAACCTTCTGATCGCAGGGGCAGCTCCCTAACCAGCACTCTACCGGTGAACCGTTAGGGGTGTATTATACATATGAAATGATATACAAGTATATACTATATGGCCAAAAGTATTGGGACAGAATTTAATAACATTGCATTCAAATACATAGACTTTAAACATGGAGTTGCTTCCACTCTTCTTAAAAGGCTTTATACAAGACTTTGGAGTTTCTGTGGGAATTTGTCTCCATTCATTCTGTAGAGAATTTATGAGGTCAGACACAGATGTTGGACAAGAAGGCCTGGATCACAATCTCCATTCCAGTTCATCTCAAAGGTGCTGGATGTGGTTGAGGTCAGGACTCTGTGTGGCCAGTCAAGTTCTTCCACACTGAACTCTTCCAGCATGTCTTTATGGAGCTCACTTTGTGCACTGGGACACAGTCAGGCTGGAAAAGAAAAGGTTCTTCCACAGTGTGGTCCGAAATGTCATGGTATGCTTGATTTTATACACCTGTGGCAATGGGTATGCTTGAAATACCTGAATTCAGTAATTAAGAAGTGTGTCCCAATACTTTTGTTCATATAGTGTACTTCACAGTCAGTACAACTAGTATTTGATTTAACTCTATGTACAAAGTGAATGGGAGTGAACTACACGTGCTGTACTGTTTACTTAGCAATCTTTTGTAGGGTAAATGTCAACACACAGCCTGTTGCTTAACAGCTAGCTTAATACATTTGTTCAATAATCTTCAAAAAGAAAAGAAATATCGGTGGTAGTTGCTCCTGTTCAGCCTGAAACAGTCCTCATTACCCAGCACCTGTCTGCTTAGAGTTCATCACCCTTGATTCTCCTCTTCTAGTTGCACTTAAACTGTGGAATGGTCAACCTCTTTCACGTCAAACCTGCACTTATCTTTCTCTCTTAAAGGCCTTGCAAGTCTTACAGTATCTTTTTTTTCTTTTTGAAGGCATTGTAATCTGACCATGGGATTATTCTTATTTTATTTATGTATTGTTAGTAGTAGTTATAGTAGTAATAGTAGTGTGATCTCCCCAGCAGTGGTAACAGCAGTAGAGTGCCAGCCACTAAATGAAGATAATCAGAAAAGCTCCATGTCGAATCAACGTTTTTTTGTTTTTTTTGTCCTTAAAACCAATGTCGCCAAACACTGTTTTTTAGCAACCACACACCCACACTTAGCATTTTCTCATTAAAGTGCATGTCGTGATTCATATTGTTTGTATTAATGCTAGTTATGCAGTATATAAAGGAATATACAGTACAGGCCAAAAGTTTGGACACACCTTCTCATTCAATGCGTTTTCTTTATTTCCACTATTTACATTGTAGATTCTCACTGAAGGCATCAAAACTATGAATGCACACATGTGGA
>JBBJLR010000040.1:3683247-3696552 GCA_037577145.1 Brachypetersius gabonensis | reverse complement strand
CGCACGCACGCACGCACGCACGCACGCACGCACGCACGCACGCACGCACGCACGCACGCACGCACACACGCACGCACACACGCACACACGCACACAGAGACATCCCCTGCTCAGATAACCTCAAATAAGTCACTGGTCTGAGTCTTTTCTCTTTAGTCCTTAAAGCCTGAAGTAAAATCGGAAATTAAATCTTAAAAATGTAACTAAAACTCTATTTGATTTTTTTTTTAATCATCCTCTCCAAAAACAAAAAGTCAATTCCTTTACAATATGTAGAATTTGATCATATTTTCTCGAATTTGCATTAAACAACAAAACAAAAGCTTCACACTGAAGGATTAGAAAAACTGTGTATGCTCTGTGACCTGTTACCAAGAAACTCAACTGAAACTTATAGTTTCTGTAACCTACAAAACAGCATCTACGTGCATCACCAGCCAAAGAAAGTCACCCGAGTTGAGCCTAGCTGTCCTCCACTACAGAACACGTTCCAAAAAAGAATATGTACATGCCAACGTATGTTTACGAAAACCTCAAAATGTGCAGACAAAGGAAACCAAAAGCGTGGACAGAATAAATACTTGAAATGATCCGTGCTACAGCCAAAGACCTGGAAAAAAAAAAGGAAGAGGAACTGTACAGGACAGAAGTGTGATGGGAGGGAGGGGAGCCTCACGTCCTCTCCGAGAGGGAACATGAGCATCATCCCTTTAGGGTAAGCGTCTTCAGTTTGCTGCTGAACTTCCCGTGATGACCCTGCAACGCTCTACTTCTGTCCCTGGCATCTTCCGATAAAGGCACTGCACCGGTAACGTCTCTGACAAAGCGGCAGGATGCTAAACTCTCTAGCCCGTCGATGATGAGAAAGGTCGGAACTGTTGTGCTGTGTGATGTAGCGATGGTCGGCAGGTGGGCCTCTTCCGGAGCTCCGTGGTTCATGGCGGTCTTGCTGCTGCCGCAGTGTTATTCCTTTAGTATGGTGGGTCCTGCCCGGGGCCAGGCGAGTCATCAGGAGCCGATGACCTGGACGTAGTTAGCAGGGTAGAGGCCCACCTCTCCGCTGTCCAGCTGCCCCTTACACCAGCCCTGCTCGTCCTCCTCACCCAGCTTTATCAACTCTTCACCTGCCACAGAGAGCGCGCGCACACACACACACACACACACACACACACACAACACCATGACCACATGCCTGAAGGACACAAAGCCTCATGTTTAAAAAAAAAAACATTTTTTGTGTACATGGATTAAGCCCAGTCAATTTAAAAATCTTATGTAGTCCAGGACTAAGCTTAATCGTGCTTTATTTCTCTTTAAATTGAAAATCCATACAGTTTAGTGCAAATCTAGGCTTAATCCCTATCTGGGAAACTGCTCCTTTATGTTCACTAAACACAGAACAACACTGTTTTTACAGCTTATACTACCTGGTCTTCTCATTCATTGTTTTTAAACAGATCTTTGACACATGAAAAACAATTAAATAACTCTGAATGTGAACTCAATTGACAATATTTAGCAATTTTAAGAACTACATTTTCTATACTTTGTGCAACTCATAGGAAATACTGTAGGCCTGCTCAGATGCAGAAAATCTTGTCTGATTTGGGAATAAATACAATGGAAAATTTTATAAATCTGGCTTTCTATACAAAAAACTATTTTCTTTTCATCGTTTCTCAAAATAGAAAGAAGTATAACTGCAGTTTGTACAAGAAATCAAAAGTGCTGGTGTAAACTACAAGCTTCCGATTTCACCACCAGGTGGCGCCCGCAACAACAGCGTCACTGCTGACTCCACTGCAGGAGCTTCTTCGTCATTAGAGCTGTGATGCTATAGTATATCCAGGATCATGATTATACAGAACTTTTCCTAGAAGACTATAGTCCCCGCATCTGCTATCGAGACAACTCCGTTTCACCGTATCCCATTCTCTTTGTACCCCCTGGAAGATGGAGGATCATGATTGTATGGAATCCACAGTAAAATAGAAATAAAGTTTGAAGCCTGGCAAACATTTCATCCCAGGAGGACCTTGGGTTCTGGTAACAACAAACCCTCCTACAACATGATTTTTCAGGTCCATGGGATACAAACGGACTGGAGGTCCCTGATCTACAATTATTCTGTTTGCACCCCCTGCAGTGCAGAAATCTGCTAATCCAGCTAACAGACCAGACATGTAGCCTTAGAATCAGTTTGATTTCCTTAACAACCATGAAAAGATATGTTTCAACATTTGATACAGAAAAGGGCATATTATATATACACACACACACACACGTGTATACACAAACATACAATATATACATTGGCAACAGTCATCCTAACCCATCCTACTTACCTTCTGGGCAAGAATTCAAAGTAATTTCCCAATTTTCATAAAGATTTTGATGGCTTGCTTATAAAGCAACAGCATAATGCACATGAGACCCACACGAATGGATTATATGAGGGTGTAAACATGTCACTCTAAGTGGTAGTAATTGTTTCAGTGAGGTAATACTGTTTCATAATCCATTCTGAAATGAAGCCATTCACGATCAGACGTTAAACCATGCTTTTTGAAAACAGATATTAGGATCCTGTGGATCAATACAAGACAAGCCAATAAAAGGACACATGAGGGGTTTTCTTATTATCCAAAAAAGGGCACCCAAAGATGGCCTAAGGCTGCACAATACGGTCAAATTAATATATCCCCATTAGCTTGTGATGCTATGTACCTTGCGGTAGATTAACTGAGACTAGTGGACCTTTAAGGCTGTTCACAGTTTGCATCATGGCACGTTTCAATGATCAGATCACATTCAGATGACATATGAGCCATGACAAGCCAGGCATGAACACAGGATGTATTCTTAGTGGACTGTGATCGGACCACGGACACCACATTTGGAGGTGGTAATGGAACAAGTGGAATGTGTTCTCTATATATCAAGATACAGATGGAGATACATCTGCCAAATCGGAGCAGCAGGTAAGGTTATAAACAAGAAAAGCCAAGACAGGATGTCCATAAGGGTGGAGCTGCCCCCTAATACAGGACCTCCAGACACTCTGGGTTAATGAGAGTACCCAAGCCAAGCTCGGCAGTTTGTACGGCAATAGGGAACAGTGAGTAAATTAAACAAACACATGTTGCTGTGCTTTTTACTCAGGAAAGTAAAACGGACTATTATTTGGTCATCATCTGGCATTTTAGAGATAAGTATAAAAAAGAATCCATCCAGAGTAAATCTAGATTTGATGCAAAGGGGTGAACACTAACTTTAATGAAACAAAATGGGGCAAGTTGGCTTTAAAAAATTTTTTTTACACACCTCAATCTCAGTTAAAATAAAACTCATTTATTATAAAACCACTGGGAATCCTCATGGTATCATCCAAACCTGACTGATAGGCTATTGGGTAACTTTGATGTCTAGGCTAACACTATTCATTGGGTGAGTGAGATTGTCCAGTTTCTGGGTGAGAGGAATATATAGGAGAGAATATGTAACTATAGATTACTGCAGCAGAGATTTATGACGTTTACAACAGGTGTAGTGATGGTTCAATTGCTCATCTTGGCAGGAAAGACCGGCCTTGATTAATCAAAACATCCACAGAAACAAAACCCTAGAACACCTGGTCAGCATGTTTACCAGCACGATTTAAAAAAGTTTTAAAAGGTTCATTTGAATATTGCAGTCTTCCCTGATACTGCAAAAGATAATCTGGTGATGATGTTTAACCGATGATATACTGTGCAGCCTTACTGTGCCCCAGAAATCTAGAATAATAGCATAGTGCAGAAAACCCATGTGGAAATGTCCTTTTAGGTGATTTGTAACTCAGATTAACACTCAAGCACTCATGCTCAGATTTGTCTTGCTCTGCTCTGGCTTCCGTCAGACCATCAGAATGATCAGTGGATACAGGATAGCAGCAGCCGATCAACTGTCTTCTGGTCTGAGAGAGGGACGAATGCAGAAGCAGAGCGTTTAGACGAATCCGCCACTCTGCAAGCTTTAAGCATGGCTTGAACACAACTTGCTGGGGGCCCAACATGATGTGTGTGTACGCATGTGTGTGTGTGTGTGTGTGTGTGTGTGTGTGTGTGTGTGTGTGTGTGTGTGTGATTAATAAGCATTAGTAGGGATTAATACCTGCTTTAAAGCTCAGCTCATCAGACTCTTGGCCAGTGTAATCATACAGCGCTCTAACGCGCACACCCGCTACCTTCTCTTCCTCCTCCTCTGCCTCCACCCCATTCGCCGCGATGTACTTCTTGGGGCTCTCTTCGTCAGACCAGTCCGAGGAATAGTCCTTGGCGCCACTGCGGTAGCCAGAAAGAAGGTAACAGATTAAGGTCACATTCGAATCATGCTCAGTGTTAAACCTGCACTGAAAACGAGTGAAAATTTGGAGTGAAAAATTCATGCTGATGCTGTTTGAGATTAAACGGTTCTACAACTAGAACCCTAAAATCATTTAAATGATCTATGAGCCTGTGGTGTCCAGTGGCGTCTTTTACGCTGCGCTGTGCTGGGGCAACAAGATCATTAGGAAGGCTGGCCACAGTGGAGATGGTGGCAGAGAGAGCTGGATGCAGGCAAATGTGTCAGCGATCATAAAGAACTTTGTTCAGCCAAGCCATAAATCACTGCAAGGACAGAGGAGGGACACTGGACAGCAGACTGCTGCAGAAAATAATGCCTCTGCAGGTCTGTTTATTTATGGATCACCATCTTTACCACCATCTGCAATGGACTCTTTTTCTGTAGCCATTTATTACTGCTTTATTACGCTCCGATCAGTCTCTCCTGCACAGTAGTGTAATACTGCAGTTGAACTTACTCCCTCATCTGAGTATCTGTATATGCAGCACATCTGTTTACGCCACACATCACCATACTACACTAAACACTGCACATCCATATACTCTGGATAGCTATGTATAATCTGTATGCACAGCACTACCTTTTCGTAAATTGTAAATAGTGCCACAACTGTATACAGTCATCATTTATCTTCAATAAAATGTCATTCTCACTCCTCGATATTGTGAATCGAATCATGGACTGAGTTTATGTCACACTCTTGAAGGTCTCTTTCAGTTTTTTAGTAATTTGCTCAGTATAAGGTTTGCTGTGGATTAATGACCGTCTGTTAGAGATGAAAGATTTCGCATGGTGGCGTTTGGCTGCTTACTGCTGTTTCAAAATGTGGTAAGTGAAAATCATGGACAGGACTACCACAGAGAATCAAAGAGGAAATTAAGAAAATCCCCAAGACACCTCAAAGACAATGGATCACTAATGAAAGCCCGGACCAACTAGCATGATTGCTGAAACAAAAGAATTCAGTTCCCACAGACAGACAAAAAAAAAGCCAGAAAGCGATCAGTACACAGAGGAGTGATTCTCCTAAAATTCATCCCATCACAGGTGTGGTCCCAGTCGATTGGGTTATAAAAAGACAAATGCTCCCACAGGGCAACAGCACAGAGGCTCACTTTGTTCATTCCAAATAAGGTGTTACACAACAAGCCAATTACCAAATGCAACTTGTTTTAAATGGAGATCCAGGGGGTTCCAAAAGTCTGAGACCATATGGAGTGCCTGCTTACAATTTTAACCTGTAAAGAAATAAAACAAACATTTCCTGAATGTTGAAATATTGGGATCATTTAATCCCTTCCACTGAACTGGACGCTTGGGGAACTCTCAAGTGGATCTGATCTACTCATCACAAGCTTTTGTATGGATTTGTGGAGCCCCAGTCAGCCCAATAGCACGCTGTCATTACAGCAAACTGGGGGCATACCAGGTACTAAGAAACCTGAAGTGCATGTTAAAATTTCAGATATTTTTCATTTAAATTGTAATTCTTACATGTTTAGAATGAGAAAAATGAAAACATCTTTAGCTCAGACTTCAGGAACCCGCTGAATGTGAAGCCCATCGGCCTGCACACTTAAAAGCTCTAGACGAAGCATCTGCACTGCTGCTCCTTGATAAACAGAAGGTTGAAATAGGAAGTGCCATGTCACTAACGCTCTCTGGGACAAGTCAGTGAAGCTCTGGTAATGGGCATCCCCTCCATGCCACCTGCGGGTTTGAAAGAGAGACACACAGACCAGACTAATAAGGGTGGAAGCTGCTGTGCTTAATGATACACTCCGGCTTACTTGATTCTATGTCTGTGTGTGTGTGTGTGTGTGTGTGTGCACCACCTGCACAACACACACACACAAACACACAGACACATCTGCTCTTGTACTAAGGACATTTATATCCGACTTGACTCACTGTTTCAATACACCACCCAATGAATATACATGTAACTTGCACACGGACACACACAAACACAGCGTGCTGAATAGACCCATAATGGCATAATAATAATTAGAGGAGCGAGGAGAAATCTCCTCAGGGAGCCAGTTAACAAGAAAAAAGAACAAACAGCCCAACTACAGCAACAGTCAATGCAGCTTAAAATATTTTACAGCGCTGAAGGCAACCCTGAATACAACTATATCTTTCCCTTAAAGTGAAGAACAATCAAGATATTAATGAAAGACACTTTTCACAAGCACCTATTTTCCCATGAGAACAAGCAGCTCAAATAATAAGCCCTGCTTTCTCCTCTCTGTAACCGCACAGCTCTCTGAACTTCCCAGAAATCCTAGATATAACGTCAAATACGAAGAAAAAAAAAAGATTCAAAGAAGCCATTATCAGGGAAAAGCACGAGAAAATCTAAGTCAAAGTGAAAAGTGTGTGTGTGTTACCGGGTAGTGTCCTGCGGTGTCTGAGGAGCTTCATCCCCAGCAGACACAATGTTAGTCAGGGTGACCACATCATCAGCACGGCTGTTCCTCTCTTTGCGGCTGATAGAGCGGGTCGCCTCCGGAGACCACTCCTGATTACAACACACACAAAAGACTGCTGTCAGTGCCTCAAACCAACAAACTTTTATACACAAAAGCAACCACATTAGAACATTATTTTGAGTTTGATGATAGATGGCCCACACTGACTTGCTGGTTATTCCCATATTTTTTTTTCCCCATTCTATCCCTCCAAAGCACACTGAATGGTGTTTGTGTAAGATAATGAGCTATAAACACTATTTGGATACCTGACCATTACACCAACAGGGAGCTTAATGAGGTTGCATTCACATCTATAAACTTTAATATGGAGTTGTTCCCCTATTGCAGCTATAACAGCTTCCACTCTTCTTGGAAGATTTTGAGTTTTTCTGTAGGAATGTGTGTCCATTCATTCTGTGGAGCATTTATGAGGTCAGACACTGATGTTGGACGAGAAGGTTTGGCTCACAACCTCCGTTCCAGTTCATCCCAAAGGTGCTGGATGGGGTTGAGGTCAGGACTCTGTGTGGACCAGTCAAGTTCTTCCACACTGAACTCCAGCATGTCTTTATGGAGCTCGCTCTGTGCTCTGGGACACAGTCCTGCTGGAATAGAAAAGATTCTTCCCTAAACTGGGTCCAAAATGCCTCGGCATGCTGGTATGCCTGGTAAGTATTAAGATTGCCCTTCACTGGAAGTAAGGGGCAACCTGAACTCATCTAAGGCTCATCTAAGGGACCTCAAAGTATATTTTTAAGTTGCTCAGGCCCTGAGCTGCAGCCCCTGAAACCGAACTGGCTAATGTGGCCTTGGTTGCAGCTGTACTCTAATGTTGTCTGGTTGCTACATGCTGGGCCGCCATCCGGAGGCAGCGCGCTGCCACTGCACCACAGAGCCAAAGACAGCCTTGGTCTGTATAAAGAGGCCCAGTGTGCAGAGATGGAAAAGCGAGGATGCTGCTCCGCTCCTGCAGAGCAAATTTACCTGGATGGCTCTTGGGTGAAGACAGCCTCGAGCTCACTGTGTGACCCTGAGGCAGACACCGCTGACTGTGTAATTAAGCATTCAGGTTGAGAGGAAATTTTTAGGACTCAAGCTGTGCAAACACGCACCGTATTCATTTACACAGACGTGGAACACGTCAACTCCGCCACCATGTGGGTGGCGTGGTTGAGCTGTGGTGTTGATGGAGAGGCAATTTTATCCTCAGAGTCTGGGGGCTGCTGTAGAGAGGGGAGGAAAAGAGAGGGGAGGGGAGCGAGAGCACAGCGCTCTGGCACAGCGAGAAGAATCTGGCATTCCAGAGGCCACTGGTGGGCCACGCACAGACAACAGCGCATTCACCCTCGGCCCATTAGAATTCACCAAGCCCAGGGCTCACGGCTCAAAACGGCTCGGTGAATGACAACTCGGATACAGCCGCACTGTTTGAGCTCCGACTGGAAATGCCATAGCTTTTCGCTAAGCAAATGTTAGCATGTCAGTTCATTTGTTCACTCTCGGAAAAATACTGGACTGACATTTCTGCTAGACAAACATTAGAAATAAAATGGCCTCTACAGAGTTGAAGGGGGGCAGTTCATTATGTAGCTCAAAGTGGGTCTGCCTCATACTCTGCCTGAAACCAGGGTCAGTTCATACTGTACTTCAAAATGTAGCTGGATTCATCTGTATCTCATAGTAGGGTTAGTTCAATCTGTGCCTCAGACCAGGTTCAGTACAAGCTGTGCCTCAGATTCCTGCCTGTTTCACCTGTCCCTCACTGTAGAGTCCGTACAAACTGTCCCTCACTGTAGAGTCTGTATAAATTGTCCCTCATTATAGTCAGTACAAACTGCCCCTCACTGTGGAGTCAGAATAAACTGTACCTCAAACTGGGGTCAGTTCATACTGTACCTAAACCTTTATCTTATCTCATCAAAGTTTGTGCAGATTGAGTAGACTGTGTAACTATGGAACTACCCACAGTTTGAGGTACAAGTTTATGTTATACTGTCTTGTTAGTGCTGGGTCTTGAGCCAGAATGTAATGACTATTAGACTTGGTTTTAGAACGCATCTTGTTTGTCCTGTAAACACAGGACACAGGCCCTGTAAGAACACTGTTTAATTCCATGGTATATGTGAATATAGTTAGAATGACAAAGCTCCTATTGATCATATTTTTCTTCTTTAACCAGGGTCAGTTGATATTGTACCTCAAAACTGGGAGCAGTATAAACTGCACCTAAAACCGAGGTTTTATCATTGTGTACTTTGAACTGGAGGCAATGAAAACTTTACCTCAAATTGGGGCCAGTTCATGCTCATGCCAGGTCCGTGCGTGTTCCTCCACCACCGCAGGTCCTCTGTGTCATTGGCCGCATTGATGGTCTGGCTTAGGTCACGGTACAAGGCCTTAAACCTGAGTGCAGAATTTCATTAATTTAATCACTGTCCCTGTTTTTACTTTGATTATCTCACGTGCTACAATCAACAGAAGCAGGTCTGAAACAACTACCAGGGAGTTTCTTACAAATTTTGTCAAAAGACAAAATGTTCTAAAGATGTTCAAAAGAAGAACAAATGGTTAACAGGAGGGGTTCCTGAGAAAAGGCTGCAAATTGGGTGGGAAGGAGCAAACACACCTTAACCAAACACACTAGATCAGAGCAGAGATTCCTGCACACAAATTACACAGCAAGGCTAACGGCTCGACAGCAGCCACATAATTACAGGGAGAGTAGAAGGAAACACTATTCTGTTGTCACCACCAGCAACAGCAGGGTTCGGGGATGTTTTTTGTCCCAGAACTGAACTTCAGTCAGATCCATATCAATACAGAACATACAAATTAAGGAAAATATTTGTTTATGAACTAACGACGAGAACAACTCCAAACATTACCCTTGCTTTAACCTCTGCCCGAAAAACCCTGGTTAATGGACAACAAGAAGTCGAACATTCTTTCTTAAGTAAACAATGATAACTGGGAGAGGCCATGGTCAAAGAGAACAGTGGCTACTTATTAATAGTCAACATTTTTGACATACTTGTACCAATTTCCTGCTTGAAAAATACATGCCTGGGAATTATTAAAAGAGCTTCAGGGGCTGTAAAACTCAGCTGCCTGCATCAGGATTTGGGAAAAGAACAGGCTGGTTGAAATTCAATGCATTTTCCATGATGTCAAAGCAGCATGGTTAAATCACACACTCGGGGGCGGGGAGGGGGGGGGTCAAGCATCCCAAATGTAAAGGTGGCGGTCACTGACTTCCGACCTTCAGCAACACTGCTGGGAACACGTACTCACCCATCACTGCTGGACAGGTCAAGATGCTGGTGGATGTCCAGCATCACATCTTTAAAGAAGCATAGTCGCTTCTTCTCGGCCTCCTGGGTGATCTCGAATACCTGCTCCATGTCCTCCATGTAGCGTGGGTTGCAGCGGTTCAGCTCCTCCAAAGCTTTCTCATACCGGTCCTTCGCCTAAGGAACAAGAGGCAAACCAGCAGTGATTAACACACTCTCCCACTGAATTTAACACAAATGTGCACATGAGCTGCTTAGTTTTGCTTTTATTTGTCTGGGTTTGCAGGTCGCATTTAAGAGGCAAACGTGGTGAACAAGTAACGGAATTTGTCAAGTTACAACAACAAAAAATGTACATTGAGCCTTAAACTTGCTTTAAGTCCTTGAACAAGACTTTTAATAGATAAAATGCTGTTATCTATAGAAAATCGACCAAAGTACAGACATAATTGAGGCTTCAATATGTTAAAACGTTGGATGCTAGGATATGGACAACACCACAGGAAGATATAAGGGTTACATAACTATGTAGTTAACATTTTTGTAACAGGCCTGAAAAATGATTCAGTTCGTCATATCTGAAGGAAGCGTTCTGCGTACGATCAAGAACACCACGCCCTAAGTGAAGTACGAAGGTGGGAGCATCATCATTTAGAGCTGTTTCTCTGACAAGGAGTTACATATAAAAAACAAAAGCAATAGACCAGCAAACATTACAGAAGAATCTAAGGTAGGCAGGAAAAGCAGGAGTTGTCCCATTAATGTTTAAACTTTTCAACGGTGCTTCTATGATCTAATCAGATCTGAATCCTAATCAAATTTATGGAGGATTTTAAAATTGGGAGTCCAACAGAGAGACCCTCCTTGAGGACAGGTTGGCATGAAAAAGGGCCAAAATTGAACCACAATTCAGTGAAACGCTTATATATTATTATTAATTTTGACAACATTTCAGTGGTGCCAAAAATGGCATCATCTCATGCTTATGAAACGTTTTCTGTTCATGTTGGTCAGTTTAAAGGAAAAGACATTGGGTGGATATATGGAGGCAAATTAAATGAAAACGTCTCTAAATACTGTACTCTGCACATAAAAAGGCCAATTTCATGGACAAGACTGTTCAGCATGCTGTTGACGCAACTGAAATTTACAGTCGTGACTTAACAGTTAGAAATGTGGCCTTGGTTTTGTGAGGTTTTCAGCAGAAGTAAGTATTACCAGTTGTGGCAAATTCGAGCTCCTTGGTGGTCTAAGACTGCGCTCCAGTACAGAAACCCTGAAGACATTCAACACAGAGGTACATGCACTAATATATGTCGTTTTCATCAGCTGAAAACGTTAGCAAATTAAGAACAACTTGTTTTTTACAACTTGTTTGAGTTTTTCCATCTTGCCTTGCGGTGCCCAAACCTTGGCACCTTTCCCTAATCCGCTCCACTGATGGAGGTTGGCATTTGTTGCCTTGTCTGAATTTTCTTTCGTTTTTGAACATCTCAAACCGGTTCAGCCTAATTTGGTTCTCGCTGCAATTCTAGAAGAAGAAGGAACTTTTACTGGCTCTGTGGGTCTGCTCAAACACGTCTGAATGAACTGATCAACAGAGGACTACTGTGCTAGCTGGCCTCCATGTTTATACTTCCTTTATAGGTGCGTCAGTCTGGGCAGTAAACATCATAGTGCTGAGTGTTGAGTTTTTTCTTGGTCTGCCTGGATGCAGTCTTTGGTGATGAAGGCACGGGAAGGTGATGCAGGCAGAGAAAGCAAGGTTAGTTATTCAGAGCAGGGTTAAGACGTCCAATCACCGGCGTTTGTTAGCAAAAATGAACAGAACTGGCAATCCGGGTTCTCCCCCAAGCATGCTGAGCTGACCAATGCAATTAGGTGGAAGTTCATGTGACTGGAAGAAAGCACATGCTCGCATTCACCCTTCCAGTGTTGGTACTGGATGATAGGGTCGACCTAACTAGAAACTAGCCTTGACTGAACTGGAGGAATTAGGATTTCTTCAGGCTTTGAACTAAGCATTTAAATATATGTCCAACAGCACCAGGACCAGAAGCTATTAAAAATAAAGGTATCCAAGAACGCCACTATTTAACCTTATGATGTTATTTGTGGAACAGAACATATAATTAAACTGTAGAATAGGAAACTAGCTGAATTTACAGGCCCCTATTGAGTAGTTAGGTTAGAGTTAAAGTGGCCATCGTTTGTCATGCGTGAACACACCACAGCACATTGTGAAATTATACATCTGCATTTAACCTGTTCTCCAAGTGAAGCAGTGTGTGGGAACAAAACCTTGCTCAAGGGTACCTCCATGGTGCCACTGGCAGTCCTGGGATTCAACCTACAACCTTCTGACCGCAGGGGGCAACTCCCTAACCCCCAGGCCACCAGCCACTTGAGGATTAGAATTGATCTCAGAAGATGAAGATAAAACATGGTACTATAGCATTCCTTCCCAGTGTAAAGGTATTGACACCAGAGTCATACTCTACTCTAAGGCTGCTCTCAAGTTATAACATTTATCCTTTGTTTATACAATAATACGCTAAACCCATTTGGCAACAGAACATCTAAAGTATAAAACAAACTTCTACTAACTTAGACGCCCTGGATAAGAATGCAGATTAGAACCGGCGCTTCTTTCTTTCATTCGTCCATCACAATAACCGTGTAATACTATACAACCACTTGACAGGCATGTAACAGGGAATTTGTACTGAGGTGGTACAATATGTAAAAAGAGAAGCAGTTTCTTATTGTCCTCACAACTGGGTGGAAACAAGAGAAGCAAGAAGAGGTCATTTTTTTTTCTGCTGAAGACTGTGTCAGGTCTTGAAAGAGGGTGCAAAGACATCCTGCAACTTGTCTGTCTTCGCAAAACAAATAAGAAAAAACCCAGAGACGTTATTACATGCGTCCAATAAACATATGATGCAATTACTGCCAAAACAGATTCAAAACAACACTAAGGCTTCAACACTACTGCATTATCATTATCAAACAAGCACCGTCTTGTCTCGAGTTCACAGAAACTCTGGCATTCCTGTCTCCACCCACCACACTCCCCAAGGACACACACACACACACACACACACACACACACACACACACACACACACACACACACACACACACACACACAC
>JBBJLR010000040.1:3665364-3678424 GCA_037577145.1 Brachypetersius gabonensis | reverse complement strand
ACACTACTGCGTTACAGCAAAAAGTAATACGTTACTGTAATACATTACTTTTGTAACACATTACTCCCAACACTGATCATTACTGCTACCATGTTACTTCTAATGTAGCTGAAATCATTGCTAGCCTAGCTAACACCATCATTTCTGAGCTTTGATCCATCCAGCAGTGAAAAAAAGGAGGTGTATCAAATGCTGTTGGTGTTTCTGTTTAAGAACAGTTTTTCCTTTTTAAGAAATGTATCAGGTTTAGAATTATTCAGCTTATTCAGATCCTCATTCATTTAGCACATCACATATTTTAACAGGGCCTGTCACCATTTACTAAAAGGGGACTGAACCATTTTCAGTCCAGCAGGCCAGGAAACTTGTGCAGGCTTATATAACCTGCAGTAAGTAAGCTCTTTAGCCTTTACCCTGAAACAGAACCTGTCCAAGAGCTCTCGAGCCCAAGAGGCTTCACTCTAAGGAGCAATCAAGCGAGCCATTTTTTGTCACCATCCCCACAAGCACTGGTGAGTCGGCCACATATTACTACGCAGTGGATTTAGAGAGTTGAGCCTCGCTGTCTGTAGCTCCCGCTTTTCCAGGCAAGTGCAGGCTTGACTGAGTGTGTCTGCAATACGGGTGGAGGAGGGGCACTGCAGCTCCAGCCTTAGCCAGGGGCATATCCCCTCTTAGGGAGGCCATGGAAATTTAGAATCAGCAGGGAGTCTGAGAATTTTGCTGCTGAGCCTGTTTTTTTATGCTCTCACACTTCCATATACTTGCACATACACACACAGAACACTTAGTACACCTACATTGTGTCCACGATCATATAGGTGCACTTTGTCATTTACAGTTACTCACCGTTTCTTTGAGTAATTCTTTAACCTCCTTCACCCCATTCATTACTGGTCAGGCCCCCCACAGGACCATCACTAAGCAGGCATTACTCAGCACTGATACCAAAATGGCAATGGTATGTTAGCGTGATGCAGTGGAATAAACACGTGTTGTCCACTCTATCAACACAATGACTTTGTTCTTCCACTTTGCAGATGTAAAGTTAGATACAGTAGCTCATCTGTTGCTTGACAGTTTGTGTTAGGCATCCTCTTGGGCTTCATGAGTGATCGGTTTTGACCACAGCTATATCTTCAGTTAGTGGTCTATTCTCAGCCCAGAAGATCCCAGGACACACCCACTAAGATGCCGCTTCCATATTAGTGTCCCAACAGTGCTGAAAATGCCTAAATTGTATCTGATCCATTGCGAACCCACAAGGGCCTTGACCTCTTATGAGCCAAGTAAAGAGAAGAGCTACAAAAATGGACCCATGAAGGTACCACCCCAATGACTGTTATCCACAATATATTTAAACAGGTAGTTGTGGAACTGTGAGCGTATGCATGTAAACTCTGGAAAGGGTCCCCTTACCTCCCAAAAGCTCCCATAGCTCCCAACGTCTTGTAGGTCCCCGTTGGAAGACATTTTGGGGTCGCCCTTGCAGCACGGAATGTTGGCGGCTTTCTGTTGAACTGCGGAAGATTGTGAAACATGAACCTCTTTGAAACACAACAGAAGAAAAATACAGGCACTATATGTGTTACAACAAACATGAAGCACCGAAATAAAGAGGAGTAGACCAAAATGGCTGATTTTGCAACAAAACCAGCAATTTTGACCAGCCACTCCCTTACTAGCACAGGAAGTCAACCCAAGAGAATGACCTGAAGAGAAGTATCCTGACTGAACACAACAACTTCTGCCAACGGTTATATTACTGTAACATATTCCACTAACATCTATTCTACCACCACTTTAGCACTAAATCCCTCATGATCAACCTGAGGACTTTCACAAGCACATTATTATAGGGGTCCAGACCAGAACGACTGTAAAATGAAAGAGAAAAATCTCACCTACAGACAGAGCTGTGTGTCTCTGAGAAAAGCAGGGTAGTCTGCTCTAACCCGGCGAGGGTGCGTCAGGGTGGCTAAAGATAATGATGCTCTCGCCCGTCTACCAGCTCGTCCCACTGGGAAGCTCCGCCACGGTCATTCGGGTGCTAAAGTTCATTCACGTACTCATCTGACACACTTCCGTCACTCATGAAGCCAAAGGAAACTCCCCTTTGCTGCCTGGCTCATGCTCCGAAAATAACCCATGTTTATTACTATGCCAAATGTTGGCCGAGCGCTCCTTGAGCCTCCGCTTTTGAATAAACGGACTCCTGAGCGAGCTATGGGTCCGATCCAACGGCCAGAGTGGAAGCGAATTAAACTCGATGACCCTTGTGCAGACTTTTCCTGTAATGCCCTGTATTTACAGTACCTCATGGCCAGGGTCCCGAGCTGTATTGTTGGAGCCAAGGTCATTTCGCCTGGCTTCCTTAGACAGACACAGCAAGCGACCGGCAGAAAGAAAGCTTCATTAAAAGCATCTGCTTCCAATCCGTGCCAAACACAAGCAGTGCTAATGGAAAATTTACACCCTCGAGGGGCTCTGTGGAACTAACAAAGGCCTTGGAAAGGAACTCGGCTTCTAGGTGCTGATACACTATCAAGATAGTCATAACATTCGTCAGTCCAATCCAATCCGGCCATTAACATCCAAGCTTGGTTTTTTTTTGAGGATGGTATAATCTTCTGCAAAGGATTTCTACAGAACTGCAATCCAACTCACTTCACATCTATTTGTTTCTCACACCTTTGAAGTACAGCCCGTGCTTGCTGGAGGATAAGGTTACTAATAATGTGTGAGGAGGAACAGCGTGGGCCGTCTTCTTTTGGAAGAAAAGGAGTTCGGATTACTTCCTCCAAACTTCCTGCACGTGACAGTGGAGGACAGGGGGCAGGCAATGAATAGGCCACTCCTGATGCAGGCATTTCCCACACATATGCTGAAATGGGAACACGCATGAGAGCCTCACTTGGGCCATGGCTGCTAATTGGAAAGTCAAATATCTCAAGCTTGACCTTCACTTGAAATTACTTGAGATCGTTTGGCGCCAACAACATGGAACATTGGTTAAAAAATAAGACCGCAAAGCCAGCATGAGCTTATCAGTACTGAAAAGCTTTGGAAAGTTGTCCGAAGGCACACACTGAATATATTTGGGGAGTCAGAATACAGCATTATGTATTTGACATACAATAAAAGGGTTTTCTATTAGGGTTACAGAATAACAAATCAGATACATTTTATAAACGGGCATTTACTAGTAGGATTTCATTTAAAAACACTCATCATTCATGGTGCTTGTCTCTACAAGTATAGTGGTAGCTGTAGAGGGTTGCACTGCTGCACTTCAGACTAGAGTTCAGTTCCCATTTGGCCAAGCACACCACACTACCCCAGGAGATTCTTTGGGCAAGAAGCCACATTAACCTTGATCTGTAACATGATGAAACTGTGGGTCGCACAGGATAAGAGCTGCCAAAAGCAAAAATATAAAGCAATGTGTTTATTATTTGTCGCAGTGGGATGAGGGTGTGGGCAAACGTGTTTACTATAGTAACCATGGTAACTGAAAGAACTCAGTTAAGATACATTTCATGCTCATTTCACTTGTTTTTTTTCGCACCAGACTATGAACAGCAGTACACAGTTGTATTTGACAAGACTCATTCAATACTGAATGTAAGGTTCAGGATGAGTGTGGAAAGAACTGTCAGGTCCGGATTTGAAACGACCAAAGCTCCACCAGGAAGAACTCAACCCATGCCCAATTTCATCAAGCATCTCACCCTCATCTCGTGAGTGCGGAAAGAAGCAGCTGCATCATGCTGGACTCTGGAATTAACCAAAGCCTCCTGAGATCCAGTACAACTGGAGGGAGAACACAGCAAGCTCTTGTACAGCATCAATCCCCTTTTGCCATTAACAACTGGTTCGAACAGCTGCATGCAGATGGGGTGAAGAATCTCAGTGCCCCGACCACAGAGACATACTGTCCATCAGCAGGGCAAGAGACACAGAGTCTGGATGATTCTTTTCCCAGGCTAATACCAGGGAGCATGAGATTTGGCATGGCCTGGTACTTCTGGGCCTTTCCAGCAGCAGAGCTTGCGACTGGAAAGACAAAATGTTACCTAATCCTGTGAAAACAAATATACAAAAGGGGACGATCATGTATGTGGCACTGCTTCTGGGTCTGTCCACCGCATGTGTGCAAAGAAAAAAGCAAAAAAGAAAAGAGAATATGTCTAGGGAGAGGCGTGTCTATGGGGACGGCAATTACATGACTGTGTCAGCGAAACACAGAACGCAAGCGCCTTCCAGACAGAATCTGAGCACAGGCAGTCTGTGTGGTGCACTTTGGAAACCCCAAAACAAGCCATGGGGTTGGTTTCTGGGTTCACTAATTAGACCCAGTCTTCAGCTAAACTGGAGAATTCCTTGGAGACTTCCCACTGACAGAAAACTTACATACAATACATACCCCTCTAACCACAGTCTAATAACACAATGTGTGTGTGTGTGTGTGCACGCGTCAACTGCTCTCAAAGGTTAAAGTACTGTCCTCACAGTTTAAACTACATTAAAAGGTCCAATAAAGAGAGTTTGATGTGCATAAACATTAAGGAGGTATAGGAATGGGTATCCAGAAGCAGTACTAAATCAGTACACGTTTCTGTCCGGTCTATATCAAAATATCAGTATGCTCCTTGACAAAGAGAGTATTATCAATAAGCAGTATCAATATTGGTGTCAGTACAATCCTAACTATAACCATTCTTAGTAAACAAGTTTTAAAAAGTATTGCAGTTCATATATACAGAAAAAAGCTGCAAAAACAGCCTGGTTTGAAAACACTGTTTTGTTGTGAGGTTGCAACTATTCAGCCTATAGCAGTTTCGTCCCTTCACACTGATGTTATAATGAGTATCAGACCACACAGCTTACAGAATAAGCCATTCATTGGAATATATCATCCGAATAGATTTCATTCACATGTACCCCAATAACAAAAACAACATTTATTTACCTAAATGGAAAAAGGCAGATTAAACAATGCTTGGGTAAAAATGAATTATTATTAACATTCAGTTCTATATAAAAAAGAAAATGTAGTTTTTTCTGACCCTTAAAAGGGTTTGGTTTGAAGGTTATGCTGCCATGGATTAATATAGTTGTCACTTGAGCTCTGTCTTTAAATGCCAGGACTCAGTCGCAGTGTGTGTCCTCTGAAATGCTGTCTGCAGTCTGCCTGTTTCGAAAGGTCCTTTGGCACAGTTTGACACATTTAATCTGTCCATAATCGCTTATCGATTCGGATAAGGGCTCGCACATTCAGCTCCAGGCTTATGTAGTGTGACTGAGGCCACGTGGACAGACCCCCAGCAGATAGGAGACACACAAACCTCTCCCACCTGCAGAAAGGCCCCCAGCAATCTGGCCCCACACATTGGACCAAAGGGGTGCCTGGAGGCTAATTAGGGCCCGCATCCCTGCTGCTGGAGGATGTTTACACTGCATCGGTCATTGACTCTGCTTGGGTCTTCTTGCCAAGTCAGCGCTGAAATCCGTCAGGCTAAATCACTATGAAGCGAAGCATTCGCTGGCGTCATGCTCGGTTGACATAAAACAGTATAGAGTGGGATAAAGGCCAGGGGCAGCTTTCTGTAGGACGCTCCTCTACACAGAGCTCATTTGGAAGGACAATGTGGGAGTTTTAAGGCAGCAATGGAAACCAGTACTGCCAGGCCAAAGCTGCAGAGTAGAGGCCTGGCAGAAACTGGATAGTAAATGGCAGCACATTTGGAACCCATTAAAGCATTTACCCCACTTGTCAGATGTGGCTTCGAGAACACAACTTGTGGCATGTGGTACTTGTTTGCATGGCTATCTGTCTTTCTTTCTGTTTTTTCGTCTCTCTCTCTCTCTCTCTCTCTCTCTCTCTCTCTCCCACAAAATTCTTCACCAGTAGTAAACAGTACAGTACAGCGTAGCGAAACGTGAAGCCATAGTTTGGAGAAATATCAAATTACCCCAAATGCAGCTGATTTACCCCGAAAGTTTGGTTCTTTATAAACTCATACCACCACCAATAATCGCTGGCAAAAAATGCAAACCCAATACACCATCAATGCCTGAAAAAATAACTTTTTTTCACATTCCCACTCGTATTTCACTTTTGAAATTATAAATACACCAGCTGACATTTACACTGCATTAAAAGATCATGATGAATGGATCAAAAGAAAGAGTATAACTGTTTGGAAAACATTTTAAAAGTTCAAATGCTTCCTCCTTCTCCAGTAAATCTATCATTTCAGAGACGGTTTTGTTTCGACAACTTCTTTCTTCCTTGTAAAAAACTTGTTTATGTGGTTTCGGACCCTGCTATGCACTGAACTGACACAAAAACAAGCAAGCCTTATTAAGCAGCCTGAATTTTGAGTAGCTGGTTTTGTAAAACACTAGTATAAAAGGACATACATACACGGATCGGCCATAATGTTAAAACTGTCTGCCTAATATTGCGTGGGTCAGGAAGGCAAAACAGCTCTGACCTGTCGAGACATGGACTAAGACCTCTGAAGGTGTGCTGTGGTCTCTGGCACCAAGACGTTAGCAGCAGATCCTTTAAGTCCTATAATTTGCAAGGTGGGGCCTCCATGGAAGAGACTAGCTTGTCCATCATGTCCCACAGAAACGTACCTAGTTCTGAGGCTCATGTGGGGTCGGCATGGGCAGTCTGACCGGTCTGCAGCTATGCAGCACCATATACAGCAAGATGTGACACACGGTGTGTTCGGACACCATGAAGTTTCTGTGTGCTCTGACCAGTCAGGCTTTAAATGCACATCAATGAGTCTGGATCACCCATGACCCCATTACTGGTTCACCAGTCGCCCACAAGACCTGCTGGTTTGGAAAAGCTCGAACCTAGTCATCTGGCCGTCACATCTGGGCCCTTGTTAAAGTCTATCCATCCACTCACCGATTTCGTTTGCTTCCAACACATCAGCTTCAAGAACTGACTCTTTGTTTGCTCCCTAACATATCTGAGATAATCCGTGTTCTTCACTTCACCTGTCCGTGGTTTTAATGCTGTGACTGATCAGTCCATATAAAATGTGCAACAAAAGGATCATATTTTTCCTTGGAATATAATCTTTTACCAGCGCGGGACAGCAGCTATCAAAAACGCTTTCATTTGTTCCATATGGAAAAAACTGACGTTCCATACTGGCAGCTTTCTACAAAATGATGCCTAACTTAAGTGGTCCATGACACATTCCTGTTCATAAAAATGGTCAACAGTAGGTTACACACCACAACAAGCCTAAAAGAAACAATCTCATAGCTCCAATAAATGCACAATGAGTAGTATTTTATATTGAAATTGCAATTGAAAAAAGCTGCAATCTGAATTCCATTCCATTCATTGTAAGTGGGGACCTAATGAGCTTCTGAAGAGCCAGAGATGACTTGGACCAATCAGTAGCTACAACTATAGGATATAAAAACAAGCACAACAGCAAGTCACAAGACTTTTGAATCTTGAGGGGAAAAAACAACAAATAAAAAACAACAGGCTGGATCATTAAAAAAAACGATCATGAAATGCTGCAGTGCAAAAATAAGGCCCAATTACTTTAAAGTATATAAATGTGTCATATATTGTCATTCATATCCACGACACAGACGAAGGCCTTTGATGTGGGCCGTGTCAAAGCGGCAGTCAAACAAGGAGCAGAACAACAGCCTCCATTTCAGCGGAATGAGGCCACAGGAGGGAGGGGCGGGCCACATAAGCCCCCACTGGAAACTTGCAGTCATTAATCTGATTAATATATACAATGTGGCGAAGCGCTGCAACAGTTATTGTTTCAAAGGTCTGGCACTGGTGATGAGACATGGCTTTTGCTTGAAACAGACAATGGCCGACAAACATCATCCCAGGATTGGGGATTTAAGAGCAATCACAATCGTAAAACTCGCACAGAAAGCAAAGTTTATGACCACAGCCAGAGATCTCAAACAACTGCAGATTATCAACACTAGAAGTATGCCTTCAACAGCCTGCAGCAGCTGCACCACTGACAAGATCGTAATCCACTCCAATGCGGAGAACACTTGTGTGGAGAGGAAACCAGGCTGCAAAAAAACAAGGAAAAGGTCCAGAATACAGAGTGCTGAGATGAGACGCTGAGGAAGGAAAGCAAACACAGAGAACCGATCACACTGCAGGTACAATAATGAAGCTGCAACACATTGCAGACCATTGTAGAGGCGGGAGATATAACAGGTTACTGCCATTGCGATAAATTATGTCATAATCTGCATTATGTCACAAATTATGCCCAGCTGCACGTTGCATTTGAAAAATGCACTTTAAAATCAGTGGTGAGTCAAACAGAATGATATTGATATTGCTCTCTCACCTTGTTAAGCTACCAGTTCGATTTCTCCTAAATAAAATAAAAGCAAACATTTAAGCCCTTTTGTTGTAGATTTTCAATTTTTGTCAAATAATTATCGCAATATCCTGTTTCCGTCATATCGCCCACCACTACAGCCAAGCATTAATAACTTACCGAAGGCGTGGTGAAATGTTAGGGGTTAGTAACGCCTCTGTCCAGGTACTCTGCCTGTACAGTGGCCCTGCAAGAAAGGAGAGACGAGCAAGGCGTTAGAGACGGAGCCGAAGATGACGACAGGCTCTCGTCCTCAAAGCGATCAGACCACGGCAAGGAAGAAGCAAGTTAATATAAGTGCCGAACCCCCCGAAGGTGGCACATTCCAAAACAGAGAGTCAAATGCCGCACATAGAAAGGCTGGAATGGCCTTCGCAGGGCAGTGGAAAACTATGCACCATCACATGCACTTACTACTCCTCTGACCAGGGCCAGTCAGGGGTCAGCTGGCACATTTGGACCCATTCTATATTGCGCTTAAGGAGAAGCGCATAATTGTCTGACCTCTCATGTAAATTCAATACTGACCATTTACAAAAGGATTCCATTTCAATATGATTTTTCTCAATTACTTTGGAAAGCTTTAAAATTACTTCTGAAATTAATTTAGAAAAAAAAAACTATACTTTAGGGATCTACATTCCGATAAGCGTTGGGATTCGAGGATGCAGAAGAATTCAATAAACCATGGGAAAATCATAATACACACATGAATAAAGGTGAACTAGTGTTAGAAAGATCACATAAGTGTACATTTCAAAATATCACATCACAAAAAAAAGCAAATAGAAACCTGTGCTAGGAGTAACAGACGGTCTTGAGTTTAAAACACTAACTGGCGCTCTGATACAGGATTTCTCTACACTTTATGTATACAAATAATCCTAGAATTCATGTAAAAAAAGTATATAGTATTTAATAATATACTATAATACTATACATATTAAACAGCATATTAAATACAATACTGTATTAATACATTTAATCTTTACCCAACTGCCATATGTTTCATAATTTTATTAATCATCCCAAAGTCATCTGCAGACAGATCCAGTCGTACTAGAAAACAGGCTAGACGACAATCCCTGGTCAACCATGGAGCTTAAACAAAAGCTTGCCATCAGTGTCGGAGGAGCTGAAGATCAGGCCAGCTTATGAATGGAGCGAGCAATAAAGCTCTACCAAACATCAGCCAAAGCATATCATAACGCACATGTTCCACATGACAGCGCCTGAGGACACGCACCCCCCTGTACCCTAAGCTGGATGAGCAAATCTGAAATATATGACATCATCCCAAGCATGTGCAACATTCCAACAGACTTTCTGCTTCAAACACGCATCTCTCATTAGTCAGGGCACATGGCCTCTCACTTCGAAAGAGAACAGGACCTCCACCTTCTCCTCACAAGACCCCTCTCTGGAGGGCTCTGCGGTTCAGGCTGGAAGACCAGTGATGAACCATCTGCACAAATGTTCCATCAGAGGACTCAGCGGAGTGAAGCTCGTTTAAAATAATAAGAGGAAAATCTTGGGACGGTGTGGGCTTTTTAGGAGAAGCCAAGGAAATCATGGTCATGTCTCTGTTGTCAGCGGTAGCGATGGCGGGACACCGGGCGTCCAAACAAAAGGTCCTTTGTTTTCTGTGTGCCTGCATGGCGACTCAAAGGCCACTGAGCTTTCCAGAAGCAGGGTATACTGAGCTGCTCTCGGTCCAAACACTGGGTTCTTTGACAGCTCCACTGAAGACCCACAGATTTGAGGGAGGAAAAGGTGACCTCTGTGTGCCGAACACAGTAACTATGCCATACTGTACAGTAGGGTTGGGCAATAGGATTCTATAGGTATTGCCAAAGTGTGGGTATTAACAAATTCCCATATTGTGGGCATTATTTATCCGTATTCAATTGTGGCACAGTGCACTTTTCTGGGTAAATCATAAGTAACTTGATTTAAAATACACTGCAGTAAAAAAAAATAACCCTGTAAACAAAACCACCTACAAGCATAAAGCAAGTTTACAAACTGCTAATGGGATACCAGCCCATTCCAAAAGAATTTTGGGATTTAGGTCTTCCTTAATAAAAAAAAAAACTTTTTGCAAACCTTTGAATCTTTGAATCTAAAAATGTCCAACCTGTAAGGTTTTTTTTTATTGAAGACGTTCTTGGAAGCTTATAGCCCACAACTGAACAACAAAAGCGGTGCCTGTCCGCTTTGTAATGTATAAGGTCTTTTACTTTGTCCTATTAAAAAAGTATTCTGTATTCATAAGCATAAACAGCCCTTTAGTCCAATTGGAAAACTCACTGAAGCATAATTAATCGTCCCTGGACAAGGGCGCCAAATAAGAGGGAAGCCAACAGTTGCAGGACGAGCTAAAAGCAGCAGGGAAACAGTAACAGAGAACAATAAGCAATCTTCTCTGTTCCTACACCCACACACTGACCTCCTCTGCTAACGAAGAAGCACAGAGCTGGGCTTCCAACATCTGCACGTTTGTTAATTCCGGTAGAGCCATGAGCTCTACAGAGATGAAACAAATACAGAACTCTTGAGTTCATCACGTCTGGGGAAAGGAGGGCTGTGCGAATGCAATAAAACCTGGTTAATTTAAACCTCCTCAGCCAAGAAACTAAACCCGGAAGAACAGAGAGAGTACCTCACTAAAAATGTACAGAGGATTTTGAAATGACCTGCGACCACAAAGCTGTAAAACGACTGATTACTTCTATCGTAGAGGTCTTGAAACTTCTTGAATCTGTCACTAACTGCTTTGGCACGAAGTATGAATGTTGTTCATTTGTGGTGTCCAAATAATTTTTGTTTTTATGCAAATATATTTATTTATTCCGTTTTTCCTCACAGATGGAGTCGAGTTGGATGGGCCTCCAAGACTTTTAAACAGCTGATGAAGTATATTTGGCGTAGCTTTTTAACCATGGTCAATTAACAACGTCCTATAAATACAAAACAATACCCTCCACCCCCACCGCCCCTCTTTAAGGGAAAAATCACAAGACAGTATGCACTGAAAATACATTAGTAGTGTAAATGTATATTTAACCAAGTGTCCAAATACCCCTCACTGTGTTTTATGTTTTTTTTATTTTGTTATGAAGCCAGGGGACACCTTTCAAATTAAACCTAAAAATGGAAGCAAATTAAAAAAGAGAGACCAAATATGCCTTGGCTGGTAAACTACGTATGGAGTGAGGAGTCTTAGCTTCTCATAAACACTGCCCCAAACCTGACATAAGGAGAACTGGAGCGATGACTGGAGTTTGCTGGAGAGCATGTCAACAGGCTTTGAGGAAGGATGCTCATAATGTTACATCATAATCCAGATTAAGACACCAAAGTTCAGTCTTAAGTGGTTCTTCAGGGCAAGAACAGCTCAGGGAAAACATCAGCAGCAGCAAACAGCTATTTTATCTCACAGGTACAGTCCAACATCATGGGCTATTAAAGCATAAAAAGTTGAAACCGAAAAAAGGACTGAAGGATAAACCTTTCAACGAATTGATGGACGAATAAATGGACAAGAATGTTGTCCCCCAATCCACACACAGTACCTGCTCTGCATAGTTATTCCACTGAGAAGATATGAAGCAGATAGTTCACAATTTAGAGGTCTCAATGAATGGCTGTCTGAACAAAACCTCATTCGGTTTTTTTTTTTGCCATTTTTCATTCGTTGTCCTGTGCATTATGAACATAGAAATGGTCAAAAATACAACAGGAAAAACATCTGGTGACATCGAGTTCCATAAAATGTTCAGAAAGTTTTTTCCTTCTGTAAAGTTTTTAGAGATGTCGGGGTTTGTCCCAATATTTGGCTTATACTGACTTGGCCTAGGGGCGGCTGCAAACGAACTACAAGGTTTAAAGAGGCAGGGAGAAGCCACACAATACAGAAACCTGATCACAGACCTGGAGAGAAAGACATAAACGGAACAATACAGGCCACACCCAACGTCAAGCCATCGGATTGGCATACTGAAGCTCAGCTGCACAGCAATGCGTATTTGATGAGATTAACTCTAGACTTTAGCCTGTGTTAATGACAGGATTGATCATTTTTGGCATTCTAACAGGAGGGAAACACCTAGTTGTGTAAGGGAAAGAAAATCCAAAAATCAATCTGTCTAAGGAGAAAGAACATTTGATTAGATCTGGGATTTAGGACAAACTGACCCCAAAGACAGCCAAAAACTTACAAATGTGTTAGAAAACCTACACAAGAGGTTTAAGACCAACTGACTCAATATATCTCAATATACAACAGTTGTGAGACATACACATTTGTATAGGTGATGTTTATATCACAATATACTCTATACAGACAAAAGTACACAAAGTTTTAACGACACCATATTCAAATACAGAGACTAATATAGAGTTGGTTCTCCTTTGCAGCCACAAGAGCTTCCACTCTTCTTAAAGGCTTTCCACGAGAATTTGGAGATTCGCTTGGATTTTGTGTCCATTCATTCTGTAGAGCATTTATGAGATCAGACACTGATGTTGGACGAGAGAGTCTGGATCACAATCTCCGTTCCAGTTCATCCTAAAGGTGCTGGATGGGGTTGAGGTCAGGACTCTGTGTGGACCAGTCAAGTTCTTCCACACTGAACTCCTCCAGCATG
>JBBJLR010000040.1:3637272-3652629 GCA_037577145.1 Brachypetersius gabonensis | reverse complement strand
TCTCTCTCTCTCTCTCTGTATCTCTCTCTCTCTCTCTCTCTCTCTCTCTCTGTATCTCTCTCTCTCTCTCTCTCTCTGTATCTCTCTCTCTCTCTCTCTCTGTATCTCTCTCTCTCTGTATCTCTCTCTCTCTGTATCTCTCTCTCTCTGTATCTCTCTCTCTCTGTCTCTCTCTCTCTCTGTCTCTCTCTCTGTATCTCTCTCTCTGTCTGTATCTCTCTCTCTCTCTCTCTCTCTGTATCTCTGTTGTCATACGTCTGAACTTGCGACTCTTATCAGGACGAGGGGAGGAACGCCACACTGGTCATGCAATGGAAAATCCACACATCAACCCAGATTAACACTGCTGCTGTTTTGGTCATGTGTCTTGTGATATTTACATTCGAAATAAAAAATGATCTTAAGGAGCCCAGCCGAATGTCACGGCTTTGGACTTTCCAGTTTTAATCTGTGCTGTGTAGGCATGAGAGAAAGAGAACTGGGAATCAAAATAGTGTGACAGAACAGAAAGCTTTACTTATTTATTTATTTATTCTTTTCAGTAGGACGCTGATGCTGAGAGGGAGAGACTTGTTGACAGTTCATCCCCATGATGCCACTTAGCCCCTCTCTCAGCTCTGCACCATCCACTGTGCCAGGGCAGGCTCTGAGAGCCCTGGCTGTGGACAGGCACATCCTACACACTAGAGCTTGTCTGAACCCATCGGGACTAAACAGTTCATGGCTGGTATGGTCAGATTCAGGCATCATCAAACACTTCAGATTCAGATTTTAGATTCCTTACAGCCCGTCTCCCACCTCTGACAGATGTTGGCCTGTTTTATCTTTACTCTTCACTTATTACCGTAAGCAGCGGTTGGTCTGGCTCACTGAAGTCACTTTTGTTAACAGGGCCACAAGGTCAGCTTGAAAAATGGATGCGAGTGGAGGTTGAAGGGTTGAGGCATTTCAAAGCTTGCTGCTGTGGGTTAGATTGAAGAGGCTATATTTAAAAAGGGTGCAGGGCTGGTTTATTTGTACTCTCTGTTAGGAGTTTCTGATGTAAATAATGTGAGCTGGCCAAAGCACACATGCTCTACATCTGTGCATGCGTTGGGTCTTCTCATCGACATGTGTTAATATCCGTGCTTTTGTTTAACCTGCAAAGGTCCAGGCAGAGATTAAATAAAAAATTGTATTGTTTTTACTGCCATCGCTTTCAAATAAAAAAAATGACTGATTAAAACCAGCCAAATTGACCACTAGACAATCTGACTATAAAGGAATGAGTATTGCTGGTGCTAGGCCTGTGATAATTGGATATTGGTAAATGATTGTTACTTCCAAGGCAGTGTTCATCATACTGGAGAACCATTTGCTGTGTTGTTAGGTATTATGTGGGCAATATAGTTGGTAATCCTGATTAAAATGGTGGTATAATCCACATAAACCATAGACAGTCTATAATCCCTGGGAAATATCTTGGTCATTGTATTTAGACGTGTGTACTCCTCTAATTTGGGTTCCTATCCAGATCCCAGGCCTGATTAAATCCCTTCCACACAACACTTATGGATTGATGATGGCGATTCCCTTCAGCCTTGGTCTCCAACTTGCTTTTGTTCATTTTTTTTCTCCTCTTTTTCTGATTGCAGCTGCAGTCTAGAGGTCCAAACTTGTGCCATTTGCAGCCACAGTAGCGCTTGGTTGCATTGTCTACTTGAGCACTTGCAGTGAAGTGGGCAGTTAGTTAATCCCAGCGCTCTGACCACTGAGTTTGCAGCGTAGGAGTAGGCCTGTTACTCAGTGAAGGGATGAAGCGCTGGTGGGAGGTAGTGGTTCTCTCTGTCCTAATGCTGCTCGGCTTTGTGAATGACATAATAGAGCTCCTGGCACTTATGCAATCCATGCCTGTCTCACTCCGTCTCTCTCTTTTTCTCACTGATCATTCCAGAGTACTACACAGAACCAGTGATGGGTTGGTTTTTGCCAGATGCATTATGTAGTTATACAAGTGACTATTTTTATTTATTTATCCATCTATCCATCCATCCATCTGTGTTTAACCTTTATTCTAACCAAACTTTCCTCCTCATGAAGTAGGTGACAACGGTTTTGAGTATTAAGGCATGAATGCAGCACTGTCCTAGAAAGTCTGGCCTTGCTGCACTGCAAGACTCATATTTCTGTTTGCTGACTTGCCTTATCCTCTGGGAGCAAGGCCATGTTTATTTATGAGACAGCATTCTTGTCGCGTCAGCATTACAGTAATTGTCCCGTCAAGGTCCATATTTATTAATCCAGATAGTAGTGATATGAAGCCATGTTCCACCTGTGTATGTGTTTGTGGGGAAATTTTACTCCTCATTAGCACTTAGACTCGAGAGGGGAGCTTTCAATATCGATTCTGCTTGCGATTGAATAATCTACTGATCAGTAGACCAAACACCCCTATTTATTCTTTCAACAATCTTTTCTGCATTTCTTAATTTGAGCCTTTGGACCAACCACAGCAGTGCAGGCTGAAGCCCAGCTGCTCCCACAGTTGCTATGACTTCACATTTGTAGCTCTCTTTCAAATTCAGCTTTTAATGGCAAGCTCCATTAATGGCTGTCTTTACAGTGTGTTATTTCTAGCTCCTGCCATGATGGACACATTTATATATTAGGCATGCTGAGTCTGAAATGTACAAGATGCCAAATGCCAAAAAGACCTGTGTATAAATCAACAAGCAGAAAGTGAACCAAAGTAATGTAAGAACAAGAGGTGTATAATCTCTGAGAATCTGTAAGATGCAGTCTCCACTGCTCTTCTTGGATGTTGAAGATAAACCCATGAACAACTTGCATGGGGAAAAATTGAGTGATTTATGGAATAGTAAATGTATTTTATTGACTAACTGAGTTACAAAACAAAATGTACTACTTTAACCCTAAATAACGATTTTCTCATTTGTAATCACAATTTCACGATTAACAAATCAAAACACTGATCAACATTATTTTATTCGTTTGACAGGCCCAATAGAAACAGTGGCGTATATACATTGACACGTTCTCCGTTTCTTACCGTAAGAGACCATTGGTGTTTCATTGAGGAGGTCAGATTTAATCTCTCGTTTAATAAAGCAGTCTTAACTGGCCTGCTTGATAAGTGTGTGTGTGTGTGTGGTATCATTTATGGGAGATTTCCACAGAAGCAATAATTAACCATTTGCCCATTCATGTGACACCCAACTTAGTCGTATGTGTCAGATCTGGCCAACTGCTTGGTGCGTGTTGAATCTCAACCTCATGAAAATCCCCCACTCGTGTCGTGCCTACTCCTCCAGGAAGAGCGCCCGTCCTTCAGGGCCAGTACAGTTCTCTTTTGTTTCTGGTTAATGTGTAGCTAGTATTGTGCTGAACTCTGATACTCCTCCTGGCTGCCTGCCCTGGCATTAGGGCCTTACCGACAGTGCCTAGCTGAGCTTCAGCTTGGCTACTGATCAACCAGTTCCTCTCACCACACCAGCTGAGGCCTCGCTGTACTCTCTGATGTGTGTGTGTTTGTGTGCTTATTCCTCTGTGTTTGTGTATAGGGTGGTGACTTCTGGACATCCTGATGTGCTGTATGTAAACTAGAGGCTACAGGAGTCACGTGACTTGGTTCTCCAGTCATGCCACTCTGATTCAGCAGGCGTAGGTGGCCTCCTCGAAACGGGCCTGCCGGCAGATGGTGCATTGTTGGAGCAGAGAGGGCGAGCAGAGCACACACGGGTAGAAACTGCAGCCTGACTGCCATTATGCCGCCCTGAGCCTCGGGGCCTTGATGCTTATTAAAGGCTCTCATATTGTTCAATAACCCGTTATTTTTAAATTACAGTTACATCTAGGCACTTGTTCAAATACCCACAATTACAACTCTTTAATTGACAAAGACGATTGTGTGGTTGTGGCTATGGAAAGACTTTTGTACAAGTCTGTATTGGCTGAGATGGTGAAAATATTTCAGAAATTTTCACGATACATGATATGTCAGCATTTATTTTTGTGAAGATGGAATGGACATAAATGAGCCAGGAGTGCCATTGTTTAATATAATATCTGTAAAGTAAACAAGCAAACTTTTAATTATAGAGCATATTTCTAGAACAGTTTGTTCACCAAAGTACAGTACAATACAGATCTAAAGTAACATAACATCTGATAAAGATAATATATAATAGAAATAGAAAGGGAAATAAAACATGGAGTACTGCGTTTTTAAGTTAACATTCCATATATTGTACTGTGCTAAACATGTGGTTCTACACTGTTTGGGGGGGGGGGGGGGGGAAAGGAGGCTGTCCAAGGAAATTTTAGCCACTCAAGATTAGCGTCGTCGTGATTATAGATTTTGATGGCACGATTTTCGTCTGGGAAAGTGTCACGCATCCCGCAGGTGCTGAGTCATGTTCGAGGTATTACCTCCTTTTGCTGCAACTTTCTTGTGGCACATTTTGCATGTGGGCGACTCATCATCTTGAATATGTCCCTCTGAATTCCTGGTTTATCCAAGAAACTCCCAGACAGCAGACTTCAGTCGCTTCTTTGGTGGAAATAAGCGTATGCAGTTTTTTCCTTGTTTAGTGTGGTCAAGTGAGCCCTCGATCGCTAATTGTACTGTCTGTGTATTTCTAGAGCGTGCTGCTGGTGAAACGATTTTGCTCCGGGTGATCCCGCCAATCTGTTGATAGCCCTGTCATGTATGGTTTAGAAATTAGAGGGGTGCAGACTCATCGACCACCCCCAGTGTTTGAGGATTTGATTCAGTTTTATATGGTTCTATAGGAAACAATACTATAAATATACAACTATACAGGTCCTCCCTTGGTTCCTCCATATAGACAAGAACAAGAGAAGCTTTTGTTGGACACAAACACAAAACTACCAAAAGCAACATTGAAAGCTCTGATTCCCCTCACAAGCCCCCAGTAGACAGACAAATCAAATGGATATTTCAAATCAAGAAAAGAGTGCTGTCCTCATTAAGTATTATTCTGATTGATTGACCAACATTCCATAATCAATGTGGTTGAATCGCTACTTTCAAATCCAGGTAATTTTACTCCCCTAGTCCCTTAATTCATTTACAAGGACTCTTCTCTGAGAGAGATTTCAGTCTGTCACCTTTTTTCAAACCTGCTCTTCTCACGTTTGTTCGGCATGTACCAGCGCACTGCAATCAGAGAGCAGCTAGCGAAAGTGTTATTCACCACGGAGAGACTCTGCCGAATATGTGTTATGTGCAGTCTGAACACAGATGAGTCATTGTCAGGCCAGCGTGCGTTCCATTCTCAGGGGTGTTACAAACACAACCACACAATGCACGGCGTAGGCCTGCTCCACAGCTACCCACTTCAGCCTCACTGGATTCACTGGGGATGATGATTATACAAACTGAAGGCTTCAACAGTCGCTCGATGATGGGTTTTCACGCATTCTGTGAGTCTGTGAAATGTAACCAGCATGTCAGATAGGCTGATACAGTAATCTGTCATGCTTAGGCTTCTTTATAGATAGAAAGGTTTCTGGATAGCTGGGCTTATTCTGGCAGTTACTGCAGAAAGTAAAACAGCAGGTGCTGATTGTGGAGGAGCATGAATCCGTCCAGGATGTTTGCGCTTTCTTACTGTCCTGCCATCTAGTGGTGGGACGATTGGTAATGTTATTTCAGCACGTCTCTGGATTGAGTTTTCCCTGGATGGTCAATAAATGAATGGATCTCTAGCATGCTTTTCGTCTGTGATGACCAGAAATGAAGACTAAAGGGAAACCATTAGATGTAAAAGATATTTTCCAGTGTCTTTTGTAGGATTAGCTCTTAAACTCGGGTGTTCTGGCTTATTTGCAAAAGGCCAAGCAGAGCCACATTTTTTTAATTAGCTGGTTTCAGTCTTCAGTTGAACATTTATGCTTCTGCTTTGTTGAAATGAAAGCCTATAACCAAGCAGACCCATAAATTGACTAAGACAACAGGTGCTTGCTAGCACTAGCAATGTGGTTTATTCATATATGTACTGTGATTTAACGAGCTGTTGCAACAAGTGAAGCCATATACACGCAAGTAACATTTTGTGTGTGTAAATGTAAAGAACACAGTTAATGCAGGTTTGTATTGCGCTGGTAAATGCTCTCCTGTCTTTTTACAGCAGAAGGCCTGCCCCAAGTTTACTATTTTGGGCCATGTGGGAAATACAATGCCATGGTCCTCGAACTGCTAGGACCCAGCCTGGAGGACCTCTTTGACCTATGTGACCGCACCTTCTCCCTCAAGACAGTCTTAATGATTGCCATTCAGTTGGTGAGTTCTGCTCTACTCTTCTAGGGTGTGGGACTGTTCATATTCATTCTGTGGCTTTTCATACCATTGTCTGTATTATTTCTTTCCAATTGCTACTCATTCAAAGCCTCCAGGATTAGGTTGTGTAATAATCTTTTTTTTTTTTCCTGTTGCAAAGGTGGTGCACCAAAAGTGGAGTAGCAAAAACATTCAGTTAATGCAAGGAAAGGTTCTTTGAGATCAAAATATTTTTGTTGGAAATGGAAAAGGCAGTTTTCCACTAAAAATAGCCTGATTCTGTTTATTTATCTAACTAAAATACTAAATGTGTTTAATTGGATGCCTAGCAAATTGAAGTCTGAGAGTGAATTGTAGTCTTTACAGTATTACAAGTATTTATTAAAATTTGTGTCCAGTCTGCTTTTGTGCTTGTGGTGATTGCTGCAAGTCCATGTGCCCTACATCAGTGCCATGCAGTTTAAAACGTGTGCGTGCGTGCGTGCGTGCTTGTGTGCGTTCCTCCTATTCAATCTTTTGGAGAAGTTGTCACACGTTTGCCATATACCCTACATTGATGGTATTGTCTTTTCTTTGAGGCCTTTCTGTGTTTATAATATTGTCGTGTTTCTACAGATCAGTCGTATGGAGTATGTGCACTCAAAGAACCTCATCTACCGGGACGTGAAGCCAGAGAACTTTCTCATCGGGCGGCAAGGGAACAAAAAGGAACACATCATTCACATCATAGACTTTGGCTTAGCCAAAGAATACATCGACCCTGAAACCAAAAAACACATTCCGTACCGGGAGCACAAGAGCCTCACTGGCACAGCCCGATACATGTCTATAAACACACATTTGGGCAAGGGTAAGATTGCAGTTGCCAAAGTTTTTACATTCTTCATTTCTCTGACCCTGCAGCTCTAAAAATGTCTCATTTGGTCATTAAGCAGGAAAAACATCTTTGATTAAAAATATATTCTAGTTCTTGTTGGAGCAGGCTTAGGCCATTTTATTTGCGTGGATGGGCCATACAAGATTGGTTGTTACCTGTTTTTTGTTTTTTTTGCAGAGCAAAGTCGACGAGATGACCTTGAAGCCTTAGGTCACATGTTCATGTACTTCCTCCGAGGCAGTCTCCCTTGGCAGGGATTAAAGGTCAGTCAAGCCAAACAGCTTTACCTTAAAGTATTTTTACTCCTATCTTAGAGTAAAAATAGATCCGTCATCCCTCCACAAATAAGACTGCAGTATTCACTTTCATCTTGTAGGCTGACACATTAAAAGAACGGTATCAGAAAATCGGAGACACGAAACGGAACACTCCCATTGAGGTTCTCTGTGAGAACTTCCCAGGTACGTTCAACAAACTGCCTTTCATTCATTCATTGCACTTCAAATCACACTTTTCTGCTACTTGGGGGAAAAGGCATTTGTTCTGTACCTCTCTGATGTGCCTTGTTGCTTCACATGATGAAAGAGCTGCTTTATTTTCCTGTTAAAGCACTGAAACCTTGTCCTCTTCGCTGTTTCAGAGGAGATGGCTACTTATCTACGCTATGTGCGGCGGTTGGATTTCTTTGAAAAGCCAGACTATGAGTACTTGAGGACCTTGTTCACTGAACTGTTTGAACGGAAAGGATACACGTTTGATTACACCTACGACTGGGTTGGCAGGCAGATTGTAAGTTGTCCCCTTTTTTACTCTCGAGTACAAAACATTCCAACTGTTGTGTCCAATTGCAATGACTGGACACCCTCTGTATTTTAAAGCCCACACCAGTAGGATCTGTACATGTGGACTCGGGAGCATCAGCAGTTACTCGTGAGAGCCACACACACAGAGACAGGCCATCTCAGCATCAGCCCCTGAGGAACCAGGTAAGGACCACTGCTTCTACTCACTAAACAGGGAAGAGATGAGCCTTTCCCTGTCACAGAGCTCGTTTCTCTTCTGCGTACTCGATCCAAAATGAGCCCTGACTGGCAGTAACTAAAAACGGCATTTGCTGTTTTCGCACTGTGGCTATTTTGCTTATTGTGTAGCAGGTAGGAGTAAGGAGTTTTATAGGAGGTGTTGGAATCTTTCCCATAGCTGTTGACCGACTTTTTAACCTGCTTCAACCCTGTGTGTAATAAACAATATGGCCACTTTATTGAAAATGTCATTTGTATGCTATTGCAGCCAGATAAACTAGACATTATTAAGGTTTGATGTCATATCTTTAGCTGTTCACCCTTCTTTCCATGCGTCTCAAAAAATCAAGCAAAAATAAAAAAGGATGGAGAAATCCATGCCAAATAAGAATTGCTTTGCTCAGTTATCACTTTAATGGATCAGCCTAATATAAACATTGCTGTCCTGTTTTCAAACACCTTGATATGTGATGGTGATTTGATGAAAGTTGATAATATCAGCAGGTTAAAATTGTATTTTTTTTAGTCTAGTCACAAGTTTGGTCCCTGGTGGTGCCACGGCTATTCATGGCTGGGTGTCCAAGAGAGCACAATTGGCTTCATGCTCTCTGGGTGGGTAGGAGACCCTCTACAATATCACCATTGACTGCTACAATATCACTGAGGTTTGAGGCAGGAAATAATTCCAGATTTTAATGAAATATCGTGGGGGTATAAAGTCTGACTGGCTTTACTGCGCTTTGAGGAATGGCTGGGAAGATAACTGTATGATAAACCACTGTGAAACCATTTAAAAATCGTATATTAGTATGCCTGGTTCATTTCAATGCTACGATTATCTGTTATAAATTATGCAGTTTCAGTGTTAATTTGCCTCAACACAGTGGACAGAAATGGTTCCAGATTAGCTTCACTGTAGACTGTTAGTGTCCACATAGATTAATGTAAGATTTTATCATTGACATTTTTTCAGTCCTGTTTAAACTGAGAAAATCACATGCATGTACTACATTTGTCTTTAATACTTCAAAGTGATGGAGAGAAAGGGGAGACGAGTGTGCCCTGTTAAATAGACCAGCAGCCCTGTTTTTTTGGAGAATACTTAATTCCGTATTATGTTCATATACAAAATATGATATAATATACTTTGTAGTTATCCATGTTCATAGACAAAGGTCATAAAATTACTGTATAAAATTGATTACTTTTTCATTTTTTTTATGTTCCCCTCCAACTTAGTGACTGGTGGATTTTCCAAAATAGTAATTGCTGCAATATTTCAATATAGAACTAATTAGAAATGAGGTTTAAACATTAAAGAATAATGATTTGACAATTAAATTTTTGGCCATATCAGCCAGGCCTGAAAACTGTCTAGGTCAGCTTCCATTTTTCATAGAATCAGAATAAAAATCATTAACAAATTATCAAAATTACTTATTGGATATACAATGACAGATATTTATCTATGGGCCTCTTAACAAACCCCAAGGATGTAAATAACTTTGGCTGTACCATCATATCGACTGTAACCATCCAGTGACTGCATGAGGCAAAGAGAGCAAAACCCTGTCACATACATGTAGGACACGTGTGTTTCATCACTCTGACAGACTCCCAACTGCTTGATTCCTCAGAGCGCAGTGTAAGAATTGATGTGTTTTGAAAGATGGCGATAGGGTGTGGTGGGTCTCCTGGCTGCAGGAGGTAAGGCAGCAGAATCAAGGAATAAAGTCATAGTGTTGAAACCAGAGGTGAACTCCCAGTCGTGATGCTACGGGACCAGACTCTATCCTGTCAGAATACTGTCCTCTGGTATTGAAGCTGCTGCCGAGCATGCAGAGCGCATCCCCATGCTTCAGAATGCATGCAGGGCATAGAAGGGTTTTGAGTATGTATATATGCATACATATCGTAATTTTGCTGTAATCTGCTTTTTCATTTGCTATTTAAAATACAAGCCAGCTTTGCACATCTCTGATGTGTCCCTGAACAATTGCCTTCACGAATCATCAGAATTTTGTCAACACTTGGCTGCACTGAACGCTGTAAAAGAAACAATCTCTACATTTTTTTTATAACTGAAGAATCAGATCCTTACAGACTCCTATCACCTTTCCTTCCTGATACTCATTTCTTCTTAGTATATGACAAATTATATTTCTAACTTCTAGCAACTTCTCAAAATATCATCAATAATTAGTATTTTGATGTTTTTAAATTGTGTAGTTTTACCCCACCTTTGGGCAAGATAATGTTAAATTCCTCAAAACTGGGTGTTACCATAGAAATCACTTTGTGGGATGTCATTAAATGTACAGAGAAACAGTAAATAAGCAACTTTATTTGATTTTGAGGCAAAATATGATGTAGTGTGGCCACAGCTGATACTGAAATCTTTAATAAATAAACTTTCTGTCAGTAATATCCACGCTTAAGTGTGTCTGGAGTCTGGTTACAGGTTTGGGTTTGAGGCTTTTTCTTTAGAGACACTGTTTTCAGACCATTGTCGGAGAGAAGGGGTTTTTGCCTGTTTGACTGGACGGTCGCTCTGTCACTAATGCTGATTCCTGGCTTTGCCTTGGCTCTTTTTTTTTTCTTTTTTTCTTTTTGTTTCTGCTGGTTTCCATTCCTGCGCCGCGCTGCATGCCACCTGGCCTCACGCCGCCCGCTCGCGCTCACTCGCCTCTCCACACCTCCCCTCCTTCCTGCACCTCCTCCGCCCGAGCAGACGGCCGCCTCCGACCGCAGAGGAGCATGGGAGGTGCAGCCCAACCGCCAGGCAAACTCCTACCTGACCTCCCACCTGGCGTCGGACAGGCACGGGGGCTCAGTGCAGGTACCTCTCTACTGCCTCCCCTCTCCAACCCCCGCCCCTTACTCCACCCTCCTCTCCTCTCGTGTGTGCGCTCATGTCCAGGGTGGTGCCTGGAGTGTCTGTGGGTCATTGAAAATCATTTATGAAATCGGCTATTAATAATATATTACTAAACTCTAACTAAGGAGCTGTTTCTGCTCTTATTTTGGAAGTCACAGCAAACTCGTGCATTTGTAAGTTCCTGTTGGTGTGGGTTTATGGCTGTTTCTTCTCTTTAAATGAGACACACTAAAGTGACTTGTATGTTCCCATCTCCTTTTGTGAGCTTCTGCCTGCTAAATGTGCAAGCGGGACTTCCCAAGCAAAGCATGCATGTTCAAGTTAAAAAGCTACACCACATGTTTCTGGAATTCAACTAAAGAAGCCTGTGGGAGAACATGAACTTTTTTAAAGTTATGCATCTTCCAGACTTTTTGGATACTGAGGTTGTACCTGAATTAATTAGATTTGTTCCTGCAGCTGAGACAGTGGCATGCCTGTTACAGTCGAGACATTTTAACTTCAAATTATTATTTCAATTATTGAGTAAATCCATTGCTGTGCAACTGCAAAGGTATAAACCTAAAGAAGGTAAACTGACTAATTATCTGTCCAGCTTTACACATGCCTTTACTTTTACTTTTCCGTGAACACCAGGTTCTACAAACGATACACTGCAGTGTTGTGTGGGGACCAACTCGCAAATGGTCATTCAAGCAGCATTTACGTTTATTCCATTAGAGACTGAAAAAATAGCTGACGTATATGCAAAAATTATTCTTACCTGTGCAGTTAACAAACAAATCACCAAATCCGTAATTGCTCACCAAGCTTTTGTTGTTCTTTGAATCCAGTTGATAAATGCATGTCTTTTCACATATCGTTTAGTGTGCTGCAGTATGACCGTGGATCTTAACAACTGTTGGAAATAACTAGAGTTTTTCTACACGTTAAATTTGTTCATTTCTCTGTTCTCTGTCCCAGCATGGCCATTGTCACCTTTGATGTATCGTCTTAAGGTTACTTGGGTTCTCACTGTCGATATCCAATTACATTATCCTACTGCCCCGGCTAGTAGCGACATTATACTTCTTATCTTTTCTTTTTTTAATTAAGTTAAACGGTGCTATGTGGATCTAAAAGAAAAACAAATAGCTCCCCTTACCTGGAAACTTTACTTCTAAAACTGAGATTGGTCAAATTGGTAAAAATGCTGTGGGCTGGAGGATGCCTTGCAGGTTTTTTGGTCACATTCATGTTCTGCACTGTGGATGTTAATGCTGTATAGTTCCAAACAACAACAAAACACCCATGAAAAGTTAGTGTCTATTGCACTTTTCTGTTACAATGATAGTGTTGTGAAATCAGTGAGGGTGACTTTGTAAGCGTTGCAGAAACCATGGTGGCCCTTCCCACCAGAAAGTCATTGACAGGCTTCTAGTTTTTTGCATTTAAACGTTTAAAATGCGTCACGACGGCATTTAAAGGTCTTTAAAGGCATGTTAAATTTGCTGATAACCTGCAGATACTCTGGGCGTCCCAAACACATGACACGGACTGGCGACAGCCTGCTTTTCTTGTTTTGTTTTGTTTTTTTAATCTGGATCACCCAACTGCTAGCACTGGGGTCAGAGAGGTCACACTCCCACATAATGAGACTCTTCCTCTATATGATGAGCTTCTCCCTGGGGCCCTAATTCTCATTCTTTAACACCTGCTGTCTAACAGATGCTCCTCTGCAGCCGAGAAGCACACAGCAATGGCTTGTATAGTGAAGTAAAAGGAGGAGGAAGATGTAGATGCATTGTTCCTAGTTATTTATTCAACCTACGAATGTAAAGGAATGAGAATGTTATCCTTTTTGCTTTTGTGCAAAATGTTAAGTGGTTCTTCAAGTTCTTACTGTTTCTCTCTTGTACTGCAGGTGGTAAGCTCGACTAATGGGGAACTGAATGCAGACGACCCGTTAGCGGCCCACTCCAACGCTCCAATCACAGTGCAGGCAGAGGTGGAAGTTGTGGACGAGGCTAAGTACGTGTCTTCAGACTTGCATTTTTATTTATTTTTTTCCTGTTTTCACGTTCATATTACATAAGCGTTTTGAAAATGCTTCTCTGTGGTGTTTTGCAGTGATTGGGGCGCGCTTGAGGTGAAACTGTTTTGCACTGCCCTGTTAGAGGCCCTGTCTATAGAACAGCTAGTCAATGTGGCTGAAAATTGGTTTCTTGTATATAACTGTGTCTAAATGGGCAAATATAGTGTGGCAGAAAACATGGAAGCTGCTTCGGCACCTCCGATGATGATGGCCGATATTGAGAATCTGTGCATTTTGTGGAGGTCCTGATAAAGTAACCTAACGAAGCGCCGATGATTCGTAACTTCTTTTGTTATTAAGAAATGAAACCTTTGATGTGAAGAAAACTGGCCATTTTAGTGTAGCATTTAGTGTTTTATTCTCTCCATACAGCCTTTATAGGCTCACACATTTGACATTTTGATTCACATTTAACAAACGCTCTTATCCAAAACAGCACCAGTTCTTTGTAGTCGTCAAGAAAAGGGGTTCTCAAAAATTACTTAAAAATTAAGAGCTGCTAGTACGTTCTACCGAAGAAGCTAGTAGTCCACCAGGGTCCTGTCAGATCAAACAAGTTTTTAATGTTATTTGTGTTTGTGTTAAAGTTAGTTTTATGACATGAACATGTAGTTATCCTGACTGTCAGTGAAGTGGTGGGTGTTCAATTGGAACTTGCAGAAGCCAAGATCAAAACATCAAAGGCCTGTGCAAAAGTTATGGCACAGGCTATGTTTTAATTTTTCCTGACATGTTAAATAAATACAGGGGGTTAAGTTCCAAGAGCACCCGCGTATAGTTAACACCACGTTGTGTTTTGGTAATAAAAATATGCCTAAAAATGCCTATTTTTATAGTGTAAACCCTAAATATGCCCCCAAGTATGCTCCCAGAACACTTTAATTTCATTTTAAACTCAGTTTAATGCAAGAAAATGTAAAGGTGAAGCAGTATTTGGATTTAAATTCCCCGCCAAGATATGCAACTCGGAAGGTTGCAGAACAAAAAGCATTGGGACACCGCAGCGAGGTGAACGGTTTTCCCAAGAATAAAACCTGATCTACTCGGGTTAAAAATACAAATGAGGGCTCGTTGGAAAGGTCTCCTGAAAATCTGGGTGCTTTCCCCGCTGAGATATGCAACTCGGAAGGTCGCAGGACAAAAGTATTGGGACACAGCAGTGCTGTAAAGGGGCCCCTGTGTGTGAAAGCTTCCAGAAAATGTTTGTTGCTACAAAAAAGCAAAAAGAAGGCTGAGCATATCTCCAGTTTCCGCATTATTGTGGGGATTTCCGCGTAAAACTGAGTTTGGTTTACAAAAAAATCTGCGACTCCTGATCTGCATAACACTAGGGGATACTGTACAACTAAAATTGAGCAGAAATATATAGGCTTGTTGGCTGTGGAGGATGTGTACTTATTTTCACAAAAAACTATTTAGGTTATTCAACCCAATAGTATTGGTTAATATTATCAATGTCATGCATTTTTACCTTTTTAAAAATCAGTAAAATCATTTTTCATGATATTTGGGCTCAAAATAAAACATGCATATGTGAATTTGAACTTTTAAGAATCACTCACACGCAGCAACTGTGCATAGTTCATAATTCTCTTTTTTTTTTTGTTTCGTCCGGTCTGCCCTTGAGTCAGTGTTGAGTCAGTAATCATCTTTGATTACTGATGCACAGACTTGAAAGTAAGCGATGTTGTAGGCTGTTTCCAATTAAAGGGCTGAAACAGGCGTGCTAGGGTTTCCATGGTTATCACAGTGTTTAACCTCATTAGAAATCTTTCCTGTTACTCATTTTGGTATTTCCTTTTATGTCTTTCTTTCACTGGTTGGATCTTAACTTTCTAACTGTCCTTCTCTTTGTTTCCACTGTCCTTAAAACTATATATTGGGCAACATCATCTGAACCCTCAAATTCTTCTTTCCTCAAACTCCTACTTCTGTCTTCAAAACTACTTCTTTGCTTCTGGTGTTTTAAATGGTTTGTTTCTTATGAGTATTTCTTTAACTGGAATGGAACATGCCCCTCCACATTTTGGCGTCATCCTGTTTTTCGTTTATCCTGTTTCAATGGGGCACTTGATCGCAGCAGATATGTTTGCATCAATATTCTAACTCCCCTCCTCCCCACAATATTTCTCTCTCTCTCTCTCTCTCTCTCTCTCTCTCTCTCTCTCTCTCTCTCTCTCTCTCTCTCTCCCTTTCTCTTTCTCT
>JBBJLR010000040.1:3586098-3603724 GCA_037577145.1 Brachypetersius gabonensis | reverse complement strand
TATATAAAAATCAGACAGTCATGTTTTGTGGGATATATTTTGTGATGGAAAAGCATCTCTCCACGTCTTCTGGAGGTCCTAGTTCTGTCTCTGAAAGTGAATATGAGCAGCAGCCTAAGCTGTGAGTTTCTGTCACATGATACACAGCGTTAGTTGAATGTCTTTACTGAGACATTCTTTACTGAAGGAGTCACTGTTGAAATGCTACATGCTAAAAATATCTTAATATATGTTTCAAACTTCAAATAAAACATAGTGTGCTTATACATATAAACTAGAGCAGCCAAAATTATTATGTCCGAGGCACTTCATTTGGATCCAAAATAATGCTATAACCCCCATAGGAACGCTAAAAAGAAACTGGTAACCGAGACCAAAACAAAAAGTCTATTGAAATATAAACGGTTCTATTATTTATAATTTTTCCTGAAACCTCCTCATCTTCCAAAACATTTTCCTCAAACTGATGTTTTTTTTAAAGCTCCCTTATTTCAACACTGGAAAAAGGTAATTGGCTAACTGTCCTTCATTCACTAGACTCCTGTCTAGTGAATTAAATGTCTTTGCTACTAATAATGGAATGAGTAAAATAATTTTGAAATGCTTTCATGAAAAATACCCTAGATTTACAATTTGCATACAGAAAAAAAACATTGCCAAGGTGCAAATGACGTTTTTCATATTTGTGTGCTCTTACCATCCAGATCACTCTCGAAGGTCTCTGCAGTGGTCCAGTCTGTGGCGGGCCCAGTGCCATTCACTGTGATGGCTGAGACACGTACCGTGTACTCAGTGCCACGCTGCAAACCTGACAACACAATACCATATTCACTAACACTCACTGTCTAATACAAAGCCACTGTGAATCAAGCCAAGGAAGAAAAAAAGAACACCAACTGCGTTTTAGGGTCTTGACAAAAGGGAAAAAAAATCCTTCAGGCATGTTGTCTGTAGGATCTGAGATTAATGAGACTAGCCGTCTTATTATACCAATTATTTAGGGCTCAACCCTCTGGGTGGAACAGCCAAAATCACCTCCATACTTCACCCAGACATGTTCTCCTCAGAATATTAACTGAGGTAAGATCAATACCACGGCCTGCTGAGACTCTATCCCCCATGATTTTAGCAGCTCTGAACTACACACAATAGTTTATTAGTTTATTCTCAGACTTTGTCTGTTGAATTGTTGTATAAAACATTTACTTTGGTAATTTACAAAGCTTTCCATACAAAGACATAAGAACAACAAACAACAAAGACATGAGAATACATGAGATGTTTTATGTTGTTTGGGGTGGGGTGGGGGGTGTAGCAGGGGCTATAATCTCATATCAGCAGTCTGGTTTATGCCTCAGGGCTGTTTTGGGATTCAAAGGCAGGGGAAAATGCCTGCTGTCTTTAAATAACATGTAGTGGTTGTAATTGCTTTAAAATGTTAATAAGCATCTGCTCCGCCACTGTCTGAGTGTCTACATGCAGAAGTCTCTTTCCCCTGAGCCGTCCCTGCAGCCACTGTCAGAGAGCGTGACGCAGTCCTGTCCTCCTCCAAGGCCTCCCGTCTCGGCGCCATGCCTTTGAACTAACAAACATCCCCTCATCTCACCCCAAAGAGAATCGGGAAGACGCATTAACTGCGTATTCTCTTTGATGCCGGCAACAGCGTGACGCCAGTGCTAACGCTGTTGAAACTGCATGTGAATTTAATGCCATTTCCACTTTTATTCATTAGCAGATGTACATAATTGCATTTGAGGCCGGGAAAGGCGCCAGACTCCAGGTAGAATCATGTGTGCGTACTGTACGGTGGTTCGTGTTCGTTCTTCAACTTTCTACTCGCCGGCAGGAGCCAAAGTCTAGGTGAGTATATTTAGACATAACTTCAGGTGAATAGACAGTCAGCTATAACATTAAAACCACCTGTCTTGATATCGTGTGCCCCCCTTGTGCCACCAAAACAGCACTGGCTCAACAAGGCATTCAATTCAAAAGATGAATTTGTGCTCTTGCATCTGTCATGTACATCAAACAACTCCTGAACAATGTCTGCAGTATGGCAGGTACATTATACTGCCAAAAGAGACCACTGCCTTTAGAGAACACTGGTGCCATGAAACATTGTGGCATGCTTAGGATGGAAGTTCGTGTCAAAGTAACATTGCCTTGTATCTTGACCATCCACATAATATAAGAGAAAATGTGATTCATCAGCCACCTTTACTCCATGGTCCAGTTCTGTGGTGTGTGTCCATTGTTGACACTTTTGGTGGTGGTCAGGGGTTAGCATGGACAATCTGACCGGTCTGCGGCTACACGGCCCAATACAGAGTATGCTCAGACGCCTGTCTGTCATCACAGCCAACATTAACTTCTTTAGCCATTTGTGCTAAAATATCTCTTTTGTGGGAGAGTTCACCTGTTGTCCTTGTCTTGGACGACTTTTGGTAGGTACTAACCACAGCATACTGGAAACACCTCATCTAGACATCAGTGTGGTCCTTGTCAAAGTTGTTCAGAGTATTAAAAATTGTGGCTACTTCATGTATATGCAGTAGTAACACTGTTACTGTTTGCAAAAAGAATTTTCTAAACCTCATTAAAGAGTAAAACAAGCAAAATGATGGACCATCAGAATGACAGAAGACAATTTCAACAAATGATTTAAAAAAGTGAAAAAGTTTTTTTTTCTTCAAACAGTCTCAACTAGATATGCTTTTAAATATGAATGGTAAGATCAAAGATGATATGATATAAATATAAAGATCAGGTTTCTTAATCCTTTCTGAATCAGCTATGTTCATCCATTTAATTAGTTCTATTTGCTTATAAAAATACAGTTTCCTACTTATTCTTTGAAACTTCCCACAAATTATGCAGCTAATCCTAGCAATTATTTGAAACTCATGAAGATCAATTATACTATAATCCTGTCCCCAAACTGGTTTTACTTAAACAGCGATTACAAATTTTGAAACTGCAGCGGTGAAAACACATGTGTGACTGACAGCTTACCTTCTATGAGCTGACTGAGTTGATTTCCAGACGTGATCTCTGAAACTTCGCTCTTTCTCGAGCCCTTCCTGTAACGAATCTTGTAGCCGGTGACGTCTCCGTTTTGAGCCTCTGGGGGAGGGGGCTGCCATCGGATCATAAAGCTCTACAGGTTCCGGAGATACAAATATATTAGAGCAGAGTACACCATTTCCATACTGTAGAAACCGGGGGCTGCAATAAGTAGCGTTAAGCACCGCAATAAATCACAGATCTTTTTTTACATGTACTATTAGCGCTTGACCAACCTCAGACCTTCCCGGTGAGCATTTTCTGCCTGGATGGAACAGAGGAACTTGTATGATCTAACAAGAATCTTTGCACTGGGTCAAAATAATTTATGCATCTTGTTTTAATGCATCTTAAGGTATACTACAATTTCCATATGTAGCAATACAATCCTAGAACTGCTTTTTTGCCCACGATGTGCAGCCTTAGTAGAAACATCCACAACATCTCTAAGCACATTTTTCTTGCCGCATGCAATAATCATCCACTGAATAATCTAAGCGAGAAAAAAGATACCCTGCAGTCTTATACAGTGTTATTCAGCTCCTCTACCTGCAGTCAACAGGGGGGACGCACAATCACCATAGTAACAGGTCGTTGTGCAGGCATCTAACCCGAGCCATCGTCCCCCTGAGGTGCCCATTAGAGAGCACACACTCTACCTCGCCATAAAGCATGCACATGTTTATCCAGGAAGGGCTTTTCTGCAAAGGGCATTGAGGCAGAGTGGCGAGGCCGGCCCGTGCTGCGCCCATGAATAATAGACAAAGCTGAGAGAGCCAGACAGGGGAGCAAAGAGGACCCTGAGGCCCAGCAGCCTGAGATGGATACGGGTGGCTAGCTGCAGGGCCTGCGGTGCATGCCGGGAGAGCGGAGGGGGTACCCAGCATGGGAGGGAAGTTAATTAATGGTACCCACCCACAGTCCCATGTTCGTAGGCCGGGGGACTAAGCCAAATTAAATCGGCAGTAAGTGTGCAATTACTTTATTCCCATTTCCTACTCGCTCCAGTTTAACTCATTAAGTGTTTTTTTCTCTGTCTCTTTTTTAAATCTTCCCCAACAAACTACCATTAATTGACTTCGGAAGTTGTAGAGGGAAGGGAAAAGACCAGCGTTTCAGGCTGAACGAGGTGTTTAGAGAACGTGGGTGGTTACATTAGGGCTGCATAATATGGATAAAAAAAATAACACACTGTGATTACACTGTGGCTGATTTGCAAAACTATAAAGAACACTCCAAGGCCTTCCACCTATTCTCTATCCAAAACACCATCAAGAGCGACATTTTTAAATGAAAGTAAACTCTTTAATCTCATTATACAGTCAAATGCAAAAATGTTATCACCTCTGGCCGAATGACGAATATTTTCGGAGTGAAAATAAGTACACATCCTCTACAGAGAATGCAGTTATGCACATTTTAATGCACAGTTGCTGTTTATTTTCTGAACTGAACGCATTGGGGAAATAACAAAGCATAAAACATGGACTATACATTGTACATTTGACAATTTGTGTTTTATTCATCAAATAAGCCGAATTGTAAAACTAAAACGCGCAAAAATTTGTTCTTTGAAGAGGATGTGTACTTCACTCGGAAAATCAACAAAACATGTTATTTGACCAGAAGAGTCTTTTGCATGCAACTGTATAAAAATCACCATTTGAAAGGCATCTCTCTTACAGCAAGAAACTGAGTCCAGTGGCACCACATATTTACAGACATTTTTACATTTGAAAGACATTTGAATTGTTTATATATAAGGGTTTTTCAAAGGCTTCCTATTATTCCTTTTTACAAACGCATTTGGGAATCGCTGAAAGGTTGTGCATTGCATTTTACTGTTAAACCCATTCTGTGTTTTGATTTTAAAAAGTTTTTTTATTTTAAGTTTAGTCTCTGTTGTTTAAAATATAGGGAAATTATTGTCTATACATTTACTTTTAGCCAAAACCATTAACGTTTTCAAATCATATGAATGGCTCGATGCACCAAAAACCCAAAGAAAGTCTATTATTGATCAGTATGCTTACAGAACATAAAAATATTTATTTAGAGGCTCCTTTACATAAAGACGCTTTTTGTGATAATGACTAACAAATGTTTAATTGTGCAGCTTTTGTTTAGATGTTGTACTCAGACATAATTGCACCAGAGTTCAGAGCTGTCCAGCTTGAAGGCCACACACATTCTGACATGGGCCAGACTGCCAACCAAACCCACCTACCCTTCACCGCCCCACCCCCCTCCTTCCACCCCTCACCCCCCTTTGATCTCAGTGTCACAGGAAAAAGGCCTTTTCTAATTCTGCAGCACCGTCGTCAGGACGCAACGTTTGTAACTCATCCATTAACCTCCACTAAAATATGCAAATGTTTGTGTCTACATGTCAAATGTGCAGATGTGCCTTATAACATCTGCGAACGCTGTCACCTTTGCTGTGCTGCCCTCCCCAGGGGGAGACGGTCCAGCGTGAAAGCGAAACTGCGAATAGACTTTTAAATGGCTCCGATGACAGGAAGGGACCTGTTCTCCTGCCGCGCTAAGAAAACATAAACTGTTCTCATAAACAGCTTGCAAATAGGGGAGGAGAGGAGAACAGAGTAAGAGAGATTGGAGGAGTAAAGCTTTGTGACAGCTCTGTAGTAGAGCGCAGATGTGCTGCTTGGTGCAGTTAGAGCGCAGTAACAGATGAGAGGTAGAGTCGGACGCCCGACCAGCCCTCACCAGCGGCTGCTTAGCTCACAACCCCGGCTCATGCCTCTCAGGCAGCTGGTGGTCTACTTCCAAAAGGGAAGGCCATGGTCATTAAAATATATTAATTATAAAGGGACTCAGTATTCACTTACATAGTACTTATTCAGCTGTTTGAGTGGGTGGCGTCTGGAATAAAAAAGCTTATATTAAGCTTGAAATGTTAAATAACTTCTTGCCAAGAGTTCGATGTCGAACCCCAAAAATAATGGGTCAGAAGCAGCAGATACTGTGTCTCACATTCAGCAAAACAGACACATCGAAGCGGAGCTGCATAGCACTATAGCAACACTTCAAAAACATGACGACCTATTGAAATGATTTTTTGCCACATTTGTGTGTTTTCAGTGCTGTGCGAACTCATAAATTGGGTTTTTTGTGAATAAAATCTGAGCCACTTTCATACGCAGGCCTAGACCAGAGAACAAATCATATTTTTGGCTGGACAGTCATATGGGCCAGCTCAGAAGAGCTGATGTCTATTTCTAACTGACTGATTGACTGACCTGTCCTTGTGTGTCATCTGAGACAAGCGGGTTATAGCACTATACACCATTAAATGTCACCCTAACAGCTTTTCTAGTGCTACCAATAGAAGGCTAATAAACAATAATGAATAACGGAAGAAATGAAAAGGCTTGTCTAGCCTTGTTTCCACTTTTGGTGCACTCATTAACCTCATCATCTGTTCATCGCATGGCAGCGCTAGTAAACTAGTTTTTCATACTAAACATTCCAGAGGCATTAAATACAATCTGAATTTTTCGTGCTCTACTCTGATCAAGAAATGTGAAATGTCTTTGCAATAAAAGTTTGAGCTCTTCATTTGATTCATGTGATGCAATTCATTAGAATGTTGCATGCAGGTTAAATAATACCGTAGGTTCACTGACACACATAGACACTCAGTCACTTACACATATAGAGGGCAAAATGAGACACAAAAAAAAAAAAAAATTGGCAATAAGGTCAGTAATATGAGCATCGACAAATGTGTACGGTGGAAATGTATTATATGCATATTATAGGTCATCTGACATCTGTAAAATCACCTAAAACACGACGACAAATCATCAAAGAAATCGAACAGTCTGAAGCAGATCATGTCATGCTAGTCACATGCAATGACGAACCTTTAATTTTTGATTCACAATAATGTGAACTGTTGCATTGTTGAGATATTAACACTGTGCATTTAAAATGTGGATATCTGAATAAGAAAAGGGGTTAAAGTACACGTCTCCTTACCTTTGAGTTCAGCACCTCTACTGTCAGGTTCTGAGGAGGAGCACCAGGGACTGGGGAAAACAAATACAACTGTTATGACACATCCATTTTTGCACATTACATTATCATACATCTACAAAATGTTTCTCTTTATGATTTAGCCCGAGACTGAATTGCTGGCTTTTGCAGAAAACTGGAAATGTGGTTGGCTTAAAGAGTTTAAAGTGGGACAAAAATAAGGTTATTTTCTGTACCATCAGAGTAGGTTCGCACTGATACATCTTCTGTGGAGACTCCGGGTCCGTGCTTGTTATAGGCCACGACCCTGAAGTTGTATTCGGTAAACTTTTTCAGCCCCGTCATGGTGTAGGACAGTCCGCCAACCTCAGTGTCCTGCAGGAGAGTGTGGAGGAACCACTTATAAAGTCTTGAAAGACAACTATAGCACTAAAGGATCTGAAGATAAAGGAATAGTTTGATGAAAACTCAATGATTCCATTTTTCCAATACTTCATACAAACTGGACACAATTTTCTTAGTTAGTTTGCACTGGAGATAAGAAATGTAGCTAATGACTAATGGAGTCTAATTTGCTTTTAACTTTGCACAAACTGAATGCCTGAATTATTCACAAAATGTCTAATTTATTCAAACAGAACGGCTGCAAATCAAACATGGATATTTGCTTTGAGATGTATGTATGATGTATCCCAGTTCTGCATCTTCCAGACCTTCATCCATAGTCAGCTTTGGATCATTGGCATGATATTTATGGTTGATGGACCACTGTGAGTAAGTTTAAAATGAATGATTCTTTCTCAGAATCGACACTGAATAGTAAATATAAGACATAATTGATCAATTATTAAAACAAATAATAATGTCTGAGGCTTTTAAAATATCTGCAGAAATCCTGCAATCCCAGTCCTGACAACCGACAGCATATTTTTGGACTTGATTCAACTCACTAAGTTCTTAAGAAGCTCCTAATAAACTGGGTTGGGTGTTCAGAGTGAGGAAAACACTGAAATGTGCAGACTATGGAGTCACTGGGGCTGAGATTGGGAACCCACGCATTAATGTGATCTATTTTTTGCTCCAAACATGGACGACAAATGTGGACTGTCTGGGTGTCACTCAGGACCAGTTTGTGAACCATGACTTTAACCCTTAGAATGCAAGTTGCAATGATCTAAGCTGGCGGTGCGGCAAATGGTAAACATACAGCTAAACCGCTTTTTATAGAGAATTTTCCCTGGTTTGTGTTGGTGCTCGAGGTGTCAGACGTTACGCTGATCTTTGTTTGGTGTTCCTATGTCCCACAGGAGCAAAGTTTTTAAATTTAAAATACATGTAATAATAACAACCACTACTGGGTTTTTAAAAATGGCGTCACAAGCAAATAAACAAAGAACAAAAAAAAAAAAAGCTTTCACCTCTTTCAAACAAACGGAAAAAACACAAGACCTCTGAACCTGAGAGAACTTTCAGGATTGTTTCCAGAGAACGGCCAAAAGGCAACGCAACGAGTGAAAGGGCATCAAACGGCGAGCATATACGAGCGCAAACTTTGGGTTTAGACCATTTTAATTATTTAATTGTTGAATAGACTATGTTCTATTAATACAATCTAAGGGTTAAAGGGTGAACTATGTTGATGTAGAACCCTCTGAGTAACTGACCTTCTCATTGCCCAGTCCTTTCTCCATGTAATACAGTTTGTAGTTCTGGATCTCGCCGTTTCCAGTGAGAGGTTTGTCCCAGCTCAGGCTGACGGAGGTTGGGGACAGGACCACAGCCTGGAAGTTGGGAGCAGGTCCTGGCACTTGAACTGAGGGACAGGAGAGAAGGTACAAAGCCATTAGTGTGAACACTGAGTTTAATAGTTGTTTTCCTATTTTGATGAAATGTTTTATTGTATTTTTTTTCTCTGTAAGTTGACCTTTTAGAAAGGCATCCTCAAATAAAATTAGTAGTAGTATTATGGTATATCCCCCCGACCCTGAATGCAGGACTAAGGGGTAGATAATGGATGGATGGATTATGGTATATCTTCAATTTCAGCAACAAGTTCCTGACATTTACCTGCAATTTAGGGCTCATGTCACACAGACAAAAATCTGAAACAGATGCACTTCAAACAGTAGTCTTGACAAAACCGCCCACACAAAGAGCCTCCCTCGGCTCAGCATATGACAACAGCCACCTCCGGCAGCTCCCACGCTGCACAATGAAATAGTGCCAGCTCCATGTGTGATGTTTATTTGATTAAGTTTGCTTAGCGGACTGGGGAGGCTTTGCTTCCATCCTCTAGCATCTTGAAAGATTAGATCCAATGAAAAGCTCAGACGGCTCATCGTAAAGCCATCAGGCAGAAAACAAAGAGCCAAGAGACCTTCAGGGACCGACGCAGAGCTCGAAATCGAATTTAACATCATCTCATTTGGTTATAAATGTAGATCAGCAGTACGGGAAGTCATGCCTCATAATCCTAATTCAGAGATCGTTACCCAACTAATCATGTCTGTCATGTTGGAGGGTCTGGGATAAACTGTATTCAATGAATTCAATACATTACATGAACCATTAAGTAAACTTTGATCATCAAGTCCCAGCAAGTGCTTAAAGGACTGCGTGAGAAATGACACCAATTTATCTCAGTTACACAGGCTCAAGCTCCTGCACTTGCTGGGGGGATCTCACACGACTGCCTGGTATGCAGAGACTTGGAAGCGGGATTAAGCCGTTTATTGCGTGTGTGCGTGTGTGTGTGTGTGGTGCATTTATATAGGTTCACAGAAGGGAACTGTCCTGGAGGTCCTGCCATGGTAGAGGGAACAGGAGAAGTGTGAGAATAAATGGATAGTTTGTGTTAAGAATAATAATAAATAGTTTGTGTTAAGAATAATAATAAATAGTTTGTGTTAAGAAACAATATCAATACAGAGAAGCTAAAGTATTTAGTAAAACTTAGTATTTGATATTAGTGGCTTGTAAATGAAAAAAACATACTAGATTGCTCTTAGAATTGTAAACATTGAAGTTAGGATGCTTATACTTCCTAATCTCAAATAAACAAGTTCATTTTAAATAATATAAATACTGTAGCACTAGGATGAATCTACATAGAATTTCAAGCTGTAACATTTGCCACATTTATTCAGTACATGTGCATTAACTATAAATACGTAAACGATAGTATAAACCTTATTAGATCAGTAACAACCTTATTAGCCCTAGCCAACAGTTAAGCCCTCATTCATAATGTTCAGGGCAGAACTGGAGGCTGATGTGAGAGCAGAGGGTCCTCTAGGGAGCCAGGAACCCCCCAGCATGCCATTATGAAGCGCTTATGCCAACCTGGTGCCAAGGACACAAAGAGGGGCCGAGGCTGACCCAGAAAAGCAGGCTCTCCTAGGCGCGTGAGCTTCAAATGAATGGAGATGGGTCACTCTCCTACAGGGAGGAAGCTGGAGCAGCACAGTCTCAGAGAGTCAACCATGGCGCGTTTGTGTTTACTTCCATAATGCGATTTTCCATGCGACATCGAGGCAATCGAGAGGTGTCGAGGAGAAGCGCCCTCAGAGAAAAAACGAGTAATCATAATTCCTTTCGCTTGGGCTCTTTTCCAAACCGCAGAAAAGGAACCGGGAACGAAATCCTAATGAGTTTGCAAATCTCCCCCCACAACTCATATTCTGATCAAGAGGCATTTCTGGAGGAAGGCTCAGCTCTTACCTTCCGCCTGGGTGGCCACCCTGAGGGGCGCTGAGCTCTCTCCCAGCCCCTGCTTGTTGTGGGCCACCACCCGGAAGGCATACTTGGTGTCTGGCTTGAGGTTCTGGATGGTGACCTGCATTTCTCCCGGCCGACTGGTGTTCACCATCCTCTCCCTGCGGTAAGAGGGGGCAGAAGAAAGAACATGATATGAGACTGTAACATAGGCTTACCGCTGACTCACCACCCTGAATAAAAAGGTTCTCTCACCACTGGCACACCTATTCCAACATGGGGATAAAAACCTCAATAAACATATTTTGTCTAATTTGGGGTTATATAGGGCCACTTCATATTACTGAACTATATTTACTATATTTAGTCTAATTACTATTAGACTAAATATATGCATTGCTTTAACACGGTTACGTTTTTATTCTTATTCTGGAGCCCAAACATTATATCACAGTGCAATATCCATTCCTGAATTACCATACACCAGCCTCAAACCGGGTTTCTGATTAATCACAAAGGGCTTGTTCTGACAGGCAGCACACATCTGATTTCTTAACATACCTGATTTGAGCAGGTCAGATTTTCTGCAGTCTAAACAGCAGGGAGTCACAATGAATCTGATTATTTCTAATAGGATTCAAGACACATTTGTAGGTGATTCGGATCTTGGATATTTGATTGCCATTTTATCAGAATGCACAAGACAAGAAAGTCGGTGCTGAATCACATATTAAAGCTTAGACATGGAGAACTGAAGCTTTTAGCAGATATTCACTGTGTGCCGTTTTACAGTAAAGACTTGAACTCCAAGCCTGTCTCTGAATATTAATGATAGAACTTAGACTGTCATCTTGTGCAGTTGCTTTGTTCTAGTTTGGAAAAGTGTGATGCTGTTGTGGAACAGACAGCCATCTTTCTGCGAGCTAAGGAAGGGTACATTTCGAAATCTAAGCTCACATAATAAATGATACTGCTTCACGTTTTGCCCCTGACAGGTTAATGTACCTACCCGTGCAGTGTTACTATAGCAACTAATGTGGATATGCTAATGTCAGTACAGAATGATTGCATGATGCATGGATTTGGTCACTTGGGATTTCATATCTGAACATGTGTGAAAGTTTTTTTTGCCATTTGTTGCCACTAACTAAGACACCCTCAATCATACCAAGCTGGGAGGTCGAGGGCTAGCATGAGCTTCACCTTTCTGATGTTTTGCCAAATCTATTTCTTCATTATGAATGGATGAAATTTGTAAGAGCACAAAGTCAACATAAGAAAGCGTTACAATCCGTCTTTGTCTTTCAAAGCCCGCCTGCAGAGAGCTCAGTGGAAGCCCTACCTTTTGGCTCCCTCCAGGCTGTAGTAGACGGAGTAGGTGATGTCGTCTCCGTGCGGCTCGAGCGGCAGGCGCCAGGTCAGCTTGATGAAGCGGGTGGACACGAGCGAGGCCACCACATCCCGGGGCGCAGAGTGGGTGGGGCCGCCTCCGGAGCCTGGGGTTACACGGTCAGTAGTGGCACGGGTCAGTGTGGGAGAGGGGGAGGGGGCGGCTAAAGTTTGAGTGCAGGCAGCAAGGGCGAGTGGATGAGTGGAGTGAGGGAGGAAGGGAGGCAGGAGTGTGAAGAATGAAGGTGGAGTACAGGGGAGTTGAAAATAAACAAAAAGGAGAGGAAAGGACAGCAAAAAGAAGAAAAAAAGCAGAGAAAAAAAACAGCATAACAAAAAGGCATCCATGATGGGGATTACACAAGACCATTACAACGAAATAGGGCTGTCACAATCGATTATATCAGGGATCATCTAATCTAATGGTCATTTTCCGCAATTATCAGAGTAATCCATTTTTTAAATGGCCAAACAATGAAAAGTGAACAACAATGAACCATGCAGAGCCTGAGACCCATTTTGCATGCTGTTTATGCATATTTATTTTAATACTCCTTTTTAAAGCATACTAATTAAGGTTTTTTGCCAGTAGAAGATTTTGGAATATTTTGGAATCTTTGAAAGACTCTGCATGGTTCATTTTTATTTTATACTATAATTCAAATACATTATTTACACTATTTTTAACCACAAAACCATGTAATCCAATTTTAAAGTGACAGCCCTACAATGGAATATTCACAAAAGCAAAAAAAACCAAGACCAAATCAGATTGACAAGCAAAACTACAGCTTAAGCAAAGAAAAACAACTGAGGAGGGAAGGCTGGAATGTGAAAGAAACATGGAGACTGAATGACAAGGAGACTCTGTACTTTTTTGTAACGCTCTACAGAGCAGAGCTGAATGATTCAGTCAGAGAACCTGGTGAGAGCTAGAGAGCATAAAGCCATCCATCTTCACAACCACCCTTCGTCCAAAGGCCTGGCACGGCCTCCTGCTACGGCTTTCACATTATTCACACAGAAATGCAAAATATTTCATGTCCAGACCTCCTGAACAATCTGTGGTCGAACGTAAGCTCGTCTAACACTTGTTTTTCCACCAACCAGGCGAAACTTGAGAGCATTCTAAAAAAATGTGCCACTGCCATTGATTTTAGTGAAGTGGATTTTGGAAAGAATACCGATTCCAAACATGCATAAAATAAACTCCCCATTAAATCAATCTGCCTTTCTCTGTGCCGTGGCTGAAACTCAGTCAAGGAAAGTAAATTAGCTCCTAGTGGTCAGTTCTAATTGGATCATTTGACATTGGTCCAGGAAATACGGCCAGGTAGGAAACAAGAAGACATTCCACAACAGCAGGCCAGCACTTGGTGCAATGCCTGAAACCGTCACTGCATCCCCCACTGCCTGAACGAACTCTGTGCCAGCCAAGAAAAGAACTGAAAAATGATAGACATTACTGGAGGCAATGCACGACTTCGATTTCCAGAAAGTGGGCGAGAACGCTGCTCCTAAACATTACAATAGACATTGCGGGTCCATGACTCAACAAACACAAACAACAAAAAACAACAAGGTTTTCTGAAGACACAACAAATTTTGAGCTGCCTACTGAGTGAGGTTTCTGAAGGTGGGAGTCTGAGGAAAATAAAGTAGTGCAGGGTATACTGTGAGATTACTGGGTCTCCATTGTAGTTGTAGTGAAGAACATCATGATAGATGTTTATGACAGATAAACTGTTTGTATGATTGAGACACACACGTGTGGTTTCCCAGACACAGATTAGGCCTAGTCTTGTGCTTTATTATACTGCCAGCGCTGCCTCTTTAGTGGAAATGTCTTTTTCTGGTCATGGCTAGGCTTAAGCTTTATCTGGACCACAAAGCCCTATTCAGAAAACGCCACATTAGGACAAAAAGACGGATGATGCCCAGCTGTAAAAAACACATTAGGGGGGAGATCCATTAGCCTATAGCTTTCCCTAAATGATATGACCCATTAGGCAGAGAGCAAATTAAACATTAGTAGCAGCAATTACAGGATTCTACAAAAGAGGAGCCATCAATGTTCTGCTGTTCTGCCACTGGCAGAAAAGTATCATGTTCTGCATTTATCTTTAGTATGGGTTTCTATAGTAGTGTGTGTGGGTGTGTGTGTCTCGTCATTTTCCATTGTTTGGTGTTCTAAGTAGAGCAATGGAAAAATATATATTGTTTATGTGAAAAGTAAAGCAATAACTTTAGGAGTATATCGCTGCTCTACTTTTTTTTTCTTTACGTTTCATATTTTTTTAATAAAAAAAACCAAAAATGTCTTGCAAAAAAGCTACTGTAAGAGGGCAACAACTACAATAAATGTTACAATAATGAAAACGTAGATTCATGTTTCAGCTCTTCCTGCTGCAGAACCTTTAATCCAGTTTAACATTATTAGTCTATTGGTATTGTCTTACTTTTTATGAAATGTGTGTGAACAGGTTTGATTTGTTTGTGGAAGGAACTGTACTAATAAGTACTAATAAGCTAATAAATCACTGTATAAGCAAATAAATCACTCAGTCAAACTGGTTTTCTGAATTGCTGCCCTCTGCAGATTGATTGATAACATCCCATTTCAAATGCAAAACAGTCAGTCGGAATATGTGTCAATCGTTTTTTATTCCTGACTTTATAATGTTGAATAATTATTTCGGCACTGTGAGGCGTGAATTCAGATGAAGAAAGGCCAAAAGTACACTTAAATGAAGGTAAGGCAATTCAGGCAAAGCGACATGTTGCATATTCCTTCTTTTGTATAATAAGAGAATTAACAGTCTCAGTAACCTCTACTCTTCAAGCAAGACTTTGCACTAGATATTGATTCATTTTTGTAAGGATTTGATGGCATTCGGCCACAAGAACACTGGCATGATAAACGCTTATCCGAAGGTTAGAGTGGGGCTCCATCACTGTGGAGAACATGGTTCTACTAGTCCACAGCCCAAAGCCTGTTGAGCTCTATCCAACGCTTGGCATTTGGCCATGGTGACCTGGGGATCACGTGTGGCTGCTCTATAGTAACCGGTGTCTGGGAAACCCCACTGTTTGTCATAAACATTTATCTTAATATTCTTTTCTACACCAACAATGGGAACTGTAACTGTATACAAGGCACGGCTTAGATGAATAGTTTATTTTCCTCAAACTCCCACCTTCTGAAATCTTCAGAAACCACACTCAATGGGCAGCTCAAAAGTTGTTCTGTTTCTCTGGAAACCTTCAACAACAGAAGGTAAAAGAGAAAACATGAAGTCTAAATGACCCAGAAGGAAGTTCTACCGTACTGATCACATTTTACATCACTCCCATTTTCCATCACCTCAATAAGCTTGCACTCCCGCAACACATGGTGACTAGCAGCAGAAGATTCATACTTGTTCTATTCATAGCAGAGAGCAATTGCTAGTGTCGTTTGAACAGATGGCAGCAGTGCCTTATTAATGGCAGACATTACAGCTTAGTGGAAAAGGTCACCAAACAGCGAGGAAAAGAAAACTTGAAATGGAAAAACAAAGCTTCCAATGTAAACCATTATCAGTTCATAAAACATTTTCTCCAAAAATGGATGTGAATGCCAGTTAGCATCTTTTGTAAAGAGGATGTTTCAAAGCAGATTCAGGTCGCTACAAGTCTTCACCTACAAGTTAAATTCAAGAACACCAGATTCAGCCATGTAACCACATACAAATTAAAATATGGTACATTATTCTGGGTATTCTGGGTTTTATGAATCAAAACAACTAGAATTACTGTATACATAAATACACTGTTTTGATAAGCTTTGAAATCTAGAGCAGGTAAAACACAAAAATTGACTGAACAGCAGCTTTGAAAGGACCTTCGTTTTCATCAGGCTGCTACAGACTGCCCGCAGAAACGATATTCCTTATATCTTCCATATAGAAGGACAAACTAACCTTCTGTGGTTTGAAAGGGTGATCAAAAGCAATGGTTATGGCTGTCCAATCCCAACCATGAGAAATTCCAAGTTGTATTGCGCCGTTTCCTCTTATGGACTATGAGGACTGGGATCTAAATTGTGTGATTTAAAGCTTCAAATCAAATTCTTATTCCAGAAAAGCAAGGAAGAAAATTAGGACTGGCCAATGATGAGATGCTGCACATGGTGTAAGTGTCAGTGTAAGTGGAGAAAAACTGATGAAAGGGGATTTTACCCATATTCATCTTAAGGTTTCAAACACAAGTGGAATGATAGAATAATGATTACATTACATGAGCTGAACTGAAGATACACGCTCATGAAGATACATGTCTGGAGGCGCTGTTCACAGTTTTTGTTCTTTCTTAGCAAGTTCCATGTTCTTCCCCTGCTTCTAACAAGAACATCAGGAAAGAGTGATTCTGGCAGCTGATGACATTTGAAGAAGCTCTTGATGTTCTGACAAAGACTAAAAGCTTAGAGTTTGAAAGGAGAGGTAAACAAATTAAAATCGCACATCTCCGGGTTAACTCTTTTTTTCTGAAATCCTTTGGCATTTGTCTATCGACCTGCCGGCTGCCCCAGTCCACACCACTTTCTCTCTCCTTCAGCCCAGAGCTGCTGAGGTGCATCACTGTACTCCACCTCCATTCAGATGCTTCTAACCACCTAGCATGTGGCAACACACCTTCTGTTCAGTGCCTTCCTCACATTAGAGGTTCTAATCTATATAATCTCCATAAGACTTTACAAAATTTCAGATTTAGACTAGATGCATTTCCGTCAGAAAGTGCCAAGCGTGGTTGCTATAGAAAAGTGTTTGGAGACACTCAAACACTGGTTTTATGGGCAAAAAACATTGTGTTAAAAAAATATGGATTTGAATCAGCGCTTGGTCTGATTCTCTTAAGTCAGTTCCTGGCGATCTACCAATGAAGCACCAAGGGTGCGTTAACACAACGTCTCTGATCAAGCCTACAGGAGTAGAGTTGAAGAACATTCCGCTTATGGATGTAACAATATAGAGTGGAGGAAATAATTTTTTGACCCCTCGCGGATTTTGCAAGTTTGTCCAATGAAAAAGAAATGAACAGTCTCAGAACAGTATCATTTTAATGGTAGGTTTATTTTAACAGTGACAGATAGCACATCAACATAGAAATGGAAAAAATAACTTTAAAGAAAAGATAGAAACTGATTTGCATTTCATTGAGTGAAATAAGTATTTGAACGCCAAATACACGGGAGGAGTTAGTTAATGACATCAAAGTAGCTGGGACCACAGTCACCAAGAAAAACCATTGGAAACACATTACACCGCAATGGATTAAAATCCTGCAGTGCTCACAAGGTCCCCCTGCTCAAGAAGACACATGTGCAGGGGGACTGGGAGAAGGTACTGTGGTCAGATGAGACCAAAATTGAGCTCTTTGGCATTAACTCAACTCGCCGTGTTTGGAGGAAGAAAAATGCTGC
>JBBJLR010000040.1:3570504-3585998 GCA_037577145.1 Brachypetersius gabonensis | reverse complement strand
AGAGAGAGAGAGAGAGAGAGAGAGAGAGAGAGAGAGAGAGAGAGAGAGAGAGAGAGAGAGAGAGAGAGAGATATGCTGGTCAATATTCCTGCTGCACAGGGTCAAATAGGCTCTTACCCACAACAAACGTCAGCAGCGGGCACTTTGTGGATTCAATAACTGAAGTATCTCTCCATTTTCCTAATGCCATTACATGCAGCATGCCTTCCGAGCATTTGTCCCTGGCCTGGCTGTGAATAATGCACAAGAGGAAGCTGGGCCGCAATAGGAACTTTATCAAATTCTCCATGGCTGCACGCAGGCCTAATGTAAACCTAATGGAATGGAAAAAATGGCACATATGCAGAGGGAAGTACCGGGGTGCTCGTGGTTATTTGAATATATGGATATTCAAACCTACCTGGATATTCGTTTGCATAAAACAAATGTGGTGTGAGAAGTCTTGTGTGTAATCAGGAAAAAATAAATCCCGGCTATAGCAGCAACGTTGTGGCGATCCTTGCAGACACACTATGGTCTGTTCTAATATCAAATCCCACTTCGTAGCTAATCAAGACCACTTTTTCCCTAATTTAGTCACACGGCAACATTGGGAACTGCATCTAACGACATTACAGGACAGTTCAGCATCACTTGGAGGAGAGTAACCACCATGTTTGTATGTCAGGAAACAGATCCCAGACTGGCAAGCATGGTGATGAGTGACTGCGCTCTATTGGATGATGGCTGTGGCATCTTTAGGGACTGAACCCATGACTTCCTGATGATGGCTTAGACAACTGTGCCACATGGTAGCCTTCAGAGCTCAATATTTTAATGCCTTTTTAAGCAATTATATTGGTACAATGATGAGCCCTGTTACCATTTCAATAATTTTATGAGGAAGTAAAAATTTTACATCTCCTCAATGATAAATCTCAGACATCCAGATGGAATTAAAAAGACAGCATGTTTAAAACGCGGTGGGTTATATCTTGTGCAAATTCAGAAGTCACACATGGTCATGCGATTGCAGTAAATTGGTATCAGTATAAAGTAATGCTCAAAACAGCTGCCATCATAACCACTCCATTAATCAGCCAGCAGGGTCCTGCTTTTCTTACTCCGGGTGAGTTTTTTTTCCTCCTCCTGCACACAGTGTAGAGAGGATGGAGAAATTCCACCACCCAGGCTGAGTAAATAGTTTACAGACCTTTCCAGAGCATCCCACATTATGTGGTTCAAGAAATGTTTTATAGGGATATTGCAAGTCAGGAGACTGAATCTGGAGAGTAAGTGGAGTCAAAAACCTATTTTTGGTGTCATCAGGACAGGATTAAAATGACCAGAGTGCCACTGGGTTTGGTGAGAAACAAGGTAATATGTCATTTAAAAAACACCAGCAAGGCCAACCTAATCTTAAAAAGGCTTACTATCAGGAGGTCGGCAGTGTGTTGAATCTCCTGCAACATAAAAACCTCCTCATAATTATAGTTGCCTGGGAAAAAAAGGAACTATAAACCTTCCATGCTTTCCATGTTGCAGGACTATGATGGCAAGGCAAATTAGCTGCTTTTCTGAAAATTATGTATGTTCCACAAACACAGACTCTCAGAATAGCTCCGAATAAATAAAGGCAAACCAACAACCTCTTCACTCCTAGCTATGTCCTTTAAACTCCTCTGCACACATGGGTAGACGGTGGGGGGATGGGGTGGGTTTTTGACTGCACTGAGTGGAGAGCAGACGAGGACGAGAGAGAAATCGATAGGGTGAAGGAGGACACAGAAGGGGAGAGAGTGAGAGAGTGAGTGGGGGGTTATGGGAAAGAGAGACAGACAAACAGACTTAAGGTGAGAGACAGAGATATGAAGGAGGGAGGAGACAGAAATAGGGAATGTAAGAGAAAGAGAGAGAGAGAGAGAAGGCTGTGAGAACAGGGGGATGGAGAGATAGCAAAGCCGTTGCTCAACCTGATCCACCAGCTATTGATCGCCTCTGAACACACGGCCCTTAATACCGGCATTCTTCAAGCACACAGCACACACTCGCTACACACACCTCTCTTGCTCTCTCCTGCATCCCGAGCTTATTTATATGCTGGCTTTTCTACTGTAGAAGGCAGCTGGGCTGCACAATATATAACTCAGTAGTTAAGAGTATTGTGATTGACACGCAAATGAGTTTTATTTTAAGGACCCTGACCAATTGAGAAAGGCATTTACATGATTCAACATTTAAGGAATGAAGTAATACTCAGACAGGATTCATTTTGCATGAGGAAGTAATGGAATTATTAATGTTCTCAGTGATTTTAGACTCGTCAAACACCCACCGGATCTGCTAAAATAGTCATTTTCACAAACCGCACACTCTGGTGTCCATAATGAATATGGTGCATTTTGCAGTTAAAAAAAACCCAGAAAGGACTCAAGGTTACATTAATGCCATGGGACATAAGGATGTCACTGTAACGACTGACAGTGGCAGAAACCACTGTTGATTGGAAGTTAAGACATGGCCCAAGTGCAGAGACTGGGAGGGCATGTAGCAGAGGTAGGTACACAGTGAGAGGTGGAGGGTGAGTGATTCACCACTGAGCCGGAGTGGGAGGGAGGGAGGGAGCCCAAAAAGTGAAGTAAAGTGACCATTCGGTCATATGTGAACGCACCACAGCACACAGTGTGAACAGCACAAAATTCTTCCGCTGTATTTAACCCGTTCACCAAGTGAAGCAGTGGGCAGCCAGGATCACAGTGCCTGGGGAGCAGTGTGTGGGGACGGTACCTTGCTCATGGGAACCTCAGAGCCACTAGCATTCTTGGGATTTTAACCCACGACTTTCTGATTGCAGAGCGAACGCCCAAACCACTACTCCACCAAAAAGAGGTGGAGAGAAGAAAAAGAAAAAGCAGACACAGCCAGGAGAGAACAGACTGGCGGACCCAGGCAGGGCTTACGAAATGGTACCCTCTAGGAGAAAGGAAGATGAATGTAAGAACAGATGTGGGTGCGACTCATATTTGAAAAGACAAAATTTTATCATGACTTTTTGGAGAAATAGCAAGCTAAATTGTTTCCTTAGATTCCTGTATATACAACGAGGGAGGAGTAATCGCTACAAATGTCTGGTGTTGCAGAGCACCGCTCTCGTCCCTCCCACTGACTCAATCTAGTATTAATCATTTGAAAACACCAGCCATGTTAAGAGTGCATTCATATGCATAAATACCGACAGCAGCACCATTCGGGATCTTAGCGGTCTTAATGTGTTACTCACCAGTCCTACATGAACAATACTCAGTACTGAACAGACATGACTCGATAAGATTTAAGAATTTCACAATATTGGTCACGATATTTGCCCATACAAATTTATTCTGACATCTTATACTGTATGTTGGAACAGGCAAATAGTTACCCTCAGAATATTATTAAAAAAATGATGAATAAAAAATTGAACACAATGCACTGCACTAAATCATAAATTGTAATGCAATTCGTCATACATGTCACTAGATTGTACTGCTCTACATGACAATCTTTAAGGGGCCCAATTCATCAATTCATAGACAACTCAATTGTAAACAAGTTCAAGGTTAAATCGATCATTTTGTTGCGTTGCATGCAAATGCCTTTACCTTAGCAGCAGATTTTTTAATGTTTGAATGTAATCTCTCTCCTCACCCCCTCCTTCCAGCTCCCTCTCTGCCTCTCTCCACAGCTAACTTGGACCATCTGTTCTGTGTAGGCTGAATGTGCACCGTCATGGGGTTCTGATTACACGGGAAGAGAGAAACACACTCCCCTTTGTAAGGTACAATGCTACACCCTGACTATCATTCTGCTGTCACTGAAGATCACTAGCATGTTCCTCTCCGTCACCTGCTCTGAAAGTCTTCACCTCACAGCTCCTCCAGGCTGGATGTGGGTATCCTGAGAAGGCAAAGTGCGATTCACAAACTACAGGTGGGCGTGGTGGTTCAAATGTGACAGAACTTTTGTATTATGAAGAGATACCAACAGACTATTGGTACATAATTTTGTAACTTGGTTAAGTCTTTGAAAAACAGAGGTTACTGATTGCCGCAACGATCTACTTGTTGGTCTAATCATTGGTAGAGTGCAAGTTTGATTCTCCAGCAAAGCTACAGCCATCATTGGAGTCCAAGAGAGCATAATTAGCTTTGATTTCAATGGACGCTTAGGATGACCTTTGCTCCCCACATTATTCAGCACAATGTTAGTCAATGTGGGCGTCTGAAGACAACATAATTGGTGGTTAGAGTTCTCCTCATGTTCAGGTATCCAATGGTGCTGAATTAGCAGCAGTTCATAAATATGTAGCAGCTTTAGCCTTCATTTTCCCAGTGATGGCCATTGTGTGAGTCCAGGTGGAAATGGGATTTGCGGCTGTGAAGAACCTTTTGAAGAAATGGAAGGACCTACACAGAACGTAAATGTTTGTTACTAATTTGTTACTAAAGAGCCATTCAATTATTTAGAGAATACATCCAGTTCTCTTACAGACCACAGCATTTTGTGTATAAAGCACAGTGTATTTACTTATAAGCACTTTGAGTATTTCTTAATAGTTTTACAGTATTTTATATTGATATTTGTCTTTGTGCCTCTATGTGTCTGTGCAGTTTGCTCAGGGATCAACAACACTATCTGATTTTGTGTTTCTGGTTCACATGTACCCAAATTCTTCTTTTAAGAACCATCAACTGAATTGTTCTTTAGAGGAAAAATATAGCTCTTCCACAGTGCTATGCACAGTGCTATACCCTTCCTGAAACCTGGAAGAGGGTGGAGTATAGGAGTCTCATTTATAAAAATGGTTCTTTAGAGACACACTAATTAAAAGGTCTTTTTAGAAAATCAAAAGTGATTCTAAATAAATAATTAATTCCAAATATTTAATTAAATGTTAATGTTAATATTTCAGTATAAGAACATAAAATGCCATCTGGGAGAAACTATACAATTTGTTAGTTTTAAAAAGTGGTTATTCAGATGGAAAAATGCTTCAAATACCCCTCCCTGCACAGAAACACCTCAAGAAAAGTCCCTTAAGGAGGCTGTCTGTCTTGGGCAAAGCCAGAAAGAGCCTTAATGTCAAACTATCAAACTGTATAGATAACCAAGACTAACATTTATAGAAAGAGTCAAGTTTGGCACATAGGACCTTCAATAACACTTTTATACAAATACATATAAAAAAAAATAGAAAGAGTCAAGTTTGGCACATAGGACCTTCAATAACACTTTTATACAAATACATATAAAAACCTCAAATTTAATTGGCTTATATATTTTATCTCAAACTTGTGGTACTCATTGTTTAAGTTATTTACTTTTAGAATTGTGTTTAAAATTTATAATTGTACTTATTCATACTCATATCTACTTGTACTCATTTCTTTGCACAGTCCAAAAGGAGTGGTTCAGGATACATTTCACTATGTGTTGTTCTTGAATGACAATGCATGTGACAATAAAGAATCTTGATCCTTGCAACTTGTGTATCTCATTCAGAATTACGTTAATGAGGAGAAGGCTCTACTGCACAGTGTGAGAACACTCTTTGCTGTAATTAGGCTTTATCAGTGTATAAAAACCTGATTCTGCCAGGCTAACACAAAGCAATTCGGGTGTTACAAGCGGTGGACGAGGCCAATGTTAGTGTTACGCTGCAGCACTTACCAGAGGAAGCCTTAGCGATGGAGGCAGGTGAGCATGAATCAATTAAAAATGCATTACACAAAGCTAGTCCCCCAACAAAGACCTTTTAATTAGTTGCAAATTTACACCGTCACTTATCTTCCACTCAGCCACATTAGCAGGCCCGGTGAATGTCTGGGAACCGGGAAGCGTAGGAGATAAGGCGCTGCTGACGACAAGTAAAAACCTTTTCCAGGATAAAGACCACTTGTACTGCACACTGCTTTAAAAAAAATGTCAGGTCCAACTGACAGGAATAATTTGTCACCTGTACAATTTTAAGGATTTGGTCTCTAGGTCCTCCTCTAGTATGCTAAAACAGATGTCTTCGACTTGGTCCATAAGGAAGAGCCTCAAATAACCCAGAGCTAACGTGAGCCCAGCCCTGACCGCAGGCTGTGAGGGCAACCAGCTCCCGCTGCATCACTTGGGAGACGCATTCAAAGATCAGCTCTGCGTTCACATCCGTAGACGGCAATCTGACACCAGAGCACCAGTGGAACGAGACAAGGCAGGGCCCTAAGTGATGATGCAATCATAGTATATAGACCTGTCATCAGCCCAGAAGAGTTTGGCATGGTCTTGGCTACAGACCACTCAACTGTCTGCAGAGTACAACTCTATTCACAGCCATTCACAAAAAGCCCAAACCTACAGTCGCCATATCAAATTCCTGTTCGGGGTCAATTATACAGCACTGTGTAAAAGTCTTAGGTACCTATTCAAATAGTTTAAGGCAATTTTTTCAGCATCTGATCAAATCTCTTTCTGTTGGTACATTTGAATAAATGCAAACCAACGAAAGAGCAGTAAAAAAGTATCAATATTTGTTTTGCTTGTAAAAAGTTATATTTTGTAATCAGATTTCACTTCGATCCTCCAGTCGTGGCTCGGATTTGTGAAATTAGCAGCTCCTTATTCAACTGAATAAAGTACCGATTTATTCAAACCAGGTTTCTGACAGAAACCACAAGTAATACAAATAAATTTGAGTGATTTTGTGAACAGCATATTTTGGACGTCATGTAAGTTTAGCATTCTTAGGAGCGGTTTAGGATACATTTCACTGTGTGTTGTACTTGTATGACTATGCATGTGACAAATAAAAGAATCTTGAATACTCTTGAATACTATATTTAGTAATATTAACATGGAAAATACTCATTGCTCATCTAAGCAGTTTCAAATATTACTTTAAGAGGCATCTAAGACTTTGGCACAGTACTGTATACTGATACTGAGGTGCGAAACTGGGTTGTTCTGTTTGTGAATAGTGCTCATAGATATTCTTTCTGCAATCTTCCCTCAAATGCACAAGGAAGAAAACGGCATTTTGCATTTTTCATGCACATTTTAAATTAGTTTTGCATATAATATGAGGGGTGAATGTATTCTATTTGTGGTATCAGTGTTCACACTGTGAGTTACAGTTACAAACCAAGCTCCATTTGCTCACTTATTCAAAAATGTTGTCACTGTAAAGTAATCTTCAATGACAGATGGGCAGGTAAAAGTATAATTTTATTTTGCAGATTTTGACCCAAAGGACTGCCACACACAACGAATGACACTAAAATGGCTGAAAATCTGAGATGACTGTTCTAAATCGCATGTCCAGACATCCAGCTTGCAGAAGCTTTGAAACCATGTAAATCCAACTTTAAAAAGCTGTGTGTTTGGGTGGCTTTTTGCCATTCAGCATGCAGAAAATCTTACCTGCAAATCGGAAATGCCAGAAAAATTGGATTTGAGCCACCTGTCGAAACACAGCTTAAGTTCCTCCATGGTGTCTTTCCAGAGCACTTCTGCCGAGAGTCCCTATCAGGTAATTGTTGGTTTATTTTTTGCCTGGAGGCTATAAATTCCCATTTCTGGGTGTCTGGTTCGATGTTTCATCCTGTAGGACATGTGGCACTGTGCCTCGAATGATATCCCTCCTTGGGAAGAAATTGGAGAGGAGTAGAAAAATCAATATGGAGAGAAGCTCGTCTTGAGAAGTGGCTCGACAATATTTGTTTTTGCTTCGACTCATTACTGAGGAGCCCCACCAGGGCTGAGGCATGGTGCAGGTATGTGCGCTTTATTTGCAATGTCAGAGGATTCTCTGGTAAACCTAGATTCTGATTAAAGCATTACAATACAGCCCTGAAGCCACAACCTGTATAATATGCAGACATTCAAGGTCTTAGTGCAGAGGCAGCCACGGCTGGAGGGCCCAGAATCTGTCATTAGCTGCTAAGTGCAGGGAGAGGTCAGGGAGCATCAGAGAGAAAGGAGAGGGAGGTAGAGCTCCCATAGGTAGGAAAAAAAACGGAGGACGAAGTGAAGAGAGAAAGACAGAAAGAGGGGGTCCTGGCAGAGTCCACATGCTCCAGTGACAAAGAACAGCTGGCTAACTGTTTATTCAGCATCCAGACTCCACATGCAACCGTCCCATTGTTCAAGCGCAGAGCCACACTGCTGCGACAGAACTGGCAACTGTATCAACCTGCCTGGAAAGAGAAGACAGGCATACTCATATTAAAGAGAAAGTTCGGTCAAACCAACTTTCGGACATCGTAGGACATAGACTTTCAGAGACTGTAGACACATTTGCATTTGGGGTTGAAAAGCATCCTATATCTGGATGTCAACATACGCACATTAAAAAGGTGCTAAGCACATATTGTGCCCAGTAGTAGAAGATATTAAACCAAGTGATCTTGTTTCCTAACCTAATCCTCACAATTTGTATCTCAAATCGCATGTTTCCTTAAATAAAACTGTCTACCAAATGAATGTAATGAAATGTCTTGCAATGATACACAGTCTAGACTTTTGTCATAAGATACACATAACTCAAACTCAAATCAACATACAAACAGTGCAAAACTGTAAAATAAATGCAAAAATGTTGGCCTGTTTGGCAGAATTCGGACAATACGGATGCAGTAGTCCATTACTTCCAGCTGTGTAAAACGCAGCATAGACTACAGTCTAAGGTCCAATTTGTGGTCGACACAGCAGAGAGGAAATAACAGGTGATCTCTAGTGGCTAGCAGTTAGCCTAGCATGGATGCCAGCTTCTGTTTTGTTTTGGATCGCCTCCCTTGACCAGCTGCATCATCGTGGTGCTTCAGAATTGGAACCTAGCCCTCACAACAAGCTATGAGACTGTACAGCTTGTCAGTCAGTACTAATAATGTGAACTTGTACCGACGCACAGCAATGCCTGATGGTCAAATAAAGTTGTGTGCTAAAGCTTTAAAATTTCCAGGCTCAGTCAAGACGTTTTGTTAATTTTGTAATCAAAATCAAGATTCAGTGCACTAATTTCTATTAATTTGTTTTTTAAAAAAAAATACACTTTAGCATAAGAAATATCACAACCATCATGATGTACATACAACTTTTACATTGCTGTTTAGTGGGCAACAACAAGTAACTTTTTAGCTATTAGAAGCCTTAAAAAATTTGGCCACCCAACACATCTTGGCAGACAGATAAAATTTGAGGTAATGGAGTTTTTTGTCAAACTTTTTAAGTCCATTTCAAGTTATGTAGTCAGTACTACACCAGTACTGTCTGGGTGAAACAACCAAGCCACAGAGCCACAGAGAAAATGGCAAGTGCTCTTATTCTTTGTCTCAATCCCTTTTTTTTGCCCATCAGCCTCTCTTTCATTTAGGCCAACCACTAGTCCCCTGCAGAACTCGGCCCATAGTTACAAACTGAAAAGCCAGTGAGGCTCCAAGCCTGCCATTATCTTCCTCAGTTTGCCAGCCAGTGAGTCACCATGAATCTTGTGGAGTACATCCCAGTTTAGATGGCGGGGAAAAAGACTGCTATGGAGGCACAGCATTTGGTGCAACACCGGGGTCAATAAAAGCATGTTTGTTTTTTATTTTTTACTTTTCACTTCTCCTTCAGTATAATTATGAGAAGAGTCAAAAGGCACCATCTGTTTGGATGAGCGACCTATACTGACCATGTTCTGTGCCCAAAGGGGTAACCTAGTTCAGTCTGCATCAGAGAGTTGCACTGCCGTTTTGTGCATTGAAATGTGTTTTATCACCACGGGTTAACAATTTACAACGGCTGAAAACACAGTTGTGAGTAAAATATGTAGCAGCAGTGTTATCTACTGTTACAACAAATATGCAACACCATAAAAACCTTCTCTATACATTAAATGATAATGTTTTAATTTTTCTTGAGCATTCAACATTATAAAAGTACAATATCTACACTTTAGATCTAATTCTCTCTAGATCTAATCCTCTAGCCACAAGCTTACAAGTTAGCCCTAAGCTAAAGCACTAGCAACAAGCTAACATGCTAGTCACGGTATAACAACACAAGGCAGTTCAATTTCATACAATATGTAGTATTTTTACATCAATCAGCATAAATGTTAAAACCACTTCCCAAATATTATGCAAGTTCCATTTGTGCCACCAAAACAGTTCTGATCTGTGAAAGTATGTTTCTACAAGACCTCTGAAGGTGTGCTGTGGTATCTGGTAACAAGACATTAGCAGTGAGTCGGTTTTGTAAATTGCATGGACTGAACTAATTTGTCCAGGGTATCCCACTGATGCTCAATTGGATTGAGAGCTGGATAATTTGGAGACCAAGTCAACACCTGGACTCAACAGGTGTCACTTTAATGAGATAATCAGCGTTATTCACTTCACTGGTCAGTGTTTTTAATGTTGTAGAAGGTCAGCGGACATCATGAATATTTTATCATTTAATCAATCCTTTGTGTACACTTCTATGTAACATTTAGATGATTATTAGATGTAAAACCTGAAAGTTGTAACATTGTCAGGTGTAACATCTATAATGATTTGTCAATCATATGTTAACATTTAAAAATGTATTTAAAATTTGTAATTATTTTGCATTTAGCAAAACAATTAGCTAAACAGACAGATCAGATGTACAGTCAGTTGCATTACAGTGAGTCAGCCGGAGAATCGTAACCACTGTAATCTAATAATGTATTGCCTCTTACATTACCATCACAATATCCTTTATGTAACATACATTGTCTGATATTTGCCCTATAACTTGGTGGTTACTTAGCTTGCTGTTTCAATTTCTGTATCTAGTTACAGTAGATACGTGCATTAGGAGGAGTACCACTGCCGTACAAAGTCCCTGCTTATTATATTGTGCCCTTCCTTATTTCAAACTCCTTCACAAGCCAAGCTCTGAGCAGATGGAGTCATCAGGGGTCCGTCTCGAATGAATCTGGATTTGTGCTTGTTTATCAACGCCCTCTTATCCAGCAGGACGTTCGAGTATGAGGCTCCACTTTCACTTTCATGCACTGCTCTAATACCAGAGCCATAAATTATACATGCAGAAACAGTGAGCCTGCGATGGCGCTAGCACTCGCTGTTAATCTCGTTAATACCGACACTGAACAAAAAAGAGACGGAAATTATAGGCCATTACTGCTGATAAGCGGCTCTTCCAACGCCGCTCGCGCAGTCATTTGGCCCCTTCTTCACAGAGAATTGTGGGGAGAGCGTACTGTGATTGACCCCAAATTGGATTTTAAATGGGGTTCCAGAGTGTGAGCGCAGGAGAGCGGCACAGAGACAAAGAGTGAGGGGCTGGAAGACAGCGCTGGAGGGCGATCAGTATTCTGGTGACAGGACCGGGGATACAGAAGTCCAGACAGGGAGCTTCACTAAAAATATGAGGTCTGCATAGTAGTGAGCGGATTAATTCTGTGGCATCAGTGTCCTTAATCCTGCCAATGCCTCAAATACATACATATAGATTTACATACCAAAACTATGCAAGTTATATATATATACAGGGTGGGTCACAGGTAAGTACTGGAATACAATTACGAAATACAGCATCGGCCAGAGATACGCTGGGGCCGGGGAGCGTCAGGGTTTGCTTACTTATAAGCAAGTGAATAAAAACAATCTTGTTCATTCATCTTGTCATATTATTGCCAGAGGCGGGCTACTCATACATGACCCACCCTGTGTTTATAGTTCAGATATACATACACACACTCCTACAAGTTCTTTACGTTACGTTCTGGTACTGGCCTGCTTAAAGTCCCAGAATTTGACAACCCTAAAACAACCTTGTGTTTGAGAAAGGCACTGTATAAAGAAAACTTATTATTGCTCTGATTTACTGGAAAGTCTGACAATTTCACGACAGAAGTTCCTGAACCTCAATATCTTTCCAGTTACACATTTTCACTGCCGTCTTCATGTAAATTCCTCTTCATCCTGGGATGTTTGTTTTCGTTTAGTTTCACGCCAGTCAGATCAACAACACGTTGCTGTGAATTCTCTGGACAAAGACCTGCTCTATTCACACATGGACTCAATCAGACACTTCACAGACTTTGTACTATGAACCTTAGCGTTTCATGTCTGGTCCAACTGCTGTGGACATTTGCGCTCTCAGATGCAGCTCCTCTGGGTGATGTTTAGAAAAGTTCAGGGTTGCGGCGAATTTTCTGAAAGTGGCTCCAGACTGCATAAACGTTGACCTGCTTCCAACTGCATCAACACAACAAACAGCATGACATTTAGAGGTGGGACTGAGGCTAGAACGAGGAGAGAGGGGTCTAAGGTTTGAAAGATGATTTACATGCGGCTTCAGACCTCTCGCCCATGCATTATTCATTCCCCTTATTGACGGTAGGGGATTCTATTAAGCCATTCCCTTACACTCCTGCAGCACAACAGCCCGACGCCTTTCTACCACAGGGCTGATCCAGAGACTCTATTTCAGCACTCAGTCTGTGAAATGCAATATTGGTTAATCGAATCCATTTTTATGCTATTGCAGCGCTTAAATAAACTGTCAGTGGAGGTCACATCCACTGGCGCATTCAAACTAACTGAAACACATAACAAAGACAATTACTCGCGACAGCAGGGGCCGTGGCGTCCTCGACACAGGCATCTACAGCTGCCATTATGGATTATGGATGGCTTCCGCTGTTGTTTGATCAACATGATTAGGAAGAAAAATTGACCAGAAAATCCGTCTGATCCTTTTACTCTGAATGGAAAAGTTGCCCTGACAGATCCCTCCACACTTTCCTGGCAGCAGAAAATAAAGATTAAGCACTTGCAGGCATGTTTCCCTGATTTCTTAACAGTCTGTCTGAGGCACCCAGGCCGCACAGGCTGTTCTCAACCCTGCTCACTCACCTGCAGCAACATGCATGCTTTCATCTCTCTCCTCTGCACTTTCATCTACCTCCTCTGCCTCTCTTAGCACCTCTAATCCCTGTATCACATCCAGACTTACAGCACCCAGCCAACCTCTAACACCAATCATTGGGGAAAACATTCATAATCTATGCCTTTTTGGCCAAATGTATGTTTCTGAAAGGATAACATGTAGCCCTACATTTGGCTTCATTTATTAAATGATTTTGATTACAAGGCTACAAGGTTTTGGAATTACAAACTTTTAAAGGTCACTTTATTAGAGCACATCAACACTTCAGTATTAAAACTGTTTGAAAGAGTTTTAGTGTTCTGTTTCTGAGGCTGTGACTGAAAGGCATCCCTACGCCTGCGTATGTTGCACATTATAGAGGTTAAACAATTCATTCAGCAGTGATAAAAGCACTTGAATCAACACATTCAGACACTTTCTCACCTGCTACACTCTTCACTCTTGCAAGGCTGATGCTGGCTTCTTATCTGTTGCCTTAGACAATCCTCTGTCCGATGCTTTGTAACAAGACACGCAATTACTCGATTCAAAGGAATCAATTCATGTGTACATAGCAGAAGAATATTTTTGCAATGTGAATTAAAACTGTGTTGCGCTATGTGAACATTCTCCAAAAGGGGGTGCTATTAGAGCCGTATACATCACGTATATTTGCATCACTGAAAGAGAGGAAACCTACACCTGCAGGATATATGTTCATAGCTACAAATATCATGTATAATAAGGAAAATACACTTGCTATTATAAGCAAAAGAAACTTATTAAAATTAAATAACAGAGAAAAAAATGAAATCATGCATAGGATCAGCATAGGAACTGAAGTTAGGTGCTGTTCTCTTCTCTCATTACTGTCCTTTACACTACAAAACATGCTTGAAACTGAAATAACTGTTTGCTGCAACCCTACACCCAAAATATTTCCATAAATTTGCTCACAGCTTATTTGCCCAACCCCTCGAATGCCCCTTTCCAGAGCTGTCTGCTAATGAGAGGCTCCTTCCAATTCTGAGCCCTTCTGTCTCCCTACACCATCCCAATTACTCCCCGCCAGCCCCTCTACCTTGGAAATCTGTCCTTGAGAGAGGCAGCTGGGGACGTGCTGACTCCGAGCCCCAACTCTACAGCACTTTCTAATTGTCAGTCATGAACAAGGGAGTGCTCCTTCTTTTCCCCCCCTAATCAAGTTTGTGAGCGTGCGGGCATGTGCGGCAGTGAAATTACCTCCGTGGCCTCTTGTTCTACAAGCACATACGCTAATTAATGAAGCCAGCAAATATACTCACCCTAGGGATATTGACTATCAAGGCAATGAATACTGTAATTATTACAACAAACTTAATAGCTAGGCTATTATTTATCCCCTAAACTGTCAGTCACTGTCTGCGCCTGACACGTTGTTGTACACAGACTTTGTTGTGGTGAGTACAGTAGGAGCACAAGTAGAGTCTGGGTGACAGCCAGCATGGAAAAGTAAGAAAGATAGGGAGGCAGGGACTAGAAGCTGAGAGGAGCCGGGTTTGTACATCATGTCTTAAATACATGTCAGGCTCTGGTCGGAATCAGAATTTACATTCTGGGTTTTCATAAACATCTTTGTTAGATTTTTCCTCCTATTTTTTTCTTCAACGGTCTTTACTCAGGCACACTCAAATCACTAATGGTGTTGGCTCTGAGGTCCATGAAGACAATTTGTGGAATTCAGAGTAAAGTGGAGTTTAAATGTAATTCTGGATAATAAGGCTACTGACATTTTTAATTAATTATCGTGTTACTGGTGCTACTTCATTAGTGGATTTTTACTGGATCCCTGGTTGGTGCTGGATAGGTTGGGAAAGATTTTTGTAGAGCTGCACTTGTGTTTGAAGGGAATATTTTAGGCTACAGTTGTGTTTGAAGGCAATTTTGTTGGGCTACAGTCATATTTGAGAGTATTTCATTAGGTCAAAGTTGGGTTTGAAGGGAATTTGTTGGGATACAGTTGGCCTCCAACACATTTTGTTCGATTAAAGTATGTTTCAAAATGAACTGTCAGGCTGCAGTCGCACTTGGAGAGAATTTTGTCTGGCTATATTAGTTTCAGAAGGAATTTTGCATGTTCAGCTATGAGACTAATCTGTTTTAAACAGAATCTGTCCGGTTAAAGTGTTTTCAGGCTGTACTTGGGACTGAAGGGAATTCGGCTGAGCTACAGTGGAGTTCAGAGGGATTTTTAGGGGGTTCAAAAAAGTTCTGTGGAACTACAGCTCCAAATTTACCGAAACTGTGGGCTGGGTTGAAGTTGGTCAGAATGTTCTAGGACTATATTCAGGTATGGAACAAAAGGCCCTAGGAGGATCAGAGAAAGGGAAAAACAAAGAGAGAGAAAGACAGATCATGGGCGCCTCTGAGACTCATGTGCTGTTTTGTCACTTAGTGGCGTATGGGAGTAATGCAGTGAGGCAAATGAGACTGACCGGATTTGTAAACAGCCTAACACTGTTGCTGTGAAGAGTAACATAGTTGTGTGTGTGTGTGTGTGTGTGTGTGTGTGTGTGTGTGTGTGTGTGTGTGTGTGTGTGTGTGTGTGTGTG
>JBBJLR010000040.1:3549151-3562479 GCA_037577145.1 Brachypetersius gabonensis | reverse complement strand
CTACCTCACTGTATCCCACCTGCCCATCTATCTCTCTACCTCACTTGCCTGTCCATCTCACTACCTCACCTGCCTCTACATCTCACTACCTCACTGTATCTCACCTGTCTCTCTATCTCACTGTGTCTCACCTGCTTCTCCATCTCACTACCTCATCGGCCTCTCCATCTCACTACCTCACTGTACCCTACCTGCCTCTCCATCTCACTACCTTACCTGCCTCTCTATCTCACTACCTCACTGTACCTCACCTGCCTTTTCATCTCACTACCTCACCTGCCTCTCCATCTCACTACCTCACTGTACCTCACCTGCCTCTCCATCTCACTACTTCACTGTATCCCACCTGCCTATCTATCTCTCTACCTCACCTGCCTCTCCATCTCACTACCTCACTGTATCCCACCTGCCCATCTATCTCTCTACCTCACTTGCCTGTCCATCTCACTACCTCACCTGCCTCTCCATCTCACTACCTCACTGTACCTCACCTGCCTCTCCATCTCACTACCTCACTGTATCCCACCTGCCTATCTATCTCTCTACCTCACATGCCTCTCCATCTCACTACCTCACTGTATCCCACCTGCCTATCTATCTATCTCTCTACCTCACCTGCCTCTCTATCTCACTTACCTCACTGTATCTTGCCTGCCTCTCTATCTCACTGTACCTCGCCTGCCTCTCTACCTCACTGTATCCAACCTGCCTCTCCATCTCACTACCGCACTGTACCGCATCTGCCTCTCCATCATACTACTTCACTGTATCCCACCTGCCTCTCTATCTCACTGCCTCTCCATCTCGTGACCTCACTGTAGCTCACCTGCCTCTAAATCTTCCTTTATCTCACCTGTCTCTCTACCTCACCGCAAGGCACCTGCTGATTCTCCGTTTCTTTACCTCACTGTATCTCACCTGCTTACCTGTCTCTCTCTCACTGTGTCTCACCTACTTATTTGCCTCTCTACCTAACTGAACGTCACCTGCTTCTCTGCCCCTCTGTCTTACTGTATCTCACCTGCCTCTCATTTGCTCTCAGTATTTAAGTCTATATGTCATCCAGCAAACTAACACTTTACATCACAGATATTCTATCCTGCTACATTTTGCACACTCCACATGTCCCACTTCTGTTTGTAACGCTTGTAATATTTCTTAGGTGAAATATTCTTTTATCAGTATCTTTTAATACCTTAGTTTGGCCTTTCCAAATCCAAATATTTGATTACTTTGATTACAGTTTTGCACATCAGGGCTCATTCTGCTACATGCTGCGCTTGTATAACTATGTATATGATGAAAAATCTTGAATCTTGAATCGTGTCCTGCTGGCTGTGTGAACAGAGCACACTTTATTGCTTAAATTCCACTCAGCAGGCTCTGCTGCGGATGTGCAGGGAGGCTCAGCAGAGCCATTTGCACCACTTCATAAACAACACATATCATTCACACACACAACAGCTCACACACAGACACATACTAACACAAAAAGACACTTCATGGAGCCCTCATGCTTCTCAGGGCCTCTCTGACTCTGGACTAGTTGTTTCTTTATTGGATAGGCGTTTAAAAAAAGAGAGAGACAGAGAGAAAACAAGCTCCAGACATAGTTTACTGCTTCTTCTGTAAGCAAACCAGTCTCACTTCGGCAAGCAACTCGAGCGATTGTACTTGATTTTCAGCAGCAGCGGGAACACACAGCCTGCTGTTATACTCTGCCTCTGTCCAAGTGTTTCCTATGGGCTCGTCCAAGAGAAACATTTACACAGTGATTCATAACAGTAGTGTGGATGCGACGAGAGAGCGGGGCCTTTAGCAAGAGGCTGGACCTCACACACGCACACACACACATATATACACATGCACATACACACATACTATATTCTATAAACTGAAAACTACAACATGTCTTGGTTTTTCACTGGTCTTCTGAAAAAGTCAGGTCCTGAAAATGTACAAAAACACAGAACTTTATCCACACCTCAGCCATTTTAACGCCCACCAACACAAGAGATTTCAGGTGCTCACACACCCTCACAACTTGACCCCAACAGTGTGTGGAGAAACACACGCAACACACACACAGACACACACAAACTCCCTACTCAGTGGAGGTTCAGCCTGTGTGAATTGACAGAGCAATCAGAGTTTATTGGCTGGGCACTTGAGTGATTTGATTGCGGTAGACTGCATTAGAGGTAGCTCAGCGGCCTGGGAGCCTCGCACCCCTCGTTTACTGGCGAGAGAGAGGCAATCTGCCTCAGCCAGTATGGACTAGTGAGAGAGACACAACGATCGATAGAGCGATGAGAACTCTCTCACACACTCAGCAAGGCTATGGCAAACAGATGTAGGTAGCAATCACCAGTGGGAATGTGTGTGATTATCTGAATATGATTTGCAAAGTCATCATAGTACTTGTTTATTGAACTGGATGAACAAAGGTCAAGTCAAGTTTATTTATGTAGCCCATTATCATACATTCAATGTGCTTCACAGGAACAGAATCAAAATATCAAGCCTAAAATTAGTAAGAATAAAAAATACAAGAATAAAACAAATGAAAATCGGAAAACAATACACAGTGCAATGGAAGTGCAGATTTATATCAGGCAGAGGAGAAGAGTGTGGTTTTTAGTGGGTGTAGATATGATATTAATAAGCAGTTGGTTCCAGAAGTGGCCTGCATAGTGACTAAACACCATTTCCCCATTTTTAGTTTCCTGGTGTTGTAGGATATAATAACGAGGTTGGATTAAAAAACTGAGCATTAAATTGCACCGAAAGTGGGTTCTTTTAAGAGGATGTGCATTTACTTTCACAAACATCAACAAAACATGTCATTTGATTTGGGAAAATAAGTAGCTAAATCACTTCCTATGCTTGCTCCAAGCCTCATTGCGACCTGGCCAACACAGACCAGACCAGACCAGACCAGACCAGCAGGAACCTTCAGTGCAGAATGAACAGGGCCCCAACAATTCCAATCTGCAGTCCTCACACGGACAGGAGAAATCCGGGTGGGTATTAGGTCTCAGACACCCTGCTGAGCTGAAGCCTACTGGCAGTGGTCAGTCTCTCCGAGGACCCCTTGGACGTTCCTTTATTGCTCTTTAGAGGAGGCAGGCAGCTCTTAAAAGCCTCCAGAATACTTACAGGCGGGCAAACAAACGGTCTCTTCCATTTCGAGGTGGGCTTTTCAGGATCGGGACCCTGTGAATGGGGCGCCACCGGGCCCGGATTTACAGAAGCCATTAAACTTTGGTATGAGGAGATAAATCTGTCGCTGTGAAGGTCTAAGGGTGAAAATAAGCAACACAACCTCGCAGCAGAGAGCTGGACTTGTGGCAGTAAACAAAGGGGGAAAGAGGTTGAAGCTAATAAAATCAGGACTGGGGCCCTCTCAGAAAAAAAAAAAAATCCAACTCTTTTCTTCCTGGCTCACTAAAAAGAGCAGATTAGGTTGCCTCCTGCTTACCTTCATGTAAAATTCATGAACAGGTTAGAGCAATCTTAACATGGCTTCAGTCCAAATTAGAGAGTGCAGAGCTTCAGCCCACGGTCTTATTGTTCTGCTAATACCCATGCTCAGAATAAGTGAGGGAAAGGATATCAGAGCCTGACCTAGTTCACAGCAGAGTCAGTCCAAGACCTGCCTGTCACCTTTCCTCACTACTGCATATTTCATGACCCTTACAAGCGTGGATAAATATTTCATGGCAGTTCGCAAGGTAAGTTCAGTTATGAGCTTGAAATGGGACGGTAAAGCTGAACAGGCCAAACTACCTCCAACTAAATTTCTCCAACTAGTGCCTTTGATATTTAAACAATTAGCCTAATTAACAAGGCCTTTCTGAGAGGATCAATTCAGGACCAGCAATGGGCTAAACCACATAGAAGAGAGACGTCCACAGGCAATCCCAAGCGAGCCCAATTTTTGGGCCTAAACATGGTCAATCAAGACCCTGAGCTAGACGCTGGTCATTCGCTCATCATACGTGACCAGTGAAGTGTTGGAGCAAAGGCTCATGCAGCTCTTGCCAACATTCCAGAAATACTGGCACGATAAATCATGCATAATTAAAACAGATGATAAAAACATGATTGCTCAAGCTCTTTACATGTGGAAAGTGTGATTTATTAACTTGTTCAAAGGTCCTTTTGTGCCTCGTGAAGAGGCTCCTGATAGTGCAGGCTGTGCAATGACAGACAAAGATCTCCAGAGATGTGATAACGGTGGCCATCCTTCATGACAGCTCAGATACCGGCGACTGCCGCCACAGTCTGTTTAATGAGCCAGACTAATGATACAACTTCCTAAGGAGAGAGAAACACATGCAAATTGCCACAAAGGCCATTGTTGTTTGCCACCTACATGCTCTCCCTGCTCAAGACAGTCCCGCTGGACACAGGGAAACAGATGAGCTCAAAGATTGCATAATGGAAGGCACCCAGACAAAGAGACCATAGAGAAGCAGAAGTTTAAAACTCATTAAATGTGACCATAAGACACTGGCAATATGTTGCAAAACATTTGGGTTTTCCATGGGGAATGAAAGAGCGACACAAGAAATACTCGGAAATGAGGCCTAAGAAAATATCATAAATCAAGTTCTGGATCACCTTTGTTTCCCAGGAATTCAAATTCCCTGCCTTTGCTGCTCTCTGAGCATAGCTCTATAATATCTGCTCTAAAACAAATGAGAATATATTCATCCAATCATGTCTGCCAGCTTGAAACTACTGTGCACACAATGGCTATGTTATCCTAGTGCTGTCAATTTCTCAGCATTTTTAACTACAGATCAGTGTGCAGCACTCTACTCTCACAAGTAGAATTCTGAAACATAAATGTGTTTGTTTTTGTGCCATTTCCATTCGTGGTTTGCTAACTCCACCAACAAAGCACTAATGTTTTCTCTCTTCATGTGAAAGTTATTTCTCTAGGTCTTAGGACACCACCCACTTTGCGATTTATGAAAATCTAAACACTAGTTATAACATCACTCCACATGCATTAAAAATTTGTATGACATCAGGGGTTCAAGTATTTTCTGTTGGAGTACACCTTGAAAACATTCCTAGGACAAGAATCTTACAGCACCAACCAATGACAGTCAATGCAAAATCCCTCGGTTTGTACCCGTGGGTTATGTTCTGTGTGAGGAGATAATAAAAGGGAAATGATAACAGGGCATGCGGCAAAATACACCAAGCGTTCCCGCGTGGCTCCCTCGACACAGCACTAACAACAGAAACAAATTTCCATAAATTCTTCTGCATTACTGGGGCCTTTTCAGGGCAAGTGCTGGATTTTGCAATAAGTGGCAAAGTATCTGTTCAGAAGTGACAGACCGACACAAAGAAGTATCAACCGAACAGCCCGGCTCTGACAAGCGCCCGATGCTGCCGATCTCTGACTGGCAGCAGAACAAGTGAACTGTTGGACTGCCCCATTACAACTGAAAAATGGTGCTTTGTAGATTTCACACAATGGCAGTGAAATCTTCAGGAAGAGTGGCAGTTACAGTATCGCCTCTCTGCGCTGCTTGGAGTTCTCAAAGAAGCTGTTTAAGTCGACCACCCCATTTCAGCAGTTCTAAACATCCTCAAATTTCCCCCACAATGTGTATTCCTGTACAACCCTGTTTACCTGCAACCTTGAACATTTTTCATTTTTGATTATTTGAAATTTCCTGCAGCTGTTTGCAATGGATCAAAACGACTTGTAAAACCATCATATTGTATTAAGTTTCATGGAAAGTTGGGGGATTTGTTCTGTAAATGTAGTTTTTTGCAGGTTATGTTCCAACATTAATACATTTTCTACCCCAAAACTGCCTTATATGCCTGGAAGGAAAAGCAAAGTTATAAGGCAGATCTGCAGCAAATGCTTTCACAAAATATATATATATAAGGCTCTCAAAATATGATAAATCGGAGCATGAGTGATGAAGGGTGCTTTCAGGTGACATTTATTGCAGTTAGCCCTGTCAGAATTAAGCAACAGCGTGCGTCGTCATGCTCTATTGTTTAATAGTGACAAGCAAAGCAGCTCAGCATTTTGTATTAAATTTAATATTTGGGAATTTTTCCACCAAAAAAGGAGAGCATTTTGCATTACAGACAGAGGCATGAAACTGTCACAATGTCAAGTTCAGCTCATCCTTTTGTAGGATTGTGTCAGTTGTGTACTGTGTATGTGTCAGTTACACTCTCAAAGGTTGGGGTTTAGACGAGCAAATGCTAACATTTTCCTTTGAGACTGAAAACATCATCAGACCCTTTAAGATTAAGACGCATGATCAGAATTGGTCACGTTATCATTTTTACATCAGCACAATTAGCATTAGTGAATTTTCTTTTTTACTTTATATTGTGTCTCAACACACTGGGTAAGTGTGTTTTATGTGTTCATTAAGAGCACAGAAATAATTCAGGCTACAATAATTCTGTTGAAGGTGGTCTGGGTAAAGAAATGGATCCTAAAACTTCACCACTGGTACCTAGTCAGCAGCTTCATTCCATGACATATCCCAACATTTAGGAATCTTCTTATTAGAGGGTAAATGTTTTTTTCAGTTGGTCTCGCCTTTGATAGCTGTCCTTGTCCTGTAACTAGATCCGTTCAGGAGAATGAAGGGAATGGTATTGAGCGGAAACCTTTCAAAATGGGTTCTAGCTAGGCACCGTTCTCCATTTTCAAGAATTCCTTTCAACTGGTGGAAAGGACCCAAACTGAGATTTCTCCTTTCATTTCTCCTGCCACGTACAGATGTTGGTCCCATGGTTAGCATAAACATGGAGGGGGCAGCCAGCCTCCGCAGCAGGACCAGCTGCTCCTCAGACACGGCTGAAGGGTCCTGCGTGTTTACAGGAAGACCCGGCTCAGCTTCGGGTTTACATTAAAAACCTGCGGCATCCTGTTCTAATATCCTGTCCGCCCCACTGAGACGTAGTGGGCTGCAACACGACCATCTAGCCCAGCGCGTTATTGCACCCCGCCGAACGGCAGTCATGCTGCAGCGGCGGCGAAAGCAAACAAATCAAAATGAAATTACGTTCAATCAGCGCGTCTAGACAAAGGCAGGCAGTGCAGCTGGCAGATGAGCAGCGTAGTGTGAATCGTTCTCTTGAGCTCACGGGGCCTTGGAGGAAGAGGGCTACCATGAGCGCTGAAGGGTTGGAGCAGGGGCCTGTTACCAGGGAAACTGCAGAAATACGGACATACGTGGAAGAACACCTTGTAAGCAAGCAAACGGTTACCGCGCTTAGGTCAACAGTGCAGCTGGCATTCGAGAGCCCGTAAACAGAGGACAGATGAGTGTTCAAACCGCTCAGTTTCACAGCACTAAGCTCTCAAAATCAATGAAGGTACGCTCGAACTGGAGTGGCACAATCACTGCATTTTTACAGCTGTTCTGCGGGCTCACGTGTGTGTGTATGTGTGTATTTGAAAGTGTGTGAGTACGCGTGTGTATGTTGCTATGAGTGTGTTTGTGAGAGAAAGGGTGTGTGTATGTCTGTGTGTGGGTGCATATGTGCGAGTGTGCGTACATGAACACCACTCCCATCGCGTCCAGGGGAAGGTTGTTTCATTAAGGCTAATTGAGTTGTAGCTTGAACAATGCTGATTGCATTAAGTGCAACAGTGTTAAAGTGTCTTATTTTATCCTGGAGGACTCGGCTCATTCCGCGCCCATTTACACTGACCTTCAGAGGAGGTTGTTGCCAGGGGAGACTGCAACACCACGGGGAGTGACCGATCCCATTACCCTGCACAGATAAATGTGTTGTCGGGACCTGGTGTCTTCTCTCTTATCTGAGGCGAGGAGGACTCCCCCCTCGCCAGAGCTCCCGGGCACCGGCATAGCCGGCCTGCGAAAGACCCGCCACTCAGGGACTGCTGTACACAGCAAGGGCTGGATTCATGAAGATGATAAAATAAACAGTGGAAGTTCTTAAGAATGAGCTTAAATTCCATTTGTTAACAAAAATATTCTCAGTTATTAAAACTATGTTAGGTTAATAGTCACCTAACATAGTTGGAGCCTAGCACAGGCAACCCAAGTGGCATCAAGGCACGTGGTACAAAATTGCACATTACATCAGCTCTCTCGAGCTCTAATATACCTGGGGGCCACGGCCACTGGCAATGTGGTCTTCTCCAATAGGGACCAGCTGAAAAAACTGCATGGAACAAAGTGTCCTTTATTCCCAAGTATGAATTTTAATAACATCATAACATAACAAGACACATGGAACTAGGCACATTTTTGTCAGTGTAATAATATTTTAAAACAATAATTATATTAATAATAATAATGGATACAGTTAATATTAGCAGTACTAGCAGTAGGAATACAATGTTGACATTTAATAAAAATCATACATTTCTGAAATATCCCAATGTTTAATTAAATAAAGAGAACTTTTTTACAATAAAATTTTATTCTTTTTCCTATGCTATCCTAATCATAGTGTGACTGAAGTTTTTATTGCCACTTGTAAGATATTTCAAGATATTTCACACCACCTTGCACAAATTATTTTTTATTTCCCAAAAATGCTGTCTCCTCTTAGTACTTTTAATAAGAAAACAGTTTTTAAAGAATAATTGATCACTGTTGTTGGTGCATTCAGCCACAGGGTCACTGAAGACCAAACCGGGCTCCTGACAGCCCTCATCACCCTCCCACTCCTGCACCCAGGACCCTGCAGGCGGCCCACCAGAGCGTCTGATAAGGGCCCTCAGCTGTAGCCTGCTGCTGACAGACATAGATAAACAAAAGGTAAACAAACTGTGTGCCCTCCTCTATTCAGAGCTCCCTTTTCCATCTCCTTCTCTACTGCCATGTTTCCACTTGGGGGAGGCATTGGAGCTGTTCCTGGGACTCCGGCGCATCTGCAGAACGGATCTGTGTCGGACCGACTCTGCTCTGCTTGTGCCAGCCGGCTAATTGAGAACAGAAAGGATGTTGACGTGAGAAAAGATGAAGGGGGGATGGAATTAATCTGCGTCGCAAGCCAGAGAAGTGAATTCACGCGGAACGTAAAGGCATGAGGTTGGAATCGGGCCTGCGACAAAGCTGCAGAAGCCTGAAGCTAGAACTGATGACACAGAGGCCGCAATACCATCTCCATGTGCTCACACAACTCCATCAGTGCACAGTCAAACATGCAGGCAATGACTTGAATCAACTCTCTCTCTCTCACACACACACACACACACACACACACACACATACACACACACAAAGCCTGCGTTCCATCCAGCTGGCTATGCATCAGTGTCACTGTGGCTGCCTTGTTCACATCTGGAGGTTAGTGAAGTCGATATGTATCCCATGCAGGGGTGCTTGTGCGGCTCTAAATGGTGCCTCGTGTGGAAAAGCTACATCTGCTCTGTGTTTGGACAGCTCTGAGCACGCAGGAATGCAGGAAGGCAACTCTCGTGGTCATTGACGCAAAGGTCAAAGGTTGATGAATGGCTGAGAGATACAGGTTTTAAAAAGGCAGTGGATGAAAAGCTTACACCAAATGGAAGAAAGCCACTCACGTCGCTGGTCTTTGTCAGGACTTCCTGAGAACGGCCAAGATCTCAAGTGGCTCTGAACAGAAAAAGATTTTATCGTCCTTAAACCGGACAAAAAACAATTTACCTCCTTGAGATAACACTTTAAGTACTCTAGAGAGCCTCGGGGGGGAAACTGTAATGCTGGGAAGTCCAACTGGCTACAGTAGCCTTAAAGGAATACTTCTGTAAAAATGAGGTTTTCACAATGTTCCACTTACCTCAGGCATTGCAGATCAGCCAGGACACGTTTCAAAATTTAGATTCTGACTTTATGACTAGAAGTCAATAGTCAATCAACACTTCAAGCCAATAGTCACACAGATCGCTTCTGCTAATACATCCTCCACAATTTCTCTCAACCCACTCCGTCTGCATTCATCACTTCATTATAGTGGAAATGACTTGTGGGTATGCTTTAGGACTTTAGGTATGATTTACTGTGAGCTACAAACATGAACAAAACTTCATGCTGCAGGCAGTATTCTAAAAACTAAATCCAAGCAAAGTATTTGTAAACACTCCAATGAAATATTACATGAAATGGCCAATTACCAAATTACACCAAATTACCCATTTTAGACAACAAAAAGTCACTTTGCCCACAAAGCAACAAGACTGAGCTACTGAAAACACTGAGTGAACCACTCGCTCCAGTTAACACACTTCACTCTGAATAGAGGTGAGAGCTCCGAAGCAGGAACACAAGCTAGCAAAGGCCAAAGAGGCATCGCTGAAGAACTGTTTAGCAGAGGAAACGTGGGGGTGAGGAGACAAAAGGACGGGACCTGCCAGCTGACTGGCTGCTCCAGCTCCAGACAGCTCCTCCCAAGGAGAGGGGAGAAAGGAGGCCAGGGCGAGGAGAGGAGAGGTGCAGCCAAAGGTGACAGACACGGTGGGGGGGCAGCTGGCAACAGTACAGCAGCTGAGCCTCCCTCCAACCAGGCCTTTCTTTCTCTTCAAGTAAGAATAATAAGGCTCTTCAGACAGGACACCTGCAAGATCCCGGGTGTGAAACAAGTGCGAAAGTCGAACCCTGTGTGAAAGCTGCGCCCCCTGCTCCCTCAGGGCACATCCACCGCCTGCTTTTGTGTGCCATCAACCAGGCCAATGAAGCTGCCTGAGTCATGTTATCATATAAAGGTCCCACTCTGATGTGCAATATATTTGCTCATGTGTGATGAGAACTTCTTGTAGTATTTTTATCTTCGACAATGAACGGACACTACTCCCCAGTTCTATTCAGAAATGTTGGGAAAAGTGCCAATAGCCTATTTGATCAGAAAATTCATCATAGATGTGGGCATTAGTAGCAGATCCTTTAAGTCCTGTAAGTTGAGATGTAGCCTTCTTTAATCTGACAAGTTTCCATAGCTCTGGGGAATTTAGAGGCCAAATGCAATCTTTGTCATGTTCTACTTTTTGAGAGTGGAAGGGAACCTTATCCTGCTAAAAGCACAGCTGTTGCAATAAAGAAGTGTACCTGGCCTGCAGCAATGTTCAAGTAGGTGGTACACCTAAGTAACGTCCATATGAATGCAAAGTTTCTCAGCAGAACGCTGCCAAGAACATCACACCGCCTTTCCCCCAGTGGACAGGAATCAACTAGGGCACTCTAGGTAGTCCACAACTATGCAGCTCCAGATGCAGCAAGATGCACGGCACTGTGCATTTACACATTTCTACCACAGTCAGCATTAACCTTTGTAGCAATATGTACTGCAGTAGGTCTTCTGTGGGACTGGACCAGACAGAGTAGCCTTCACTCTTCACGCACTACATTGAGCCTTGGCCATCCAGTTCATTTGTTGTCATGCCTTGAACCACTTTTGCTAGGTTCTGGACAAAGCAGGCCCCGTCTTGCAACTTACACAGCACTTTGAAAGGTCTTGTGAAGACCATGTCTCGATGGGTCATTTTGACAGCACCCAATATTAGACAGGAGGTTTTATGCCTGATGAATTTTATGTTAAAATTTTTCCTATATGTTAAACCTTTAGAAAAAAATAAACAGAAGCTGTACAATAAAATAAACTATAAGTATCACTTCATTATCACTTTAAAAAAAACATGTAATCTGATTAGTGGTGTTTTGACCATTAATACATGTCTGAATAGCTTTTAATGATACTGCTTTGTGATCTTGAGACGATACAGATTGTTTAGATTTAGTGTTGGACTGAAACAGACACTGGCACAGGATGCTTTCTACAGTTTTGTTGCTAAGACTGGCACTCCATCGATAGGCCTGAAACATGGTCTGCTGATAGTGTCGTCTCGTATCTGGCTAGTCCGAACAAATCTCCTGCTGAGAAGTGTGAAACGCTACAGTGCCCACAAAGAGTCAGCGCCAAGGCCCCTCAGAAACCGTAGGACAGCTCCAAGATGAAAATAAACCACAAGAGAGTGTCTGGGTGTCATCTTGCACCTTCCCAAACACACTCTGGGCCCATGATCTGCACACATTATCCTCATGGTCCACTGAGTTACATGCACATTTACATGCACACAATGAAACAATGAGCAATCAGACAGCATCTGTGTTAGCTGTAGAACTATGAGTGATAAATATATACTTTATCAGTAGTCTGAATGATTTAAATAATTCAGCATTTGTTTGCTATGTTTTTTGTCCAGCTACAAAAAGCCTACAATAAATAAATGTGAAAAAAGTTACATCCTACTAACATTTAAAGAACTTTAAAGCAAAACTTAATGTAATACAAAGTAGTTAGTATTAGGGATCCATGTAACCTTGACTCCTTGAGTGGTGTATTGTGTATAGACTGTGAATATAGTGATCACTGCAAAAGGTCATGCTTAAACCAGAAACTGTAGTACAGCTTAATGTGAAAGACTGGTAGCCTTTACTGAGAGCAGAACAGTAATACAACAGCAGAGCAACCCAATAAACAACGGCCAGTATGAAGTTCCTAAAGTCAATTCCAAATAATATTAGGAAGACAAGCTTTACAGGTACTTATCCAAATGGACTATGTAAGGATTTTGGAGAAGTTGTAACAAGGATTGTTATGGTGGTTGGTAATAATAACTGAAGCAAGTGGGAGAGTTCTTGCTGTCTGTTTGCTCCAAGTCTGTAGAAGTCTGTGGCGGTTGCTCACAGCTCCGTGAAGAGAGCGGAATTCCTCCAGCCTCCCCAGGGCCCTGGCACGGAGAGTTCAGGCCATCCCGGGGAAGCGAGGACACGGCCCAGCCGCCGGAGCCCCAGGCCTGAGAGCTAACCCATTAAAACCCTTTCATTCTCTTCATTTGGAGCTTCACTCATTCGCAGACCCTGTTCTGAACAGGCCCAGACAGGCCGTGTCGGTTCTGTAACAGGATTTATTTCACACGGAGGGAGAGATCGGCCGCCCGGCTTGTTCCCTGCTAGCTGACCCTCCCCCGCTGCCCCTGAGAGAAAAGCAAGAATTCTGTAACATGGCAACTGAGGCTGCCTCCCCAATCTTTTATTAGTTTTGACTGACACAGAGTCCAGGGCGCAGATTGAGGCTTTCTTCATGAAAAGGCAGTGACGCAAATACAAACGGGCCTCTCTGTTAAAGGCTGACAAACAGAATAGCCATGTCTGGGTTCAAAACCCTTCGAGATGAATCAATAAAGTCGGGGTGAAAACTTGAGAATATGGTTTGGGGGCCATTAGCAAGAGCCAGATCTCACCCAGAGAGAGAGAGAGAGAGAGAGAGAGAGAGAGAGAGAGAGAGAGAGAGAGAGAGAGAGAGAGAGAGAGAGA
>JBBJLR010000040.1:3485069-3514406 GCA_037577145.1 Brachypetersius gabonensis | reverse complement strand
TCTCTCTCTCTCTCTCTCTCTCTCTCTCTCTCTCTCTCTCTCTCTCTCTCTCTCTCTCTCTCTCTCTCTCTCTAACTGACGTGGTTTCTGTCCAGACCAGGACCATCCATCAACACACAATTATTCTGGAACAATCTAGCTCTCACGATTACTGCCGCCCTCTGAAACCACAAGGTGCATTTACACACACACACACACACATGCAAACACATGCAGTCACACCACCCCCACCACCACCACCTTCACGCGAACCCAGTGCCAGCAAAACCTCAAAGGTTCCCCCACTATGTGCGGTGGCCCACTGCACCAGGATAAAGCATGTGGGGAGAGAGAAAGAAAGAGAGAGTGACTTTCATGTACTGATTGGGGGGAAAATGGTAGGGAGGTTGGGGGAGGTTTGGCATTGTTGTGGGAATCACATACCAGCCGTTACCATGGTGACCCTCTGGCAGTGACGGACTTCTCGCTGTAATGAGCGTGCCGAGTCCCAGAGGGACCTCTCTCTCTTTCTCTCTCTGCCTCTCTAACCCTGAACCTCCACTCCTCGCTCTGCTCTGCTCTGAATGGATACAATCCGCTCTCCCATCCTGCATTTTTTCCAACTTTTGAGCACAAGACTGGGATGGCAGAAATTAGGGACCGGTCGGGTATTCCTATATTGTATGTGAACACATACGTTGTATGTTGTACAGTTGTATCATTTAAAGCCTGAACATGCAGCAAAGAGCTTCAAAGAACATCCAGACACTAGCAAATTCTGCCACATGGCCACATTTTGGGTAGCTGGACTTCTATTCAAGTCCAGTTACTTGACTAGAAGGACACTAAATCCCACATGCCTAAACCAAAAAGGTACAGCACTAAAATAACTAAATGATCAGGTTCAGACCACGGCTTGGGTTAGCTGGAAGCAATAAACATGTTCTTCATGTCTTTTATATATTTATTACTTTTCAAATGAAGATTAAGATACTTTTATTATCTCAGTGTGTATATATGTATATAAATGCAAATTCTAGTTTTAAAGACCCTGAGAGTAACACAGGAACAAAGAGAAACCGTGTGACTAGTCCTAACGGGCCCCATGTTTGGGAGGGGGGATGGAGGAGGCTCAGCCACTGAAACCACTCCAAAACACAGGTGGGTTCTGTGAGGTGGGCTGGACTTGGCCTCTTTCCAGCACCACCACAAAAGGTAGAGCAACATGGGAGGCATGAAAAAATGGCCATGATAATCAACTGTTAGCCACACAGTGTGGACAACAGCAGGGTAAATGCAGGCTAAAAGCTTCTCCCTGCACTCGCAGGCCTCCTTTTATTCAAAACAGCACACATGGGCTAAGGGAGTAAATAATATGCAAGTCAAGACAGGAGGCTAGAAAAGTATTACTTAAAAGGAGGAGAGAGTGGCGATAACAAAGGCTTTCGTAAACAAAGGATCTCATGCACGCACATACACACACACACACGTGCACACACATCCTCTCACTCACTGCAGGCAGGTAACTTGAGAGGGCTTGCAGCAGGAGCTGGCTGCTGCAGGGTGCTCTGACACATTCATCAGCCAATAAACATTAAATCAGATACAGCAAGGCAACTCGATGCTAATCAATACGGGGAACGGAGCTAAAAGGACAAAAAAGGGCAGTCTTGTTTAGAAGCAGAGAAACTATTCGCTAGTCAAGGGCATCTGTCTCACGTACAAAAGTCCTCGCACTGGTTCCAGCCACAATGCAACTTCACATTCAATCCTATTCCATTATGATGAATGAATATAATATGAAGTTCATTAGGTATTGATTCCACCTAGAGCCTGACCAGAGCTGAGGAGGGAACATAAAACCAGATCCTTCGCAGCATCACTCATTCGAACTGGACTGCTGCTGTGGGGAAGAAATCATTTCACCAGGCTGCCTGTAAAATCCATTATTAGTTCAAGGCAAATTATTACTCATTGGCCTAAAGAAACATAATAGTGCTTTCATTCCTTGGACTGAAGTTAGGATTACAGCAGGCGATAAGAAACCAAAGGCGACGGGCACGGCTACGGGCTGGGTGTAGACCAGGCAGGTTCAAAAATGAACTTAAATACAGTGTGGATGCTGCATTCTGATGTTCCAGCCTTCCAGGAACACCATTATTCACATCTAATGGGGATGTTCTAATGGGGATATTACACTCCAGTCAGCTTTGACTTTCTGTGCCTTTGCCCATTGTGCGCACCTACGAAAGGTGCCCTCCTACTGATTTGTGTCATGTCAACTGAAGGGATGAATGGACACAGGATGTTGTTCAGGCAGGGTTGAGTAGAAGGCTTTATCTGCACTCTGTTTGGTGCATGTTTCCTGAGACGGAGGGAGAGAGGGAGGTGGGGGGATCCGTGCAAGGACTCCACCACTAAAAGGCTTTCCAGGGAGAGTCGCATTTCAGTTTAATTACAGGTCTCGTGTCATTCAGATCCATCTCCAGAAGTTCTAAACTAGAGGGGAGGAGGTTTGGGATGGGAGAGTGCTAGTCAGAGCAACTTTCTTTCTCATTCTCTTCTTGGATTCTCAAAAACAAAGAACATAAAGAGAAAAACTCTAACAGAATTTTCTTCCTGGCATAATGGGTTTTGTGTAGATACTTTTAAAAACAGTGTTTAATATGCGAAGGAGTGACTCCATTCGTGTAGAAATAAGTACAGAAAAGTGTATGTCTTTGAGCAGCCAATATAAACAACATATAACAGATGGCAGGGTTGCACTTGTTTTCCAGGATGATATTTGCTGCTCTTCACCAATCAAACACTGGCTCCGCTTGTAGGTTTCTGTCCAAACACACAGATATGTAGCATTCAAAATAAAACTGCCTTTTAATTGACGAGTAAAAAAGGTGCCCTCTGATATTTCCCTATGGTTATCTACAGATGCTCTACACAGAAGCCTGATTCCATGAACAAGCACATCACGTTACACCACATACACCTATAAAAAATAATAATATTAAGAGTGTCTGCCAAATACATAGTCCGTATATGAGGATGTATTATTACATGTAAATGTATTGACTTTAATTATTGGCTGAACACAATGTGAGCTTTATAAATCCACAGGTCACCAAAATAGTGTTACTCTTCACTCACACATTCATATGTTCCTGTTCTCTTGACCTGACAACTTTGGTTTCAATCTAACATCTGTAGGATGAGTAGACATGGAGAAGCAGAACTCCTGTAGAATAAAATCATTTTAAAGGAGCTTTCAAGGCTGCTAAAATGCAGCGAATGGGACAAAAAGAAATAGGATTTGTGTCCTGTAGCGCAGCGCATGCTCTCAAACACATGGCGCCAGGCGTCGGTTAGCATGGGCTTGTCTTAAGAAGCGAGCTGAATGCCATGTTTTTCAAACAACAGCGATCATGATGGATGACAGCCTTGTCCCAGGCCTCCACAGGGAAATTTCTAGCCTTTGCACAAAACAGAGCCGAATAAACAGTGGGAGTGTTCCAGAGCAAGGCTGCCGTTTGATCACATACTGGCTACGCCAGACATCTTTATTTCAGCCAACGGTGGCCGCCGAATCTGTCCTACTTCGGGATCCGGCCATTTCCCCAGGGGAGGCGACCAGAAACCTCTGTGTTCAAAGATGCCACAGTATTACAGATGCTCAGGGTCAGGCAGCAGGCCCAAGGGCTCCGCACTGCCAGTCTGGCTTCATCATTGTTTGTTGACAGTTCTCCTCTGCCACACCGGGATAATGTGTCAAACTGTGTGTTGCTTGTCATCTTTAAACCCTGTCCCTTATAGAGGAGCATGTCCATGCACAGGGATTTGCAGATATCAGAACCATTTCGCTTCTTTTGATACAAGTGTCTGCAAAATAGGGTTTTAATAGGGACAGGAGTCTTGGCCGTACAAAGATACTCCCAGGCTTGCCACTTGATCCACTCTCTGAACAAACAGCTAGACCCGAGCCAAGCCAGCAGCATGAGATCAACACAGTTTAGCTGTATCAGCGGCCACAAGCTAAATCTCCAACATTACAAGCCAAACAGGCACACTTTGGGCGACACAAAACACAAGAAGCCATGATAAGCCTGGAGAGTCTTCCCCTTTATGACATCTCTGGCACTGCCTGTTGCTCTTTCTTGAGAAATGTGTGTATTTCCTGACCGGTCGGGTGCCTCTTGCCACTCCTGGTCCCGTAATCCCATTGCGCCTACATTTGCATCTCGTTTCCATAAAGGGAAGCAGAGAAGCTTGAAACTCCTGACATGGAACTGATTCCTTCCTGTTGAGGTATTGGAAGTGGATGGCAATCAAAGATGGCAAAGGCCTGAGTTCAGTCCCTCAGAGCATCCAATCAGACACAGACATGACTCATTTCAGAGGGGTCCTTGTTATCGTCAACTCTGAATGCTTCTTTTGAACTCACAGACCAAAAAAAAGCCCTAATAGTATCAGATATTAAGAGAGTCCTAACAAAATTAACTATTTAAAAAAAGCAGATCTGTGTTTTAATGAGGTCTGGAGAAGAAAGAACTGGAGACATTATGGCGAACTAAACAGATGTTGGGGACTCAGGGAACAAAGAACGTCCACAGTGGATTTGACATTGTCCAGACGCCGTGTGTTGGTAGCATGGGTGGAGCTAGCCACCAGGAACACCAGGCTGAGTGCATACACAGTCAAGCGCATGCACCCAAGTCCCTTTGAAACAGTCAGGCAGGACAGACATCTATGCATGTAAGGAATTCACAAACACACATTTCATACACAATTTACCCAGATATGTATATCCTAGCTCAGACCAGAGACATAACCATCTTGGACAAAGGTACACACACACTAATCCGTCTGACACTCCTTCCATTCTCCTTCAGAAATAAAGAGCCCTGACGCAGCGTAACCCTATATTCAAACCGACAAGCAGACAAAATCCCTGGAACAAAGTCGACAGGCCAAAGTATTCCTACTGATAGAGGGGAAAAAGAAACACATACGGCCAGGAACTGAGTGAGCAAGAGAGACAGCAAGAGAAAACAAAAAGGGAGAGAGAGTTTCCTTACCTACCACTACTTTTTAACTACTTTCTAAATAAAAACCATCTACTGCACCAAAGGGCAAAAAAACAGATAAAATCCTCCTTGTGATTTGTATCAGTACTGCATTTTGCATTTTGTTGTTCTCTTGGGCTGTTTCTTTGTTTTCAGATTGAGATATTTATGCCTTTTTTGCACTAAATGTACACCATCAGTAAAGGTGGACCTCAAAACACAGCACATTCTTATAATATATGAATACGTTTAGATGCATCCTTAAAATAAAGTGTCTACCGTCTTAGCTTGTGTAAGCATAACTCCAGCCAGACTCATCTCCTTAATTAAGTTCAACAACTTACAGCATGACGTAACATTTTTCCCTTTGCTGAAAGGGAGGCATGAGTAAAAATATAAAAAACTGGAAAAACGATTAATTAAAACTAAGCTATATATAGAAAAACGAAGACAAAGTAGAATTATGAGTGAATGAAATGTAAACAGTATTATTTTTGAATATAGAATTGAGAATATGTACACACAGTATTTTTTGAGCAAAATGTCTGTTGTTTGTGTCCCATTACTGCGCAGCCCACAGCTGACAGCAGTTAAAAATTGGAGCTGCTGTACCAGACATCAACAGGACTGATCTGGACACTAACAGTGAGAGACAAAGGCTGCCCAGAGGTCCCTGCAGAACCACTAAATGACACTTCATACAAGGCTCTATGATGAAACATTGGGCCGGCTGTCTCTTTGTCACAATGCAGCAGGGGCACATAAAACTCCGGCCCCGCACTTAATTTGCCGAGCCGTTCATCTCTGGTGAATGGACTGGGGCGGGATCCTCCATAGCTGGAGGGAGGAGGCGGCACTCGCAGAAAATAGAGGACCTCTATTATACAGCCCGGGTCCTCCTGCTCTGCCTGCAGGGTGGGGTGGAGGGTACGGGGCCCAGCTTGCAGAGAACCCCCCTCAGCTAGGGGGGAAATCACTTACAGGATGTAACATACGTGTTGTGGCTATAATAACACCGGCTACGTCCTAATTGTTTATAGCGGCCTTGGACATTTCACAGCCATAATGGGGCAAAGGGTGCAGGAAACAATCAATAAAAGCAGAGTGACATTAATGTTGGAGGGCCCTGGGTTCCTGAGGCAGCATCTGCACGGCGCTCAGCCACACAGCTTGATGGCTCCCTCAAACACTCAATTAGCCGTATTAATTAACTGTCCAATACATATCATTTAAAATCAATTTGGCCCTCTTTACCGACTCTCTCAGGCACAATTTCAAGCCAAATAAACCCGAAACAAACACCAGCATTAATCATACATAAGGAGAAGGCTGACAACACAGTTCGGTAGATTTCGAATGAATCAAAGGCATTGAAATGTAAGGACAATTCAAGACACTTTTTTCAGGAGAAAAAATACGTTTTTGCATTTATGGGCTCAAATTACGAGTGGTCGCAAAGTATGCTAAGAGGAACATCACTGGTTTGGGATTAGAACAATAAAACGATATAAAACAATAAAAAGTGAAGGAGCTGGCGGAGAGGCAAGGAAAATAAACAGGGCAGTCAGCGGCACCGGGGGTCTGCACCAGGCCGAGTAACAGAGGTCTTTTCCTTGCCAAAATAAACAGTAAAGGTTAACATCAGTTTATAAGAAGACATCCAGTTGTGCCTTACCGGTAGCTACATCATCAATGGAAAAGCTAACTATTGGCTTCCATTGGAATTCACACTGTTTAGAATCCACAATCCAAGAAGAACAGAAAAATACCAGCTAAAAACAATGTACCACTATCTTCTGGCACAAGTAACTGGCTCGCTAACAGCCTTAGCTCGCGGCTATTATGTTAGGAGTACCCTTCTTGTTTTTCCTCCCACTCTCCGGACATGCAGTAATTCATTGAGCGTGCTCCTCTGCTCCACTGAGCCGTATCTTGTCCTACCCAAAATTTCTCTCAGGGTCACTCCATTCCCTTTAGCTTCTGCTGTAGTGGAGGGACTCTCTCACAGAGTAAAGGGAATAAATGACCACAGCAAACTAAGCGGCCTGCTGGTCATTCATTCCACAACAGAAGACTCAAATCTAATACGTGTGTCACTACACCATGGGCAAAATGTCCAGTGAAGTTTCAATAAGATCAAAAGATGTACCCATTATCTCTGTTTCGGAGGAGTGTGTGTAAATTAGCAGAGTTGATACAGGAGATTTAATGCATTCCACTCAAAGATCAGGCCATCTTCAAATTAAATAAGGTTCATGTCACCCTTTCCAGACTGGTGTTTATCATATATTAATAAAAAAAAATACACTACCGCAAGCTTTGATTTCTATGACATAAAAACAATAGAGAGGGAGAGCTGGGAGGAAGCAGTAACTGCCTTTGGAGCTTAATGCACAACTCTTCTGGTCTGTGTGGTTCTGCAGGTTTGGAACCATTCTGGAAAAGCGTACGCATTGTTCTCTTAGTCACTCAAGCACAGTATACCTACTAGAACAAACACCTGCAAAAACAATACCTGACATACCATCACATTACATTATATTCATTTGGCAGACGCGTTTATGCAAAGCGACTTTCAACACTCACGTTTCAGGACAGTGTGGGAATCCGAGGAGAGTTCTAAGTGCTACATCTGTAGGTAGGAATAGTACACGAAGATAGGAGGGGAGATGCTCTCTGAACAGATAAGTCTCAGGAGGGTTCAGAAGAGTCCAATTTTATGCCACTTTAGTGTTTAGTGCAAACTGCCATGACAGCACATGAAGACCTAACTAAGACTGGGAAAAGAAGGGATCTGTGAAGGGGAAAATGAAAATAAATGTGCACGAGGAAACAGCTTAGTGGGAGAGAAGGCAGGTGGCAAAGATCAAGGTTTCTTTACTTAGGGACTAAAGGTGTACATAAAATAGTGGAAAGGACTTGGAGAGCCCACAGACACAAAACAACCTTGCGCATGGCTCCGAGCCTAGATGGTAAAGATCTTGTGGTGTGAATTCCTAAACAGGGAGCCCGGACTGGAGATGAATTATTTATGGCGGTCCTTTGGTTCATGTCAGCAGCTCCACTGGATGAAATGATATTTATGGAGCCCCATGGGCAGAAAACGGAGGAGGGGGGAGGGCAGTAAAGACAGGGGAGGGAAGAGTGAAGGATGGGCGGGCTCTTCACACATGCAAGGTGAGCGGCAGCTGGCTCTGAAGAAAGGGAATGAGTCACTGATGGAGGCTTAGAAGCACATAGGAATGACAGGGGGGTCATTAACTTGCACGGCAAAAGCAGGAATTTCCATTCAGCAGCAGACGGAGCAAATACAGGTGCTGAGTGGGCAGTGGACGCGTGTCCTGAGAAAAGAGACAACTTACTACACGTGTTGTGATCATTACTAGCATGGACAGTATGGAGAGACATGTTTCTTTTAATTTTGACCATTTTATTATGACTTTTTTACTACGCTGATTTTGTCCAAGAATTAAATAATAGAAACTACACTTAAAAGGTTCAGCACAAATCTGCCCTCCCCATCCCACATTCTGTAACATTCTCCATTCTCCTCTGTTATGGTCTCATATTTTATGCCTTTGTTTGTGTGTCTATTTCATGTGTGTATGTTTTAGTATTGGCCTCACTTCCTAGCAGCCTTCAGTTTTTGTTTGTTCTTGGTGTTTTGCTCTGTGATTTTGGACTAATGTTTTTGATTATTGTTTTTGCTCAGTTTCTCTCGCCCTTATTATTGTGGCTGTTCTTTTTTGCTCTATGGTTTTGGATTGATGTTTTTTCTCGGTTATTCTTGCTCTGTATTTTTAGCTTAACAGTTTTTTTGTTAGGCCCCATGTTAGTCCTGTTAGTTTTTCATAAAGTTTCCCGTTTCTTGAACGTTAATAATGCCCTGTTTGCAATTATGTCCTACTGGTTCCAGCGGTGGGCAGCGTAATTACTACATGCCACTTCACTCTGTTTCAATTCAGATGTGGGCACCACTAGTTGACCAGCTCCAGTTGATCCAAGAGACATTCCAGCCTTTTGGGCCCAAACCATTGAGTGCCTTACGAATAATGTGTAATATGCTGGACTCTGTTCTGTATCTAACTGAAAACCAGTGGAAGTACCCAAGCATTCAGAGTAATTACTATTTTTTCTTGGTTTTTATTTGAATTCTAGCAGCAGCATTTTGAACAAGCAGCCTGATGGTCTTATTGGAGAGGTTTCTCATGTTTCTCAATTCCAGATTTTTGAGTACAACAGGTATAGTCCTTTGACTGAAGCCTTCAATCTACACACATTTTTGTGTGGTTTTCTTCTTAAGCCGCAAATCACACAGTATTTTTTTTTATTCCTAATTGGAATAAAGAAAAATGGTAATTGTATACCAGCTGCTCCAGAGTACCTCCAAATGCAAGAGGTGTCAAAATGCATGAGGAGATTGAGGGGTTTCACATTACACATGTAAAAATATCCCCGACCACACAGGGCTGATTTAATTAGAGAGCATAAAGTCTGCAACTCCCCAAAGACATTTTTCTTAAAACCTAGGTTCCACTGTGATTGAAAGGCTGTTGAAAGAGTTAAACCTCTTCTAAGCCATGAAAAAGGAAGACATATAATCCAAAAAAACAAAAAACCTCAAAAAACTGCAAATAGAATTTTCATTGAACATCTAAAGATTTTTCGAGCCACTATTCCACCATCATTGGCTGCACTGATGCTACTTGTAAAATCTATTGAACTAGACTGTCGAGTATTTCCCTAGGGTGGACATAAACCACAGAACTGATGACTGGACCAATATTGCCTGCTCATTCGTAGCATCCTCATTTCTGTACACACTTTAGAGGTGCTACAATGCTGGTAGACTGAGCTTCTTTGATTGTCTTTGATTAAGAAATGCAAATTCTGACAAAACAGTGAACGTTTATGACAAAAACACAATCAACACATCTTACTGCACCCTTTTGGCTCTTAATTCATATCATAAATAAGAGCTCACACATTAATTCCTAATGCTTGTCAGGAGGCCGTTGTGGAAGGCAGTATTGGAACACTTTGATTAATAGCCGAAGGAATTCATCATTACGTCCTCGGCCTCCCTCTGCGTCTCTGAATGTCTTAATTGTCTCCATCAATGTCACGGTTAGTCAGGGGAAGCAGCTAAGGAGCTGGTTCCTAAACATTTGCTTCGGGAAGAAAACAGGGTAACTAGCAAATTCGATGACAAAAGTGATGATACTGAATCTCGGATTACTACATCCTAAGACTATTATTTAGTAATTACACGAACTACAATCCAAAATGCTATTGTGAGTAATAAATAGGTATATGTACGCTATTTAAGGCCATTTAAGTGGTTAATTTTATTCTACTGGTCTTTGCTGCTGTTCGTGTCTCTAATTTAGGAGCTTTATCAATTAGTTGTGCTGCTATTTCTGTTTAATTCTGCCTCTACGGCGTCTGCATGAGAGACAAACTCAGTGCTTTACAGCCAACAAATAACCACAACTTTTGGTTTGCTCGCTTTTTTGCCAGCTTAATATTGTTTTCAGTTAACTTATCTTGCTTCAGTTTTGCGGAGAATAGGGGCGATGTATCTGCTACACCAAGCACCAAAAGCAGTGGTCCCATAACTATTTCATCTGTTCAAGGGGTGTGGAATCAATGCAGGATATCATCACCATGAATGCTTAAAAGCTGGTCTCATCACATGTGGGAATCTTGATACCTTGTGATAACCAGTAAATAAAATAAGTTGTTATACCAGTATTTATTGAATGTTTATGGTCACTGTGGTTAGATTACATTGTAAATATTTAACAGTCATTGGATGCTGGTCAACCTCCTACAAAAGTTTTTTTTTTTTTTTACTTGTCAGCTTTTACTGTTATATTGATGGACCAACATTTTGACTAGGACTCAGACAACTGCATCCTCGCTTTGTTAAAGAACAGAGGGGCATTTTCTTTGTTTTTCAGATCACCTAACATGAATCCATGTAAACGTCTTCAAAGCTTGCATTTCCACACAGCATTCCCAGCAGAAACATTACAGTGCAATTTCTCTTTTTTTCTAAAACACACAAACCATATTTGAACCACATCAGAGGCAAACAGCATAGCTCCAAAGCCCAGAGCAAAGCGACCACTAAGGTTAAGAGTTGGACTGTCTGGTGCCTGGGTTCAGCTACAGGATCAGCACATCTTCTCTTGTCTCTCTGGCGCCACTGGACACTGTGAACTCTCAATGTGCCTGAATGAAAAGACCCACAACATGCAATCCTAACAAGAAAGCAAGACGTGCACCAACACTCCTCGCTGGAATATTCTCAGCCATGTTGGTTCTTTGATGTGTTCAGTCATTTGAAAATAAAGATTTGGTAGCTCGTCCTGTTAAAAATGAACTATGCTATGCTAAAAATGAACTATATTAACATTAACTATGCAAAACTGGTTAGTTCGGTTCCTCAATCTGTAAACGTATGAACAAATACCATCAGCTCATCTAGAGAACTACAAAAAACAGATCGACTGCTTAAAGTGGCAGCCTGGGTAAATAATGCTGCAGAATAAATATATTTGTGATTATATCACTTATTTTAGATATTTAGCTCAAGCTCAAGCTCATAGGGAGGCTTAAGACCAAAAAAATGAAACAAAGAAACACATGCTTGTTAAATTAATAACCCTCAGTTTGTGCTAGACATCTTGAGACTCCAGAGGCCGAGTGAATACCTTGAACTCTTTTTCAGTTTCTTCAAATCATTCCTGCATAAGTTCCTCCATAAGAGACAGCAGCCATTAGGGAGTATGGTTGTTATAAAGGGGTTCACTTGGTCTGCAACGGTGTTTAGGAAGGTGGTTTGTGTCAAATTATCATCCACATGAATGCCAGGACCCAAGGTTTCCCAATAGAACACTGCCTAGAGCACCACACTGCCTTCCACCCCTAGTTAGATTTGTGACTAGCAGCATCCAGCCACCAGTATACCAGAGGTGAGGCGACTGTGGAGATGGATAATGACGACCCAGAGAAGCACAGCTCGTATCCCCAAGAGAAATCTCACTTAATGTTCACATGCACATGAAATGGCCTCAGCGACGTGTTCGCACCATCTCTATGCTAAACACCAGTAACTCCACCCTTCCCCTTTTCTGCTACATATTCATGACTCTCGGAAATCAATGATGTGACAGGAAGACTGATGGCCTCCGAGATTAAGGCAAGGATGTTTCTAGAGCTTGACTAAAAACAGAACAGCGGCAGGCACGGCTGGTCATGTTGCTTGTCCACCTTTCTTACAGCAGACACAATAAAGCTCAGACGGAATCTAATCTGAAAATAAACAAAAGAAAAAGGAGGTGGAACACTAGTGAGCTGCATATTCATTCAAGGGCTGTTAGAATTTCTCGATTACTTGATTTCAAATCAGCTGGTTAACATTTATATTCTCAATGAGCTGGCTTAGCGATCATTTGCAATTTAAATAAGCGCGATCCGTGAAGGTCGTTACAAACAGGTTTTGAAATTTAAATAATCTGTTAGGAGCGTGTTTTATGAATAAAAAAATAAATGAAAAATGAAAACCAAAACCAGCAAGATCTCACAGAATAGCCTATATATGGTCTTCTAAAATGTCACATATGGCATAAAATAAAATTGTAATAAATTGTGGGTGTATTATTAATGCATTACTCATATTGTCAGTGGTGACCATCATGATGTCTAGCATCTCAACCAAAAACTGCAAGAAAATTACTGTGCATGAGAAATTAGAACTTTTTCCAGAAATGCTCGTCCAAGTGAAGGCCTAATAAAAGCATTTCAATGTAATGATGCAGTGCACAGCTATGATTAAGTTCTGTCTTGCTGTGCCACTGGTTCACCACTCTCCCAGAACGCTAACCCTGTTTGTGTGGTAAACGGCTTTATCTGAAATAAATGAACACCTAAACGCTCAGAAATTTGCTTCCAGCATCCAATCAAAGTTGCTTTTTAAGCAAATGTGCCGTATATTCATGACAAGGAACAATTAGTCTTAACAGAGAGACGGCAACCTTTGCAGAAACTGTAACACAAGTCTGTAGCTTCTGGAAGAGGTCCAGGTGCCCTTTTTTTAGTCATTGATTGAGCATCTTTTGTAGGTGGCTGAGACAGCAGGAGTTAGCTTCGCCCGGTTTCACACATTAGATGGCTGGCAGGATTGGCAGCCTCCTCCTCAAAGAAAATTATTACATCATCGTATTGCCACCATTCTCCAATGCGGAACACTCAAAAGCGTCCGAGGTGGGTGTATCGTGTATAGTCCCCTGAGCACAGCATGGCTCTGTTTTCATGACCCTTCACAAAAGACTCGGTCTCCCAGTCAAAACACGTCTTCTTTGTACCATGTTAAAGTTGGCACTTGAGGATGAATTTGGTTCTTCTAACAATAGTCTTGGGCCTGTGTAATATATATGTATGCTTGCTGAATCTAGCCAAGAAGCTCAATGATGGGAACTAAAGGAGACAGCAATGGGGGGTGGGCAGAGAAGGCAACGCCTGGAAAGAGTGGGATGGGGGAAAAAAACAGTATCCATTATTAATGAGAACCAACTGTGAGGATAGAAGGATCTAATGTGGTCTGATGGTAGAGGTCCTGCCCAGTAGCAACAAAGACAGGATCTGTCATTATTGAGGCTTATGTTTATTATTGCCACAAACATCTTTTTCTCATGTTTCTACCTGTTATTCTTTCACCATCATGTAATTACCAAACCAGTGATTTCAGATTTAGATGGTAGTGCACCACATGGAAGGTAGACTGTCTGTTTTTGTCTTAATAAATAAGGTGCTGTGAATCCCGAGTTTCTTAACAATGGCCTCATCAGTTGATCGCAAATTCAATCCCGCATGATGCCACAGTCTTCCATGGAACCAGGGAGTATGCCTCTCATCACACAGGCATCCATTAGCTGTCTTAACAGTACAGTAACCCGCCACAAATTCGGTTCAGAATTCACAGATTCTTTCTTAGAACCGAACTACTAATTGAAAAAAACCCCTGCAAATTCGCAGAAATTGCAGATATCCTCCACTTATAATTATAATTTACTAATTTTGTAACATAAATATTAATGTAAATACAGCTACATTTCCATATAAAATATAACTGTATACATTTTTTGGCACTGTCGAGAGAACAAAAAGAAACCGAGTCAAACCGAGAAATACCGCTGTACTCCGAGGCGGGAGGTTTGAAAATAGCCAATTCAAAAACGCTATGGTTGCTGCTGATTGGCTGCTGCCCTGTGACACATCTCTGGCAGATACAGTACAAATACGGGTTTACCTTTTACATATTTTAAGGGAAATGTATTAAGCTGAATTTAAAATTAAAAAGTGTCTTGGCATTTTTGGTATCACGTCACAAATTTGCGATTTTTCCTTGGGCAAGACTCCTAAATGCTATAAGCACCGTGTTCCACATTACACTTTTAAAACATGGCTGCATTCTAAGTCACTCTAGATAAGAGCATATGCCAAATGCATGACAGTTTCTTTGAACAAATCAGGAACCTTGATTTTTAAACCTATATGAGTAAACAATACATTTCATAAGAATAAATGGCTCGGAGTTCATATTTTATTCCCTGATGACAAATTCCAACATAATGTAAATCTGTTTATAATAGACATCTGGAGACAATGGGATTCAGCTCTCTGTGTGTCAAGCGCTAGACCAGCGATGGCGCCACCACGGCCAATCTAATACAATTAAGCAACCTGAGGTTTGGGGTGGGTGACAGCAGATGATGAAGTGACAAGAGCCCCAAATTGATGAATGGAAGGCAAAGCACACAGCAGAGCAGAAAGGAGGAATAGCTGAAATATAGACTGTGCTGAATCCAGTCTGAGATCAGAGATGGAAAAGCTGGAGACATGAAAAAAAAAAAAATATCAAGCCCAGCAGGCAGCGGTTTAAAATGTGCCCCCTGGGACTTCAGAGGACACAAACGACCCACAAATGATCCCCGATTGGTCACACGGCATATTCCATCCCTGTTCCCTCCCCCAGTCTCCTTCATACAAGCCTGACATGCCATCCCAACAAAATACTGCAAAGCTTTGAATTGAAATTCAAATAGGAGATCAGAACCACAAGGCAAAATTTTCATGGCATTTGAGGGACATTCGCAGTAGCCTTTAACATCACACAGCTAAAGCAACTTATTTGCATTTTATGCAATTAGATGTGAGGACTGGGGACCTATAAACAGAAACCCAGTGATCTTTCTGCAGAAAACAAAAGCAAAACGATCTTCTGGCATTAACTGGATGTGTAGGACCTTAAAAATCACATCACCTGCAACATTTGTGAAGAGCACCAATAGGAAGCAAATGGAGGCAAAGCTGGAAATTATATTATGGAAGGTTTACCTTGTGTAACTCAATTGCAAAGGTTGATGAAGCTCAACGTGAATCAGCTCCAGCACTAGCAGAGGGTCCAAAAATCTATCTGTTTATAAATACGCAGCATCGGACGTACCCTACAATTCATCCTGTGTTAATCTCATTCCCAAGGCTACTGGACTGAATACACTTACACAGTTGCATCTCCTCAAACTTCACATCACATCCATATTTAGTCTGGGGGCAGATTCACAAAAGCGCCTCAAGAAAGCTAATCTTCTTAAATGAGATTTTTTATTATTAATTGTTTTTATCAACTGCTATGTTTTTTAAGAATTTTCTTTATTTAAAAAAAAACAAACCTTTAAGAACAATTCCAAAAGCAAGCAGTTCTATAGCAAAAATGATGTTCTTAAATATCATCTTAACGTTAAGACTGTCTGCAAGTGCTGATAAGGCAAGCTTCTCAAATGAAGGACCTTCTCAAAAACATTTGAAGGTCCTTACTTGCTAATTTTGGTTTGTTTAATTTATTGGTCCAACTTTGCTATCCTCAGGCACTGCATAGATAAAACTGAACAACCAATTAACACAAACAACAATACAAACAACCTAGATCCTACAGAAGACTTTAATAAGAGAATTTCTGAGAAGTTCTGGTTAGATTTTCCCCCAGAAATGCATACAACAACATTATGGGCTGCGCGTGGATTAATCCTAGTCCTTTTTCAGTGGAAAATCTCCATTCAGAATGCTGTGTAGTCTGGGACTAGGTTTAATCCCTCTGTGCAAAACCAGTCCTTTGTGCTTGCTTTTAGCTTCTTCAAAAGTGTTTTCTTGGGAAAGCTTTTGAGAGGTTGGCCTCAGGTCCATATTTGGTACTCTGTGGTGTTCTTATGAGCAGAGCTAAAGACATAAAGAGGTTTTAATGAGCGGGTTTTTAAAAAGCAACATGAAGAATCTCAAGAAATCTAAAAATAATTCTTGCCCACAAGTAACTCAAAAACATAGAATATGGCTCTTCAAGGAAGGTGACAGTAATACAGACAGTCTAAATGCCAGGAATCAACAAAGAAACCCTGGCACTCCTTCGTTCCAGTGAGAAAGTCTGATCTAAAAGAGGAAAAAAAGAAAAAATCTGCTTGGACTTGACTGTTCCCTCATTACTTCTCTGGTATTTTAGTCCCGAGACAATCTCTCTTTTGAGCAAACGAAAAATAAAGTCAGAGCGCAGTTCGGCTCTGCGGTCCTCTCCATTTCCTGCTTTTATTATCATTACCACTAAGCCCATTCGTACGAGTGAAATGGACGGGGGGTAGTATTGACTCAATGTGGACAGACATGGGGTCCTGGCTTACTAATGGCTTCCTGCATTTCACACACTTTCCCCCCTCTCAGGAAATCTTATCAATACAAGCCACTGCTGCGCCGACCAAAAACCACAGCACTCAAATCACCAACTTTAATTAAATACAACTGAATGACATAAAATGGCCCTTCATCTGCAACAAAGTGGAAAGAATGAATAGGAAAGTCTTTAATAAAATACAAATCGTTTACTGATTGTGGGGTGGAGCCATACAGGCAACTTTTGATTAGACTCAAAGAGTTTTATACACTTACAATATATTCAACAAAGACTGAAAACTATTTGCTATTCATTCAAGATTTAGAATGAAATCTGAATGACGAAAAATTATGACTATTCAGGGGTTCAGGACATGAATGTGTTGGACTGGGTTGTTTGGCACTTGTTGAACTCTATAAACAATTCAGGAACATCAAAACCATAATTAGCAGCCTTAATGTATTCTGTCACATTTTTGAGTTGAGATATTGCAATATTCAGATGACTTTACACCCCTGTAGCTAAAAGGACAACAAACCCAGATTACTGATAAAACAGGCCACAAACACAGAGTGTGAAAACCTTTGTTCGGAACAGAGGTCTGGTATCCAATCTGATAGGGCTCAGATATGGGCTGGGTTTGGGCCCATTTTTCCTCATGCAATGGCTTGGGTTTGTATTATATGTTTAGGATACTAGTAGAGTAGATCAGGGGTTATTCCGCCAAAAGCGCTCACCTTGCCGGTACTTTTGGCCAGCGACCTTCCGAGATGCAAACACGGGTTTACCATTACATTTTCTTTAAGGGTAATGCAATAAACTAAGTTTAAAATTAAATTAAAGTGTTCTGTGAGCAGATCTGGGGACGTATTTAGGGTTTACACTATAAAAATAGGCATTTTTAGACAAAACACAATAACACGTTTTTTCACTATAGGTGGGTGCTCTTGGAACGTAACCCACACAAAAGTGGGGTATTACTGTATATGGGGAATGCCGTCTAGGACAAAAACTAACTAGATAGTTTGCATGAAGGACACATGGCAGGCTGCTGGAGCTGGAAGCCACTGAGCTCAAGGCAGACTGGCAGGGTCAGGCAGTCGGTCTCTCATTAGAAATTAATTACCACTGTAGCCAGCGTGGGGCTGAGGTACAGTCACTGTGTGTCTAAGCCTTTACCCAGGGGGGGCACTTAAACCCCTGACCCCCCTCCTTCGGGTAGGCAGTGCGTGACATCAACCTGGCTGAGAATCACTGGCCTGCCAGGCTAGGAATGCAGCGGCCACCAGCCTGTGGGGTGGGCTGGTGTGGGTGGGCCCCTTGAGCCAGGCAGAGGAAAGATAACTGTCCGTTACTATTCTCTATTTTAAATCTTTTAGGTGCCGCTAAAAATGTTTTGCAGATCTATTCTCCCCCGACCCCAAACCACCTTTTGAAGCTGCCTTTATAAGGCTGACTGAATAGCACATAAAAGATAAAGTGTAAATCTAACACTTACCTACAATCAATAATCAATAAAATGAACAAGTACATATGCATTATTTGATGACACGTTTTCAGGTATAATGTGTACTTCACAGGAAGCATCTAAGAAAGCATGGCAAGCTCCTCGCAAAACCCTAACAGCTACCAGGAACACTACAGCAACACAACGGAAACTTATCAACATTATAGCAACGGATCTAATACACCACAGCAACCCACAGCAGAAGCCAAGGCCATCAGATATAGCAACCATGTAACAACACCTGAACATCACCACTGAACTGGAAGATTTTTACAATCAGTACATTTATACAACCTGCATTTTCTTCAGCACCTCTGCAATAATTATTAAACAGATTATTAAACAGAACCGACTATTTCACCATTTCTGAATAAACCACACTGCCTTGCTTTGGTCAAATTAAAGTGTAGACGTTTTGTCCACTTTAATGACAGTATATCGATTCCTGTTGAATTCATTTCTGTTTGCTATATTTTATGCTATAAGTTTTATTCTGTTTTCTACTCCGTTTTCAGCTATGTTTTGTATTTTACTCTATTTTAGCCAGTATCTGAGAACACTACAGCAACTGCTTAGCAACACCCAATAACCAGTTAGCAACAATCTATCCACAGCAACACCCTAGTAGAACCCGAGGAACCACCAGAGATACAACCCTGTCCTAATTCCTGAACATCACCACTAAACTGCTAGAACTATACCACCAGAACATTTGTACAACCTGCATTTTGAGCACATTAAATGGGTCATGATTCAGGAAATCAGAGTAATTACTTTTAGTTAAAAATCGTGAGGAGCACGTGTGCGCGCGCGCGTGTGTGTGTGTGTGTGTGTGTGTGTGTGTGTGTGTGTGTGTGTGTGTGTTTCGTTTCATGGGCTCTCTTCCTGCCTTGTAGATGGACAACCTCATTAGGGCTATACAGTAACAGCTGGCTCCTTCTTAATGACATCCCGCCTCATCAAAAACACGTTCCCCTGGGGTTCATCATACAAGTGTCCAAGGGTCCAGTTCTGGAATGCCAGGTCCACTCTGCAGGTGCTCCTGCCGCCTTTGTCCTCTGCCACCATGCAGTTTAAAATCGAATTCAGCGCGGTTCAGAGGTCGAGGCTTGTGGGTCAGATGCTGAGGAGCCAGAGAGAGAATGAACAGCTGGTTTCCATCAGCTCTTCGCTCATAGCCTTCAACCAAAAGAAACTCTTCGACTCTCATTGTGTATGCACAGCAGAAGCCTGACCCCAGCCCGCCACAGAGGCTGCACACGGCCCCTTGATGGTCCCATAAAAAACAGGGAATAAGGCACCTCTTTACATGGCTCAGAGGACTTGAAGCCACTCTGTATTTTATGTATGCATTCAGAACTGTCTTTAGGCTGAAATTGGCAAAAGAGAAAAAGAAAAAAAAAAAAAAAGTAGGATGGGTGGAAAAAAAAAAACCAGAAAAGCACGGGAAGTCTGGGGTCCCTGAAGCAAACCCTTTATATACATACATTCAAAAATGGCAACGATTGGGCTTCCCTGGTAAAATTACACGATTTTTAATTTTCAAAGTGAAAAGTGCACCCTCTACAGAAAACATATTTATGCACATTTTTTAACTGCTGAGTTTAACATACGAGTGGAAAAATAAACCATAAAATACGACCTGTGCAAAATACACATTTTAATGATATATTTTGTTGTTTTTTCCAATTTGTTAAACTCAGAAAATACATAGACATTGTGTGCTACCATTTGCAGAAAAAAATGCATTTATTTATTTCAGTACGTTCCCTGGGGTATTATATTATTACTCACTGTCTAATCATTAATCTATTAATCACCATCGTCTATGCATACATATATTTGACTGGGAGTGTTCACACATTTGCATAAAAAATATTATCAATTATCATGGGATTCAGCAAACTACTGGGGGATTCTGAAAGTGATCATCCTTTATGGCCTGGTTTCTCAACCACTGGGCCGGGAACCACCAGTGGGCCATGAAGGCTTTTGATTGGGTCGCGTATCTAAAATCGATACAAGCCACTGGTCCACAATTGGTTATTTAATATTACCTAATGTAGCCAAGTGGGCCTTGGCAATATGCTGTGATAGATAGGTGGGCCTTAATATTAAAAAGGTTGAGAAGCATTGCATTATAGCAACACCAATCAAATGTAATGAAATAGTTACACAAAGTTACAAACTGAACTACATTTTCATGGTAGTCTCAACTTTGCACTCGTGACTATTTCTGTTTATTTCATGGTCAAACAACAGGAAAAACATGGTGAAAATACACAATAAGGATGACAGTCGCATCCAAACAAGCCTCCATACACAACAGCAACTTTCATTAAATAACTTTCAAATATAAATCACTTTAAACAGTTTCCCTGCTTGTTACAATGTGCCGCAAATATGTAATTAATAGCTTTACACCATGCTTTAGTTATTTTCAGACTACAACTTCTAAGGCTCAATGGCAAGAGCGGGAATAACAATCAAATGGTTTGGTTGCAGAGGCATCTAAACAAGTCCTGTGTCATACAGGCACTCATAACTTTTGTGTGAAACTTCTTTACTTGTTGGCAAAAGTAAACAGCAATCGCTGGAAAAAAATAAACAATGATGTGCTCAGACAGGGCTGCAATATAATTGAATTTTACTCTGTAAACCTCTTAGCATTGCATTTATCCCTAAGCAAGTGCCGCGAGACATGAGAAATTTCATTACATGACAGCTGCGAATTAAAGAGGCTGTAATGTTCAGTCCCTCCAGGCTCTCTGACCTCTAATAGCTCCTTCAGGATCTGCTCCGAGCAGTGATTCTGTAGCCAGAGAGGACGGCACACAAAAACACTCCTGTCCGTATCAGCACTTTCAGAGAGCAGTTCCACCTTGGACATGGTCTCTCAGTCTGGTATAGTTAGTCCTTCCAGAGGAGTGAATAAAAACATACGTTTCATGAAAAACAGAGCAGCGGCCTGTCTCACGAAACACCACTTTAAGCATAGACTAATCAAAAACCTTGATTTTCTGTCCCATGATTGTGGATTACTGTACTTGGCTACAGCCCAAATGTAAACATACACTATAGGGACAAAGGTGTTGGGACCTGTTCTGTTACACCCCTTTCACTACTTCCAGTGAAAGACAATCTAATTCCTTCAGCAGCCATGAACAACGCCATGCTTTGTGGACACAGTTTAGGGAAGAACCTTTTCTATTCCAGCATCTATTCAACCAAGCTCTATAAAGACATGGTTGGATGAGTTTGGTGTGGAAGAACTTGACTGGCCGGCACAGATCCCTGACCTCAACCCCATCAAACACCTCTGAGGTGAACTGGAACAGAGATTGTGAGTCAGGTCCTACATTTATATTTACATTTATGGCATTACTTTTATCCAAAGAGACTTCCATTCCCTAACTACAGGGGGCAGTCTCCCTGAAGCAACTCAGGGTTAAGGGTCTTGCTCAGGAACCCAGTGGTGGCACTGAAGGTAGGATTCAAATCCCTTACCTCTTGGTCTAGAGGCAAGTATCCTACCCACTATGCCGTTGCCACCCCTTCTCACCCATCAGTGCCTGGCCATAAAAACGCTCTATAGAATCAATGGGCACATATTCCCATAAAAACTGGGCACATATTCTTGTGGAAAGTCATATTTAGACAGACAGACAGACAGACAGACAGACAGACAGACAGACAGACAGACAGACAGACAGACAGACAGACAGACAGACAGGCAAAGACAGTTAGAAACTCTTGAAACAACTGTGGTACTTACTGATATTCATTGTCACCTGCAACTAAATTTTAACTTAAAAAAACAGGCTAAGAAATCTTTCAGGTAGCATCCCAAACATGGTAACGTCCCTCCTTAAATCTCACACGCTAGCAAAGCGAGAGTGTTTGTTTTTGGAGCAGGAGGGTATGACGTGCCCTTTCTGGACCTTTGTGATAAAGCAGCTGCCAACCTCAGCACAGCGGAGATCTTCACCACGTCTGGAGCTGCCAAGAGCCACAGGCGGAGTTCTGGCAGGCTGGCAAGAGTGTTTAAGCACACTCACAATCCCTCCTCTGTGATGCGCCCAGCACCCAACAGCACATCAGCTGCTTTTTTCTTCCCTTTTTTCCCACTGATCCAGGGGACGGGCCCCTGCCGCATCCATCAAGAGCTTGCTAACTCTGTGTGACTGAATGAGTGCACTTAAATCAACTTCAACTATCTTAGCGCTTGGATTTACTTGGTGTGTTTAAAAGGCGTATGAGCTGCATGACTGTATGACAGATTTAAAACTGTGGTTTTTCCATTTTTGCTCGCAACATGGGCTTTTACTGGTCCTTTGCTAGTCATGCAGTCTCAGTCAGCAGATGTTGCAGTGTAGTGGATAACACCGCTGTTCTCAGTGCAGCAGGCTGGGTGTTAAATCCCCCATTCGCACACCACACTACACCAGTACACGACTACAAATATTCACATCTGTTGATTTAAATACGACTCTCTTGATCAAAAACCGTAATCGATTCAAAATCCCTCGTTTGCGTATTGACACCAATAGTTTGTTTGCTCTCTTCCAAACCAGATGAGGAATTTCTCCCCTTGGTTTGGTTTCTTTTCAGAGAAAATTCCAAGCAAACCAGTATGAATCACCACAAACCACATGAAAATGCCCATTAGTGAGATCTATCTGGAGAAAGAGCAGGAAAATAAAAAGGGGTAAATGTTCCTCTGTTGTGGACTAGCGCAGATTTCTATGCAAGAAACATGTAGCAATGGCAGAGTTGGCATTTGCTTATTATGATGCTAATTATGTGGGCATTATACCAGCGAAACAATATCAGCAGAAACATCCCGAAAAAACTGAAGACATGCTGCCTTCAGACGACTCAGCAGAACGAGGAAGCTAAAAGTGAACATGTACAACAACATGATACCTGTCAACATGTTAAACCGAAGGCATGTTTGTTAATATGTTAATGGTCTTTTCTGCCATCTGGTTGAATCTACCTGTGAGGTAAGCTGGCTGCGGAATACCTACAGGGGCCGTTTACCTCAAACGTGCGAAGCTCTGGTGGTTGGGTTGAATCACATTTCCACCAAGAATGACCAAGACATTTGTGTACTTTTATTAACCCTCACTCTTTAAACTTACAAAAAAATGGTGTAAATGGTAATTATACAGTTCTATCTACTGGGAAACAAAAGCTCTTCTGTAACCCAATTAAAGAATCACTTCTGGCACTTTATTTTTAAGAAAAGCATAAAACAGACCTATTTTAAAGTACTTCCGCAAAGATTTTTTTTAAGTGATGCCACAAAAAAATATTTTGTTGCCTAAAAACATTTGTATTGAGATTTGGAAATGTGAAGAACCTTTACCTTTAGCAGTTTGAAGTTTTTTCCAAAAACCGTTACATTAAGACTAAAAAAACGCCACATTAACTGAAGACTCTTCCCACTCATACAAAAATACGTCCACCAACTGGGAGGTTCTTCAGGGAAACATAAAATGATTCTCCGATACCATTGGTCTTATTGCTCCTGGCCTAATGCCCCCAAACTGTCTACTTTTGCTCCAATCTCTCTCACAACGAACAAAAAAAGGGTTGCAGGGGGGCTCTGAGGATTAGTTAGAAGACCATGTTCCTGCTTTTTATGAGCATTACGCAAATGGCCCTTTATGACACCCCTATTTTTTAAATGTGTAGGTCCCCAAATGCATGGGGCCAGTTCTAAATGTAGGCCAGTCCTTGTTCAATGCAAGAAATGCTGAACAGTCTAACAATTACGATACGAAAGCTAGATGCTCTAGCTCTAGTTGCAGGAACCTGTCACTTTGTCCAAGGATTAAGTACAGTTTGGAAAACAGGTCACAAAGAATACTCTGCACCCTGTTCATGACTGATGATCCAGGGAAGAGAGGAAGATAGAGAGGGGAACAATACTAATTAATTTGGTCGGGGGTGTGAGCTGCCAGGCCGCCCTTGTGTTGTTGGAAAAGAGAAAGGCAGGAAAACATTTGAGCAAACTAGGTCAGTGTTAACTGGGTTCAAATATTCCCTGGACCTCGGAAACGCCTTTCAGTCGGGCGGCGCGTTGGTTTCACGTACAGCAAAACAACCCTGATCAGCTGATGTTCTCTTCGCCAGCTGTCAGGTTTGTGTTCTCAGCCCTATAAAATGTGTAATGCTCATTTCAGCAAGACATCTGAAGAGGGAGATAAAAACAAGACGCTCTGATGAAGAGGAGTTAGAATGCCAGGAGGCACAATGTAATCAAATAAAAAATGATCTACAATCTTCCAGGGGCTTATTATTGACTTAAAAATTCATAACCGGGCTATTTGCTAATGGAACAGGCAGCACAATATTGTTGTTTTTCACAGCACAGCAGACTTGGAGATGGTAGAACCGAACTGAAGAACCCGATGTGTTACAACTAGAACATATTCTACAGCCATGTTCTACAGAGTACACGTTCTACAGCCACATTATATTGACTGCATGTTCTTCAGTCACTTCACATAGACTTTATTTCCAAAACTTCCAATTTTGTGTAGGCTGTGCAACTGTTCAGTATAAAAATCCTAATATATCTTGGTATGAATTTATTTGACGATATTCAAGTTTGTTCTTCAGTCACTTTACATATAATACATTTTCTACAGCCCCTTTACACAGAATACATGTTCTTTAGCTACTTTTAGCTGGACTAAATGCTCTTCAGACACTTTACATAAACTACATTTTCTACAGCCACTGTACACAGACTATACGTTCTTCAGCCACATTAATAAAATTCAGTATTGCCAAATATCCCACATTATCAGGGTATCTGAAGGCTCTTATGGTTCTTAAAAGAACCTTATAACAGTGGTTGTATATAACACTAAAGAGTTCCAATACTGTTACAATTCAAAGAATTTTGCTTCCATACAGAACCCCTTTTAGCTTTCTCTGCTTATTTTGTTTCTCTTAAAAATAAAAAAGGAAACGTATACAGTATTGTAAACATCAGGCAGACAGAAACTATATATCTAGAGAAGAAAGTTATTTATTGAGGTTTTATGTGTTTTGAGAAGAGGGGAGTCCTCTGAGGCTGTTAAGCCTTCACTGAAGGTCTAATGATTTCTGGGAACTAAAATACATGTCCGTTAGTGTTTCCCCTTGATGGTGGACCCTGCAAAGCCAGTAGTGTTGTTTGGTGTACGTGGTGTCAAATATCATCAGAATACACATATTCTCTACACACCTATTTTTAAAAAGTTTCATAGTTTCAGGTTTTTAGATGACGCACGTCTGCAAACATTCTGAATTGAGAACTCCCACTATTTTTTTTCGCCCAAAAAGAAAAGGAGAAACACCATTTAAGTCGTGCATCATTTATCACCCCATGTTCAGGGATGCATTGTGCTATAATTCAAGAAAATCCCTCCAAACTGGAGGAAAGTATGTTCTTATTTATTATGCAGAGATAGAGAGAAAAAAAGAGAGAGAGAGCAAGTGAAAGAGAATGTTATTTTGGCCAAAAACTAGTCTAGATAACATTTTGCGACCTTGCAAATGTTCTCAGAATCATACTGGTATCAGTAGACAACTACTTTAAAATGAAGACCATCAGACAGGTGTTTAGATTTGGCTGATATTTCAAACCGATACTTGATGACATCGATGCCATACTACAGAAGAGCTGAATGATTTGATTTGTTCATTCAAAACAATCTAAAGCATCAAATAGTTTGTCATTTATTGCTTAAACAAAATAAAAAAAACAGTTTTATTGTCTTACAGACTACTGGAAACTTGCAAAGCGCCAGACGAGGCTATGCTGACCATGCCTGCCCAGGCTCTGATAAGGTTCCATCTATTCCGAGTACAATTTTTGAACACAAGGAAAGATTTGCTGCAGCTCATCTTCAGGGAAGCAGTGAAAATGACCTAAATGTAGTTCAGGCTGGGCCTCGCTTCACCAAGCATGAGCTTTCACAGCTCACATGCACCATAATCCTCCCCAGCTGCCAAAAGCTGGCAGGGGACGCAGCAGCAGGAGTTCACCAAAAGACTGAGTCTTAAAATTAACATCTACAGAGAAGAGTCCTGTGAGGAGGACAGAGATCTTGCAAGCAAACTAATCTTAGAATACCAATTCTCCCACAGAAAAATGCGGCCAATTTGCAGCGGCTCATGGTTTTTTCACCTTAAAAGCACCTGTTCTTCGTATGTCGCATCAAAGAACTCCCTCCCGCTAAATAGCCTTATCTGCTTGTCCTTAAATGGCTGTTTCTTCTATTTCATCTATTTCTCTGCCCCTCTCAAAGCAGTTGTTGCATTCATAATCTGTGAAAACGTAAATGAACAGAGCCAAATAGCTGCAAACATGTAACTAAACCTGTTAAAGGGTTCAACCTGTATTTATCTTCTATGTTGTTTATTTAAATAAATACAACATTCAAACAAGCAAACAAATCATGCAAGCTTCAGTCAAATGTTACTGTTTTCCTGACAAAATAAGTCAATAATAAGTCTTTATTATTAATAAGATGTAATGTTTTCCGAATGTGTGCACATAGTCATTCAACTTATGATTAATCCTACAACCACAAGGGCAGCATGGAGCTCCAGTTCCACATGCTGATCCATTTTGCTGCAGCTAAATGTAAACAAAACCCAAGAGGGTAATGAGCTAAAGGGGTCAAGGCAAAGTTTCTGTATAGGCGACAAGGTAAGACAGTGTTAACGGGGGTGTCACTAAAGAAAAATCGAGTTTTAGACAGATGGCCAAACTAAATGTACAGAATGCTGCTGTTTGTCCATTGCATCAGGCTTCTGATTTTTGGACTTGTGGTGTTGTGGAGTGAGCCTACCCAAATTCATCCCCAGGTCTGAGGTCTGACTGTTGGTAGACATATACAGCCTAACATAACATCAACCGTCTGCTCAGCTTTTATTTGATTTAAAGCTCGCAAGGGTGTAAAATGCACAAGAGAAACTGTCTTTGTGCATAAAGTGCATGAAGTGCATAGGAATGAAATTCACAAAAACAATCCTAAAGACCTGCCGTTCGTAATCTAACTACCAGAGTAAAAATACAGAGGGTGTCGGTCGCCCCTAAACTGTGTCTCTAGACAGAGAACAAACCTACGTGTGTGAATGTAGGTGCACGCACAGTCTAACCTGAACCCGCAACCTTACATGAAACCTAAAAGTATAACACAACAGCCAACCCCACAATAAGACAAACGGTATCCCTAAGAATGCTCAACACGCCGAAGCCCCGCACTATTTGTCCGTTTGGTTGCTGCAATATGAGAGAGACCGTCTTTAGGGGTAAGACTAAACAAAAACAGACAGATGGCCAAACAAAATGTAAAGAATGCAGCGGTTTATCCATTAAACTTCCTTGCGCCAGTCTGCTGATTTTTTGCCTTGCGGAGTGAGCCTACTCAAACCCAAGCGACAGTTCAAAGGCATAAAGAAATGCGGACAGCATATCACTTACCCTGCAAACGAAACACAATTTGTTTTCTGGCGGCAAATCCCAAGTGCCACGCTGACAGAAATCCCACCAAAACAACTCCATCAAATCCCCCAGCAGTTTGAATTCCATTCACAAGGCTTCATTTGCACTTTAGGCAATTAGCCAAGGGCCTATTGTCCATCTAAATTAATAAAGCACATTGAAGGCTGGATGCTCTCAGCTGGGGGTTATTGTGATGTCCGGCCTCCAGAAAGATTCAATTGCTGACAATGCTGAATTTATTACAGTGATATTGATCTTCTTTGTTTCCTGACATTTAAAAACATACAGCTGGAACGGTCATGATGACTTGGGATAATGGACGTAATGCGGCATAATGGGTGGATATAGACACTAATCAACAAACATGCTGCAGCAACAGCAGAGCCCTGTTGCAGAGAAAAAAATGCAATTAGCACCGAAGCTCAGATACGACAGAGAGGCGAGGAGTGAGACTCGGCCGCCAACAACTCCCTTACCCTTGATGACGCGTCCGAGTAAATATTTGAGGCACTCACTAAATCATTTAGTGTCCAAATAAAAGACACATATTAATGAACTAGTAGGTAGTATTTGGCAAGATTTAATAGTGTAATTACAAAATAATTACTCTGACATTACAAAGTGTTTTACAAAAAGAGCTCTGTTTTTCAAAATATCTGCATAATTATATATCTTGCTCAAGCAAGAGTAACCATCCCATTATTTGGATACTTTGGGAAAAAAAATATCTGAGAATCTCTGTTTTAGAAGCATCACACTCTGGTTCTGGTCACTGCTGTGAGCACCTCTAGAATTGTGTATTTCAAATTAAACTGTCCGCAACCATTTAATTATGCAGATATATTAGAAAAAAATGCCATGATTGGCCACTGACGTGTGACAAGTCCACTCTCAAGAGAAGGATCTTTTCATGACATCCTTTGTAACTCAATTATTCGGATAGTGTGGAAAAAACATCTGCGAGATTCTGAAAAATGCTGGCTGGTGTGTGTAAAACCATCGCAGTTTGTCATCTCAAACATAAGGACACAAACGCATCCCTCTCTCATACTGGGAGAAGGCTGCTAAGAGTGCTGAGTGCTTGCAGACGAGGTTGTGAAAGGGTTTATCCAGTCCAGCATGTTATTTACGTGGTCCATGGGGAAACTATCTGCGTACAACTCCCTCACAGCAGGCCTAACGAGATAAGATGGAATGCAAATGGGATTTTCAATAGCAAAAGAGTTTAAAAGAAGCAGCGGTGGAAACAGGTCCTCCAGAACCTCAGAGACATGATCGTTTTCCCGCTTTTGGGTCAACGAAATCGATGGAGCCCGGCCTGGTCAGACGCAGACAGCCTACCCTTTAAAAATACTGCTTACGGTCCACATTTGATCGTTTCAAGACCTCAGAAATGTGTTTCGAATAAACAGATATTTTCAGAAGGGGACCCAACAATTAGTAATTTGAAACTTCTCTCTCTCTCTCTCTCTCTCTATCTCTCTCTCTCTCTCTCTCTCTCTCTCTCTATCTCTCTTTCTCTCTCTCTCTCTTTCTCTCTCTCTATCTCTCTGTCTCT
>JBBJLR010000040.1:3467475-3477583 GCA_037577145.1 Brachypetersius gabonensis | reverse complement strand
GCAGGAAAAACTAAACACAGATCTGAAATCAGCATGAAAAACACTACAGAACCCACAGAAACTGATCTCTGATGATTCTGACCTGTTGACCTGTGCTATTGTACCATAATGTGTCCCTTTTTTGAGACCTGTACTTTTACACTGCTACATTTCAAAGCTGCAAGTAGTCACCTCATGCCACTTAATAGGCGAACCTTCTAATGACCTGCGATGACCTGCATGCAAATTGCACAGTAACCTCTACGTCAGTTCATCAAGAACATGGTAATCAAGAACATTTCAATCTATTACTTTCGTTAATTTATTATTCGATTAGATACAGAACAGTTATACAAAGCCCATCCATAAGCTGCACCCCAAGAAAGCCTGGTTTCATCCACCAGGACAAATAGTGCATCATGAGCACATTCCTACAGCTGGCACTCCTCACCTGACACATCAGCACTTTTTCCAACTCCCTGTCTTTACCTGATGCTTAGAACTGCACAAAACTAAAACCACACATGCACCGCTCTGCACTGATGATTAAACACACCCCTGTGGTGAGGTTTCAGCAGCACATCCCGCCACACGTTATGCATATTATGGAGGGTGCTTTAAATCAGTGATTTCATCAGGATTAACGCTGGGTTTCTCTGGGTATCGGGTGCAGTTAGAACAGTGTGTTCCATTAACAGGTCTGACCATATGGAACGAACACGTTTTAGTGCTGTAGATGCTAACATATAGAGCATCCAGGTTAGATAATTAACTTTGTGAAATAATGGGCCACAGAGTAGGAGGCAGTACAGCACACATATCACAGAACTTGTCTGAGACTGCAACATAAATCTGGGCACAAACAGCCCAAATGCTTGGCTTTAAGGTGTTGCTAACCACAGTAGACTAGCACGCACACACACACACATACACTCACACACATATACACACACACACAAACTACACACACTCACAAACTACACAAAATACAAACATACACAAACTACACAAACGCACACACAAACTACACAAACAAACACACACAAACTACACAAACACAACCACACACACACAAACACAAACTACAAACACATACATACACAAACTACAAACACACACAAACCACACACACATACATATACACACACACACAAACACAAACACACACAAACAAACTACACACAAATTACAAACACACATAAACACAAACTACACACACATACACACAAATACCACACACACAGAGTGTCCAATGTCCTTGTTTTTCTGGTGAGAGTTATCCTGCAGATCTGCTACAGGAGGGTGAGTGAGAAAAACAGACCTGCAGAGGAGGGAGAGGGAAAGGTGATGACGAGGACGAATTTGTGCCAGAGAGGAGCTTCATCTGTCTTTTGGATGTGGTTTGGGTTTAAAAAGACTGCTTGCTGCAAAAGAAGTAAGAAGAAACATTCTCCTTGTGTTTTTCCCATCTCTAGATTTTTGTTAATTCCTTGCATGGTTTTCTTCTGTTTTCTTGTCTAAGTTCTTGTTTATGTGTCTTTGTTTACCTTGTGCCGTGTGCATCCATGTGAGTCTGTTGTTGTTGTGGTTTTAGCCCCGCCCCCTTGTTATCCTGCTCACCTATGTGTTGCTCCTGTCTCCTGGCCTGTCCAGATGTTCTCATTTCCCTAGTTAGCATGAATATCCCTGTACTTCAGTCTGTGTTTGTGGACATTTTGTATATCACCCTGCAGGCCCTGTTCTTAGACAGAATTAGACACATTGAGGACATTCTTAGGGCCATGCATAAGCCCTGTTCCACGGAGGAAAGTTTTGGCTAAGAAACACCCGTTTGGGCCAGGACACAGCTAAGGGCTAAGTAGCGGAGTGAGGCCGAAGATATCAGGGGCTGTGCTGGAGTGGAGGGGTGGGAGTCCACCTCTGCTCAGGAATTCCCTTTATCTGATCTGTATCTGTCACTAAACCCTTCACTCACATGAATGCTTCTGGCCAACCTACTCCCATACTGCCTGGTGTCCAGTGTCCTGTCCAATCTCCTGTCCTGCCCGGTGTCCAGTCTTTAGTCCTGTCTCCTGTCCCAACCTCTGTCCGGTCCTCTGTCCAGTCCCCTGTACAGCACAGTGTCCAGTCTTTTGTTCCTCTTCAGTTCCCTGCCCTGCCTGGTATAAAGTCTCCTGTCTTGCCTTTGTCCCCTGACGCAGGTCTCCCCTTTTTCACATCCCGAGAGTTGTAGGAGGGTGTCTGTAATGTTATTTTTGTGTTTTCCACTGTTTTCCTGTTGATGTTGTTGTTTATGTTCTCCATGTGCCCTTGTTTACCTTAGCAACGTGTCTGTGTATCCATGTGAATCGTTTGTTGTTTTAGCCCCGCCCCCTTGCCACCTTTGTCACAACATACATTAGAAGTGACATGTATTCCACTACTCTTACTGAGCTGTGTTTGACATCAGCTTCAAGGAATAACCAGATGTTTAGTGTTGCCTGGATGGGTGGGAATACTGTGCCTTCTCTCAAATTGTGAATACACACCATTTTACCATATTCTCTATAACTAAAGGACCTAAATGTGAGCTAAAAGTCATGTGTAAAATAAAAAGCATGTCAGTAAAAGCAGTCAGGTGTACACTGAGCCAATACATTGCGGAGAGAATTAGTTCTTTCACGGCATGAAAAATGCATCAAAGGAGTTCAACTGTGAGTGGATTTGGTTTTATCTTCGGCTGATCCTTACCTGGCCTGCCTCTTGTAACAGGTGGCCTCCACTAGAAGGCTGAAGCATTGAAAAAGCTGCTTATAAACAATAATGAGATGCAGACTGGTGCACTGGCACTCTACAAAGAAATGTAGTTTAACACCGGCCGCCACAACACACCTAGCTTTCATCTGATTGAGCAAAAGGACGAAATGTAAATTGTTTTTTTTTCTTCAAACCATTTCTTTAAGTGAGCTAAAGCCACCAGTTTGACCACATGACCAGGACACAGCGGGGTTAAATATATTTACCAATGCTAACAATGATGCTTTTATTATTCCCTTAATCTTATCTATTACAACCTGAAAGTGGGTGTTGCTTAGAACAGAAATGAGTGTGAAATGTGAAGGAGTGAATTTACAGACAGAATATACAGATATCTGTATTTGTATACTTAGCTAAGTATATGTCTGTTTGTACACATATATGTAACACATGTAAGAACACTGTGGATATAAATATATACGGGTACGCAATGGAGTGACAGGTAGTGACACAAACAGTAATGATGCACCAGAAGAATGTGGCATCAGAAAATTGCAGAAAATATCTGTCCAAAATGTACTGAATGTCACTCAGACAGCCAATCAGGTGTCCAGCCTTTGGGAAAACTGACCATATAGGTCCTGAAGTTTGGTACTAAATGACAGAATTTTGCAATACTCTTTAGTACTGAGGTAATTCGGGCCGTTCCATAAAGGTATTTCATTTCAATACCCAGCCTCTTAGTTCTACACAGTTCACCATTCTGACCACCAAAACTGCAGAGGCTCCTTGTTAGGCTCTGTTTCACATTATTATGGGACTGTTACATATCAATATCCCTGACTGACATTATAATAAGAGGACAGAGGATCAGTGCTGCACTTTGCAGGAATCCGATGACAAAATGATGTAGTCGTACATCATTGCCATTAGATCGCAGCAGATGGGGACGCCATCTGCGTTCTTAGGACGCAATGTTCCCCTCATGCAGCGGTTTTTCTTTATTTTAAAGTGAGTGCCAGTGATGTGCGGTGCATAGCCCTCCAACAGCAACAGACAGAGAGACGTATGACCGCACTCGTGCCTTCCGTTCCCTCTCAGAGCCTCATCTTGCGGTTAAGGGCTTTCTTCCTGCCCGGAGGAGGTGAACTGTTGCTGTTGGAATCATAGCAACCACTTGAAGGGAAGCTTTCAGTCAGCGCGGAGGGCATCGGCTCACCAGGATTACGAAACCCAGGGATATAAAAAAGAATCCGATGTTTATGACACATCAGAGAGCCAATCGTTTTGAAACAAACCTTTTGATACAAATCAGGCTCCAACAGCTTTCTGCCCAAAATATATAAGGCAATTTCTGTGGGCATCTGAGTTGGATGAGAGAAGGCAATTCTATATCTTATTTATTCCTGTCTCTTCCCCAAGGGTCCTTTTTCTTTGAGGGGATGGGCAGACTAATGTTTTATCCATTATAGGCGACAGTGTGGATCCACAGGGGGAAGGAGACAGGCATTGGGTTCAGGACCCACACTTTTCAATGGGTGCACTTGGTCATGCAGTCCTTGGAAAACTTTTAATTGGTAAATGCATTTCCCTGCATGCACTTACTTAACTCAAATCAATGAGTTAAAACAGGTGTGCTTGAGAAGGTGTGCACAATGGCATAAAACCTTTCTATAATAGCAAGGAATACATGAAGAACGGAGGATAGATCAACAGAGCCCAAAGGCACCGCAGCAGTAAGCATGGTAGAGAATGATCATGAAACATTATGATTTTACTGTCTTACTCTATTCTCATTTTCATTAAAACGGTGGCAGCTGAGACTGCGTCAGAAACACATAAGTGGGAGCAATGCTGACAGATGAGACTTGTTATGGTGCAAAAAGTAGAAGCTGTTAATGAATTAAAAACTGTTGTCAGCTTCACTCGGCATGTTTTTATGACCATATGGTGCACTAGTTACATCTTCATAAGAACATACACCAGTCTGAGAGCGTAATTTGCATCCTGTCTACACCTGGCATTAAAAAGTGTTCAGTACTAATGAAAAAGCACTGAGACAGACGCGGACAAGTATTAGAGCAGGACATATGGCTATAATGCCTTCAAGGATTTTACTTCATTACTTTCCCATTATCAACAGCAAGACTTCAGTGTCACCAAAATGTTGATTCAGATACACAGACCATGATTAAAAAGTGTCATTTATATTCTGCGCATTACAACTAGCTATTATGACCCTCTGTAAGACAGTTTCATCTGGTCCTTAACTAAGGAATCAGTTAGAAACTGTCCAGAACCTCAACAAGAAAACACAATATGGGTTTTTTTTGGTACTTCCTACAAAGTGCATTTAAAGTTCAAATCACACTCTGCAGCTACAGAGGGGGTGGGCTGTTGTCAAGAAAAGTTAGCTTCTGAAGATTCTCAGTGTGTTTGAGGGACCGTAGATGAATGCCACGCTGACATTTAATGTCCGCTCGTATGGCTAGTCTGAGAAGTCCACCGCTGACTGTGTAATACCTGATTGGATTAAAAGAAAAATGCCCACAGTTGGCAATGAGCCCCCACCCCCCCACACACCCCGGGCCGGCTGTTGGCTACTTCTGGTAGGCATGTGATCCTAAAAGCGGCCCTCTTTTCTTCTCAGAAGCCTGACTTTTCTGTTTTCCTGGAAACCTGCTTCATACGTTGGCCACCGCGCTCAATAAGTCAAAGAGCGCGAGCGCTAGCTCAAAAATATTTTTTAAAAAAAGGGAAAAAAGAAAAGAAGAAAACACTTTGAGACAACGCGACAACAATGTTGAAAGCGTGGGATAAATTTTTTAAAAAGACAAACAGTTTAGAAGCTGTGTGCACTTTGGAAACTAGCAGGCCTTCGTTAGCCTCGGAAAGGTCTGTGTGCCAGATGTGAGGCTAATTCGATGGGAGAGTTGCTGTAAAACTAACAAAGGACACGGTAGAAATCACATCATCCATGGAGATGAATTTGTTGTCAGGGCAGATATACAGTTTCATTACGCATCAGAGCAGGGGCGCGCTCCAGGTGGCCGAACCTGTGGACAGAATCCATCAGCAGCACATGGGGTGATATCAAGGCTAGCACTGCTAAGCTACAAACCTAAATAAGCAGTAAAGCAGTAGTCTGTTCAAACCCATTCATGTACAACAAGTAAATGTGGCCTGACACAGAAATTGATGGGTCTGAAGTAATGAATTTCTGTGCAGTTATTTCTTAGACGAATATCTGTCAGTACATTTTTGGCTTTTTTAATTTTCATATTTTACTGACCATCAAAATAAGATACTGCTGTGTCAGAAATACATCCACCCATCCATCCATGTCGCTATCCAGCTATTATCTGAGCTGCTTATCCTAACCAGGGTCAACAGGGAGGTGTTAGAGCTCATCCCAGCACTTATAGGGCAAAAGGTGGGGAAACAGCGGCAGACACACAGACAGTAAACTCAAACATACAGTTATATCTGAGGCAGCTGAGCATCTCCAGTTCACCTGAATGGTCCTTGGCCATCCTTTCTGGGAACCTGATACACTGCGACAAAATCAGTCATTTCAAAACAACAAACGCAAGCCCGAATTGAATTGATGGCTAGAGAGTTGTCTATTGGCATTGTGTTAGGGGCAGTTAACCTTTTGTTAGCCAAATAGTTTGATCAGTTCGAACATTTTTTCAGATATTTGCTCTGAGAAGATGGAAATCAGAAGACATTATTATTTTAATAAGTTGCTTCCATTTTTGGGAGTTAAATGCATATTCTAACCCAAAATTTATGTTTTTACATCATTTTGATTTCTTGGGTCTCAATACATTACCCAAAATGCATTAAAATATCATACAACCTTTGGGATTCCTTTTCATGGTGACCAAACATGATACTGGGCAACTGGTGGTAATAATAAGTGTCTGAATTCCTTCAGCATTTCTAAGCTAGTGGAATAGTTTTTACAGCTCGCCCACAGAAATCCACCCCAAAATGATTTTTTTAACATTTTAACATCCCCCCCAATTTTAACATGTATCATCAGGAGGAGGTTTTCCGTGTCTTCTAGTTAGAAAAACCCATTGTAGGAGGTGAAAGACATGTTTACGACAGATGTGATGATGGTTACACCCCATGTGCCTCTTTAAAAATGGTCAGTTCTTCTTTTCTTGCCATACATACCAACAGTAGTATCATTCATCAGACAACAAACTCTAAAACTCCTTGATTTAGTCAACAGCCGCACATATAAAGCAGATACATGTCCTTTTTTTTTCTCTTGCTTGGCTGATCAGTCCCAGAGCTTTGCTATGGAAATGAGTCAGCAGAGGCCCGCCAAACAAACATCCAGGGAACGAATGCATGAGCAACTAAATGTTATCACACTCTGATTACTTGGGCATAAATGTACACAGTGGCTGTCTCCTGCTAGGCCAGCCTTGTGATAAATTGAGCTAATGGATATTTGCAAATGTCTACTCACTCGCTCGTCCATCTCGGTCCACTTTACACAAAACCTTGTGACTTTCTGTTGACCTCCAAGCATTTTTCTTTTCATTTCTTTCAAGTCCAGCAGAAATAGACCCAACAAATTCAGCTTATCTATGACAGAGACAGATGACAGACGAGGTCCTGTGACTTGATCACTCTAGAAGTGAAAAGATGCAATGTGGAAATTCATGAACTGGTGAGGAAAAAAACAATCAACAATCTGTGTATCAACATACTGAGTGTTCAACAATTTCCTCTTTTCAGTTCATGAAACAGGTGACCTTTGAACAGGTGTGAAAAGAAGTGTTGACTGACATGAATAGAAAACCAGATGGAGCCTCACTAATGGTTTGTTGGTATTATTTTTCAGCCATTTTTGTCAAACAAAATCAGTTAGAACATTCTTCATGCTAGGCTTAGTTGCATATTACCAGGCTTTATTACATGAATCATGGTGCTGTTTATACAGTTGTGATATTAATATGAAGGCAAAAAAGGTAAAAAAAACGGTTGTGAAATCTGAGCAGCCTCTAATTAAACACACAAAACCTGTCCATAAAAAGGGAGCTTCTAATTATACCTGTTATCAGACATAGCTCGTTATTTTGTCATTTTGAAGCACTTTGTTTAGTTTTCAGGGATCATGATATGGTTACACTGCTGCCAAGAGTTTCCAGTGCAGAACTGAAGTGAATGTAATGACAGTGACCAGTGTGTGCTGAGTTTTGAGTTAAATATTGCATTAAATATTGAGTTATAATTTGTTAAAAGCTTGTTGGGATGTTTTGGTAGTTTCACAGGTCTCATGAAGGTTGACTGATCCATCAATTTTACTGCTTGCATTAGGATTACCAAAAATCCTAATGAGGATAGATGGGGGGTTGAGGGAAAGGGGCGGTGGCACGTGATTTGATTGGTTAATGTCCACAGGTGCATGGTGATGTAATCAAAACTCAGTAAGAACATGACAGTCAATGCTATATTTAACAGCAATGCTATAGTTAATGAATGATTTATTGCCGTGAGTATTAACTGGACACTTTAAGAGTGAACCCTAGTGAACTTTGCTGTGTACTTTCACATTCCTGAACTTTCTTCAGCTCCAACAGGTGTTGCACATTACTGCATTACTATTTTTGGTACTATTTCTGATGAGTAGGCGCAGCAGGAGCTGTGGTCTGAATTCACATGCTTGTCACCAGAACTCAGAAAAGGCTCTGATGTTTCCTCAGCAGCACTGGCATCTCTTAAATCTCGGCTCCGGATTTTTCCCCTCAGGTCACCGATGCCGGAAGACACTTCCCACCTACATGCATAAGCGTGATAGTAACACTACATGTCATTATCACATGCTCTGTCGCTGCTGGTGTCAGTTCTAGCACATTTTTAGTGCTGCTATGTCTTGCTGCATAGCGCGGAGGACAGAAAATGGTGTTTTAATGCAAATCGGTATGGATGCAGAGCTTTTGCAGCACTATTCAAATAAACATTTGCTCAGTTCATGCAAGGTACACATTCGGCTCATTTCAGCTGGGTTTTCACTTAAGCCTTTTTATTATAAATCAAAAAAGTAAAACAGAGTTGGGAGCTTCAAAGGGTTGCCATTGGAAACCTGGGGCACTTCCAGCCTTCTGAATCTCTTTGGGCTCGAATACAAACACAATCATGAAATGAACTGGAAAGTAACCAATTATATTTGAAATAAATAGTTTGCAGAGCAAGAAAGCAAGCTGTATATTAGTGTTAAAGCACTATTCCTCTGTTAAGATGATGTTGGATATTCATATTATTGCAACAGGCAGCAGTATGTTGCGATTCTGACAAATTCATTACGAGTAGCAGAGGCAGTAAACATGTCAAAACAGCATACATTTTTCAGATTCACAATTAATTCATTTGCCCTGTGTTTTAATTATTAAAGCAACTGCCGTTTTCAGACGTAATGCCCCATGAGAGGGAGGCTTAAGTGCATATTTTACCAGGAACATCTTTGTTCAGAGACAGACAAACAGGGAAACAATATAGTGCTTGGGAGCAAGTAATAAAAGGCTGTATGTTCTTAAAAGGACAATAAACAAGAAAATGGTTTCACAAAAGTGAAGATTGTTCAATAGATCTACCCCTAGGTTTTGGACTGCTCAGCATTTTCTATCCTAAGGGCTATTTACATAGTCCCATATTTATGGCCAAAATTAAAACATAAAATCAATAATGAACGTTGCTTTGTAATGCTTTTCCACACTGAATCCTAAACTGACCGTAATGGTGAGTGGAAAACGACCAGCTTGATTTTCTGCATATAATGGAGGATTCACATTCACCAAACAAAGCTTCTTTGTCATAGTTATAAATGCTAATAGACATAAAGGTGGACCTTGTATACTGTGGAGTATATGACAAAATTGTGGAGATTATATGACACTAACACTGTTAGTACAGTATTTTTTTTTATTTTTATTCTATTCTGTTCTATTCTATTATTTTCTTAATGTTTTGGTGCTCCTAACTTTGCCGTGAAAAAGCAAATTTTCCACTTGTGGAACTCGTAAAGGTTTATTTTATTTTATCTTATCTTATATAGCCAAAAGTATTGGGTTACAGGGCATTTATGAGGTCAGACACTTATGTTGGATGAGAAGGCCTGGCTAACAATCTCATCCTAAAGGTGCTGGATGGGGTTGAGGTCAGGACACTGTGTGGGACAGTCAAGTTCTTCCATACTGAACTCCTCCAGCATGTCTTTATGGAGCACGCTTTGTGCACTGGGACACAGTCATGCTGGAACAGAGGTTAACGCAGGTTTTTAAAATCCTTTTATTTTGAAAGTAACGCGAGCAGCGGCGGACTGGGACTTTCTTTACCAGGTTGGGTTTTCGCATCTCGGCCGCATCTTGGGCCT
>JBBJLR010000040.1:3452016-3467375 GCA_037577145.1 Brachypetersius gabonensis | reverse complement strand
GCTATAATGGCTGCGCTCCCAGGCTCTGGGAACTTGTTTTTCAATAACAAGCTAGATAAAACGTGAACGCCCTGCAGGGGCAAATAGCTTTGGTTTTATATTTGATTACATTAATGTTTTTACAGAAATCTTTTTAACAGTGTTATTCCACTTTTGTGGTTAATAAAGATAAATCTGCACAAAGCAAACATATTGTTCTACTCTTATGTTGATACGAGTATTAAAAACAGTATATTTAGTACAGACGTAAAGGTGCGAGTAATTGCGAGTTAACTATGGCAAACATTTTAATCTACTGACAGCCCCAAACATTTTAAATATTTTAATCTACTGACAGCCCTAATGTGTGTATATATATATATATATATATGCTGTGACTGGAAAAAATAACAGCAGGTTTTACTCATCAAAAAATGATGTTCTGCCCCACAACAGTTAAAGGCTCTTGAAATTACTGGAACCCAGGCTAGCTAGCTTAGAGGCCAATTTAAATCTTGAATTTTTACTCCTTAGCTTTAATCTAAAAGTCTCTGGATGCTTGTATTGCTTGAATGATTTGTCCACTGAGCCACTGAGCCAAATTACTATAATTTAGCTAGTTCAAACTACTGCTTGCATCAGTCATTAACACTGGCCACTCCGACTGAATGTCATTTTACCATCATAATTTGACATCTCCATAAGGAAAAAAATGAATGTCGTTTAAGTTGTTATCGACAAACCACTGTCAGTCGTACTGTGCTCTCAAATGCCCACCCAGTCCTAATACAGCAGAGAATTTGAGCTTTTCTGGGTTTTAGGGTACATATAATGGACATAACAGTCCATTATGGCCAGGAAGGTTTAATTTGAGCAAACAGGTTTCATATTTAGTTTTTTTTTTTAAAAAGGCCCCCCGGAGGCAGAAGGGCAGCATAGGGCAGAATATTGAAACGTCAACATGAAAGCAAAGGCAGATCCCAGATTTGTAGGCAATTTTCCCAGCAAATCACAGCAGGACATACCTTTTATGTCCTGGAAAAAGAGGACATATGTTCATCCTAGCTTAATTCTACCAGATAAAGAGAGGTTGGAAAATTGTCATGAAAACTACATTTCCTACATGAACTTTGATGAATCTTCCAGAAATCAATTGAGACATGGAAGAATACAAAAACATGTAGGACATAATCCCTTAAATTCTACTGGAATTAGGCTAAGGACCTATTTAAAATATTTTATTTCATGTAAAATATACATTTTTGAAATTTTGTTGATAATCATGGTCACATAATGTCACTATTCAAAGAAAATCCTGCGCTGTTTTTCTTTAAATTATGCAAAGCATTCACAATTAGCGGACTAATAGAAATGATCCAAAATAGCTTAGGATCAAATGTTTGTACACTGACATTAATATTAAACGTGTGTAAATGAAAACGTTTAAGAATTGGTACAGTTTTGGCAACAGTATTTTTCGGACAGTGATGAGGTTTTGGGTCACTGAGTCTTTTTAATAGCTTAAAAATCTAAATGGTTCTCCTGGTCTTGGTGTGTATGAGAAGGTCTGGTGCTGGAGATGAAGTTTGGAGGTAGCACGTCTGCATGGCATATGGGGCTCTTTTGGTAGAAACCTCTCGGTTCCACTGAACAGGTGTAACAGCAATTTACTGGAGGGGACAACTTCAATAATCTGATGAGCACCAACTGGCAGAGCTCCTCTCCATCTCCCTGGGCCTCCACACCCTTTGTCAGAAATGTGCCACGCTGCCAGCCAAGGCACTGCGCCACTGCGCCAAGACGCATGCCAAAGTTCTCACCAATGTGACACTACATATTCACACACTCCTGCTTTATTAACAGAAAATAGGTGTGTGTTTGAGGGGCAATGTGAGCAATACAGCTATTGTCATTATTTAATTATTAGCTCCTTATCTGAATAATATCTTTATAATATGGTTTATCACTAAAGTGTTGCCAATGTCATTTTTACCTCACATATAAATCAGAAGTTCAACTGCTGCCACCCACCTACCACGGCTTCACAGCTGAATACAATATTTGTAAAAAGCTATCATATTTCTAATCTGGCCACACTGCAATCATTTAAAGATTGTTTACATTTATATTAACGGCATTTAATCCAAAGCGACTTCCTTTCCCTAATTACAGAGGACAGCATGGGCACTGGAAGCATTTTTAAAATGGGGGGAACACAGGGCTCTACATCTGGCCTGTTTCCAGGGGGCAGAGTAAAGGGGTGGGGGGTGTCATGGCTGTTCCCCGGTGGTGGTGGTTGAGGGGTTTGCGAGCTGCTCTCTACATCTTGGCTGTGATCCGGGAGGGAAAAAGTGTGGGGGGGGAGCATTTGAAAAAATTGTAAATGTCTGCTATAATGGTACCGGCGTCCATGAGAGACCTGGTGTTAAGGGTCTTGCTGAGGAACCCAGGGGTGGTATGCTGAAGGTAGGATTCGAACCCATGATCTTTCAGTTCAGAGGCAAGTATCCCAGCCTCCACGCCCTCCTTCCAGCATCAACACCCTTTCCAAAGGTTTCCTATTTCTTTGGCAAAATTTATTCTGCCCACAAAACCATCTGCACTTGTACCACCTACGGCAAAGAAAAAAGCCATTACAGAGCAAGGTGTTCAAACTCCAGAGCTAGTGAGCTAAGCGAGGGTGCTTGCAGAGAAGCCGGCAGAATGTATCCCCATAATGTATTATTTATCACCTAAGCTTACACACTCACAGTCAAATAGAAAACACACACAGATACGTGCCCATGCATGCTCAGGCACGTACGACCAGACACGCTCCTGTAGGCCTCGTCTCACCACAGGTAGCTTTATTTTAAATCCCCTCTCCTCAAATCAGCCAGGTCTGCTTCTATCAGTCCTGTTTATCACAGTGTAAAGAATCATTTCATTTGACTGTTTGTTTTATGGTGGGCAACAACAAAGATGATGAAAAATTAAGATTCAATACAGATTACAAAACTGAAATTTGAAACATTGCAACCTAATTTAAAACCATTTCACTGACATTCTTCGCTGTCTTCCAAGGGCCCTCATTTCTCTTTTTTTCATGTCTATGATTAAAGCCGGGCATCTGGGTGCATCCTCTTAGAGCAAAGTGGGCAGGAAGGGGATAGGTTTACGTCATCCTCACACTTACACTCACGCAAATCACTGGGCTTTACTAAAAAAACTATATCATTTAAAGGTTGTGATTTTGTCAAAGGGTGGCATGGTCAATCCAATCTGTGTAGTGAAGAATTAGAGACCTGTCCAATGATTTCAACGTACAAAAGATCCATTTTTACATACAAAAGATCCAAAAATAAAGAAAAACACTAGAAATTCTTTTAAACCTGAAAATACCTAGCGCACATGGACATGAGCTAAACACACATGATGTAAAATGTTGACAGTTGAACACAAGGCACATTTCTAAGCTCATTATTCTTGTTATGCCTCAATATATATTATGAAGGGATATACCCATACCACTATTTTCTTACCTAAACAGATACCAGAACCTGATTCTGATGTGATTCTTCCTTACATCACTCTAATATTCACTCCTTCATTAACAACCTGGACTAAGATTATTCAGATCGCAACTGACGACATAGCAGGAGATGAGGATTCCTGAAAGATGCCAAATTTACTCCTTTAGTTTAAAGAGCTAACATTTCTGTGTTCCAACTGTTTGTATGCTGCTCATGTTTGTGGCATTCTGGTCTAAAGGTTAGATTACAAAGAACCCTGTGAATATATTACACACTATACTGGGGTAAATAGTCCAACACACTGCTTCCTTTAGTTTAAGTGAATTTACTGGTAAGCATAAAGATTAAAAAGAATAAATTGTGTCATGTTAGCTGTATTCTAAATTGCAGATACAACATTGTATTTAAGCGATAGTATGACAATATTGTCACGAGACACCCCCATGTTGTATTAGATGGGATATTGACTCTTCTACAAATAGTAATTAGCTTTATATGCACACACACATATATACAGCACCTTTCAAACATTGAAACACTGAAATGTATCGTGAAGTGTTTAATATAAATTAAAATCTATAGCATGATCACGCTGAAATTTAACATTAAAACAGCAAGAATCAAGCAATGGAAGAAGAAGAAATAAGATGCAACCAACAAATATGGAATAAAAATACATAAAATCAAACTAAAAGTACAAGTACAGACACACACATGAACAAACACATAAACCGTCAAATAAAACCTAAAGTCAAGATGCCTAACTTTAGAAGGTAATGAGTTCCACAGTTCAGAAGCACAGTAATGAAATATGCTTCTCTACTTTTTTCCAGGGCGCACACAGGGGATTTACAGAAGGCTGGTGTCAGATGATATAAGAGCATGAGTTGGAACATACACAGACAGACATTCAGTAAGATACACAGGTGCTAAACCATTTAGAGCTTTATACTCCAGTAAATGAGTTTTAAAATCAGTCCTAAAGGACACAGACAACCAGGGCAGCTGTTTAAGACCAGGGCTAACATGATCTCTCTTTCTTGTCTGTTCAAATTCGTGCTGCTGTATTTTGTAGCAGTCATTGTATGGTTTTCTTGGGAAGTCCATTAAAAAGAGAATTACGAAAATCAGTCTTGCTTGTCACAAAGGTTTGTTTTTTTTTACATCGTTATGGGATTTTAAACAAGGCAGAGCCTTCTCAGTTTTCCTTAAGTGAAAGGATACAACCTTGGAAATGTCACTCAGATAGAGAACAAATGAGGGATCCGAGTCTAGAGTTACACTTAGGTCCCGTATTTCAGATTTAACATATGAAGCCAGAGGGACTAATTTCTCACTGATCAGTTTTTTGAGTTCATTACCAAGTAACAAGATCTCAGTTTTGTACTGATTAAGTTTTTCAGACAGCCACAGGGAAATATGTGAAACACAGCTGTGTCTGAAATATATAGCTGTGTTATCAACGATGGCTATGAAAACAAATCACATATTTTCTCATCCCATTTCCTAATGAAGGCAGTGAGGAGAACAGCGGTCCCAAAACGGAACTTTGTGAAACTCAAGACGAGACACAAAAGCTTTAAGATGGGTGATTTGCCAGTGTAACATGAAACTTTCCGGCAGAATTTAAAGCTTGAGTTTAAATTTAAGAGACATGCTTACTGAAAAAGCAAACAACTGGAAGTGTTTCCATGGCAGCATACCTTGTAAGAATAAAAACTAATCAAAAACATGAGTAATCTTATGAATAATCAGACCTAAAGAGGCCTCCAGCTGGTGGTGCACTGTATGGCAGTGGCCACTCTGGCTTCTGTGATTTACATTAAATGTACTATCTGTTCCATCACAGCTCAGTATGAGATTGGTTTCCAACCTATGTACTTAGCTCAGACTGTGTATCTGACTTATCCAGTGGTTTACTGTCTTGAGAAGTCAAAATACTCAGTCAAAAGAACTCCACACCTGCAAGACCCAGAGGACTCCATAGCAGCAGACTCTCCTACCATCACTGACTGCCGCAGGAAGTGATGCAAGCTGTGTGCAAACAGGCAATCAGGGCAGCCCCCCATTTCCACCTTGAAAATTTGGACCATCTCTCTGTTATGCTAATTCCAGAAACTGCTAACCAGAAGCAAGCCATCTGTGAAGCAAATGGACCAGGTCAGATGGAACAATTTCAGCACTCAAAACTGTTTTAAATACACAGACCGGAATGTGTTCAGAGAGGCTGCCACTGTAAACCAATGCTCCCATATGGGGGGAGTATGCTGAGTGTGACAGGATTCATATCCTGTGTGTGGAAGATTATCATTGAGAATATCATCACACGTGCCAACCAAAAACCCTGGCTCACCAGAGAGGTTCATGCACGTCTGAGAGCACATAATACACTTTTAGATCTAATAGAGCCAACTTGATCATGGGCATGAGAGCAGCAAAGGGTGCTTATTGACAGAAAATCCAAAGTCACTTCACTAATTTAAGGCCCCAGTTCATTACACACTATAGGTCCCCTCCACCACCCTGACAGCACTTCCTTAACATGCTTTTAACACCTTCTTCAGTTGGTTTGAAGAAAAGAACAACACAACCACAATGAAAGGACCTCCCAGTTTGAATGTGTCTCGACCCAACCGGCATTCAAACCTATACAGCGTCTATCCGCAGAAAGTTGCAGGTCTTTACAACGGCGGACCAAGTACCAAACTTCACCCCTTACGAAAATTAACCATGGTGAAATTTCATAAGGGATTACTTAAGTGAACGTACACTAGTCAAATGTTACTCCAATACAAGTGAAAGTCACCCAGTCAAATTTTAAGTAAAAGTGCTGAAGTAATTGCTTCCAAAAATACTTATTTCACTGCATTCTTGATTTATTGCCACCATGCATACAATACCTAATGCATCTAACTTGCTTGTAGAAGATGCATTAGTAATAAGGTAGAATCTTACACAATGAAGCACAACCTGAATTCATAAAGAAAACAAGTCTTTTTATTAACTTTACACTACACACCTACACAAAAGGTATGTGTATCCACTATATATTTGAGCAAAGTAAATACAACTGGAATGGAAAATATTTACACATCCAACCAACTTTACATTACAGGTCCATAACAGTAGCTATAAAACATCAATACCACTTTAAGCAGATAAATATGCAAAGCAGCTGACTCTGACAACAAAACAAACATTTTTCAATATTCTTCATCTTACATGCCTCTAGCGATAACAGTACAGGCAAATCTAAGTGTGGTCAAATCAGTCAAACTTGTGAAAGTCCTTATTTATTTTAAGCAGAAGCTGTTTCTTAAAGTTGCGTGAGCTAACTGCCCGTCTGGCATTGTTAGAGTGTACAGACACTACTGGTGTAACACTAGAGTGTGTAACACTACTGGTGATTTCTGATGAGCCTGTCATCTGCTAAAAAACCAATCATGTTTTAGAAAAGTGAGACAATAACACCCACATTTAGAACTGAAGGTAACGAGAACCTTGACAGAAATGAGGTGAAGTGAAAAGTATGTTTTTGTTTTCTAAATATATTGAAGTGAAAGTTATAAATGTCCAAAAATAAGATTACTTAAGTCCACCTCTGCTTACAACATACCTGTATGTACTCAGGGAATGTGCCAATTAACACTTAACACTTCCTTTAACTAAGACATTGTACCTTGCATCAAGACCAATACTGTGATACCACTGTCTAAGAAATGACCAGCATCAACACTCAATGACTACCGCCCTATAGCACTCACTCCCATCACAATGAAGTGCTTTGAAAGGCTGGTCAAGCACCACATAACATCCAGACTTCAGAATGCATGCCGCCTTAACCACTCCACCAATGATGCAGTGTCAGCAGCACTTCATCCGACCCAGGCTCATCTGGAGAGTAAGAACATTTCTGTGTGAATGCTCTTCATTGACTTCAGCTCCATCTTCAATACAGTCATCCCCCCAAAATAACTTGGCCCACTAGGCATTAACACCCAAATGTTCAACTGGATGTTGGATGTCCTCACAAACAGACCCAACAGTTTGTGTTGGGAAGAACACTCTAAAACCATCATCATGAATTGTGGAGTCCCACAGGGCTGTGTTCTGAGCCCTCTGCTGTTTACCTCCATGACTCACGACTATTGTGCAAAGTATAACTCGAACCATATCATAAAGTTTGCAGACGACACAACATTGGTGGGGTTTTTTTTAGAAACGATGATGATGAGGAAATAAACTTTGTCTTGTCACTGAATGTCAACAAGACAAAGGAGATCACTGTTGAATTTAGGAGGAAGCACATGCTGCACTTAAAGTTCATTTCAATGCTGTCAGTGAGAAGCACCAAGTTCCCAGGGATGGCCATCACGAATGACCTGACATGGACTACAAACACCACCCCAGTACAGAAGGCACTTCATTTTCTGCAGTGGATAAGGAGAGCAAACCTCCTCCCTCCTATCCTCACAATTTCTACAGAGGCACAACAGAGAGCATCTTGACCAGCAGCCTCTCAGTCTAGCATGGTAGTTGCACCTCAGACTTGAGACTTTCCTCCCTGGTGAGGAAAGCAGAAAAAGATAATCAGAAACTCCCTCCCATCTATACAAGATCTATGCCTGTCACACTGGCTTAACAGAACCACCAAGAAAGTCTTGTCCATGGACTATTTTAGCTTCTGCCCTCTCGTAAACACTACTGTAGTATGCAGGGCAAGACTGCCAGACTCAGCAGGAGCTTCTTCCCACAGGCCATTAAACTACTCAACTCCCTCTACCAACACACAACATGCTCGCCTGTCTGGGCTGCTGAACTCCTGAACACACACATAGACTATCTGAACATATATATTCAGAACTAATTCCTTCTGAAATGCTGATATAATGCAGCGTTTCTCATAATTTGAGCACTTGGTCAGTATAATTACTCACCAATGACAAGTTTGCATTTCTTGGTCCATTGTGCAAACACTGTAAAAACAACAAGCATTTATTATTAGTTTGCATGGACCATATGGACTATAGATATAGTTTTGTCTGTCTATGCTATCAGTTATGTCTACCTTTGTTGTCTATGATGTCTATTTGATGATGTCCTGTTGGTGCCTTTTATGTTTGCACACAGGGCCTGGAGAAATACAATGTGGTCTGAATAACAACATTCACTTTGACTAAAGAGCCACTAATAAGGAAATGACATAGGATGGCGCACAAAACAGGTATATGTCCTTGGCAATGGCTACAGTGAAAGTAAAGTGTCCCAGGCATAAAGCTATCACTTTCTGGCACTGTAGGCCTACAGTAACAAAATATTTATCAATAATCTAGGTATGAAATGTGATGCACTTAGATTGTTGTTATTGCACAGTGTGCAGTGAGCACTCCAACAGCTTCAGAAGAACAGCAAGCAAACATCAACCCACTCAGCCCACCCTCACTCAAGCAACCTGTCTGGCCTGAAAAATTAAACAGTGCACCGATTTCATCAACCGAGGGGCAGAAGAGGCAATTCAAACCACAAGAAGCACAAATATCCTTCACCGCAACCTCTTCAAATGTGTGCTGTGTTTCAAATGTGGGCTTCCACAGGCCTTCAAGTGAGCATCTGAACGTAACTGAATCCAGGGCAGAGCGCCAGACACAAACAAACCCTCCTTGGGCTCATTATGACTGATGAGGTGCTATACTGCAGCCCTGACCCAGCTCTGCGCTCTGCTTTCTACAACAGCACACACACACAACTCATGTTGCCTGACACGCACTGCATTATCTGCCAAATAGCATTCTGCTTATACAACCATCTCCATGTTACGTGTCGTTTCTCAGTGGGGCCGTGACAGTCTGCAGAGAGCGCGTTCCGCACTGAAACATGAGACCACCATACCTGCTTCTAGATGGAGCAGTAGCCCGACAGACATGACTTCAGGCCCACAAAGTGATGAGAAAGCAGGGCAAGCATTTGTTAGACTCCTACGGCCTGGCAGCCCAAGAATATTGTGGAAGTGCACCATATGAAAACTTTTTCCCACAGTCTGATGATGTTGCTTCTGGGTTTTTTTTTCTTCACATGACACTTGATTGTTTCAAATAGACTGTAATATAATCCAAAGACAACTTAAGTACCACTTTTACTGAAGGAAAAAGTTAGACAACAGAAACTTTGCCTGTGTGAAAAAAGTGCCCTCAGTTACAAGAACCGAATTTAATTCAGTTAGACTTGACCCGGGCTTGATTACTTCCAGTCCTGTTAAATGTAAATGTCACTCTAATAGAAGCATTTCCTTCAGTGTGAGGGCTAAAAGGATCATAATAAGCGGAACGCTGTGCCAAAAGCCAAAGGAATTCCGGAAAAGATGAGGAAGACTTACTGAGATACATTAGCTTGGAAAGTGTTAGAAAGCTATTTAAGAGGTCTGGAACTTAAGTGAACCGCAGTGAGAGCCATTATCTCCATTATGGAGAAAACTTGGAACAGTGATGAATCTTCCCACAAGTGACCAGCCTAACAAGATTCCTCCAAGAATGCACTCATCCAAGATTCCTCCAGGAAATCGCAAAAAAAACAACCCAGACAGACATCTAATGAACTGTGGCTTTGCTCATTACAGACAAGGTTGGCGTTCATAGTTCCACCATTACAAAGAGAGCCAAAAGTGGTGTCCTTGGGAAAGTTGTAAAGCGAAAACCACTTTGAACCTAGAAGAACATAAACACCCATCTAGCATTAGCAAAAATACACATCGACAATTGAACTGATGTCTGGATCATCCGAAGCACAAATGTGTGACAAATATGTTTTTCACACACTTTAAAATGATTCAAAGTCTGTGCTATTCAGAGACTTGTTAATTATAAGTGAACACCAAAGCAAAGGTAAGAGCACTGAATGGCCTGCAGTTTCTTCAGAATAGTCTTTCCAGCTCCTTTTTCTGGTCTCCCTTGTCTCCTCTCTGATCTCCATAAGGGCCCACCTTTCTTCACTTGGATTGAGTTACCAAGAATGACTTACATCACCACAAAAAAAAAAAAACAACAGGAAAGAACCTACAGGCTAAAGTCTTAACATCTAAAACAAATCCAAGTTAACACATTTGACCACACATGAAATACATGGAAGAGCAACTGTAAAAATACACTAACCATACCTTCACATTAGTAGAAATACAGTTCCTGTCTTGTATTTCAATTCTCTTCTTAATAGGTCCACAGTGTAGGCGTGCAGACCCTTTTCTGTTGTTGGGTATGGGTTTTAAGACTCGTTACCTCAGAATTGGTCAGTTTCTGATCACAGGAACACTCTAGACCAACTATTATTTGGATGGTGGTCCATTCTCAACACAGCAGTGGCACAGTGGCTTGGTAGTGTGGCGCTAGCACAGGTATATCAGGCACAACAGATTATCTGAGGATTTTATACACTGTCATCGTTAGATTGGGAGTGGTTCACCTCCAAAAACTATCCAGCCTAGAGGATAGACACACAATAGAGGACTCCCTGGAAAAGAAATGGAAGCCTAAGCCTGAACACATGAGCCTGAACTTAACAGCCCATTATTACTTCGAATACACATAAATGTTTCGGCAGAGCCTAACCCAGTGAACCTCACCTAATACTTTGTTACATCCCATATTACACTCTAGACATTCAATGGCACCTGCACCTGCCTGTAATCCACAATAGGCAGACATGATCCCTGATAAGTGTAAAATCTACACTCACTCAGTGTGTTTAAATGCTAGGTTTACAGCCCATCAACCCCATACGGTTACATTCCTGTATTGTCTAGTTTATTGTCTTATCTCTGCGATATCTCTTGCACTTTGTTTGATGCTGCTAACTGTCTCCTGTACAATATCATACTTATAGTGCTATACTTTTCACTCTGGAGGGTTTAAATCCCTTTTCCATTTTTCGTTTGTGCAATAATATTCATATGGTACAATATTATTCATTCTGGAAGGTTTACATCCCTATTCCACTTTACTCTTGTGCAATGATATTCATATGGTACAATATTGGAGATTCTAGAAGGTTTATACACACTATATTGTTACGTTACCGTTCATTGTATTATCTATTCATTGTATTATTGATGTCACTGTGCTGCTAATTGCCTCCTATGTAACGTCTTAATGGTGCAATACTGTAAGGTTTACATCCCGTTCCCGTTTACATCCCATTGTGTCGACTATTTGTTGTATTGCTTCTGTCGTAACTTGGACTTTGCTGAAGTGGAATGTTGGATACATGTTGTACTGTGACCCATGGACAGACTTTGTCTAATCACACCAGGTACAAGTATGCAGTTGCTGATGATAATAAAATCACCTTGAAGAACCCCAACCCAAGACACTTCTCTCATGATCCATGATTTAAACTAAGTGACACTTTCACCCTCTCTTCAAACTCCAGAGCAATATAAACTCAGTTATATCACAAGAAATAGAGTACAACACAGTCTGTGTGTGGAGAGAGAGGGAGAGAGAGAAAGAGAAAGAGAGAGGAAAGGAAAAAAGAACCCCAAGAACAACGCGGAATCTAAAACTTTTCTTGAACCTGAACCAAAACCTGATTATTTGCTCAGACCCCGTCCAGCTCAGGAGAGTACAACAGAGAACAGGATTGTCTCTAACTCTACACCAGCAGGGAGGTTTCAAATAAAATAGCCTTTATAGACTGCTTGCATCTTCATATTCTATTAATCAACAGGCGAAAACGTGCTTTCACCTCTGACTCTGATGGTAGCCTGGGACCTGGCTTCTCACTGTAATGGGATTCAAGTGCTAGCGGTTTGGTATGTGATCCAAAATGATGCTGCACGTTTACCAGGTTGAATCTGGCACCAAATGGCAGCTTTTGCAATCTATGTGGGCGGCTTCCATTTCTCATGGTTTGTCTAGTTAATCTGCTCTCTATTCATTGAGTGTGGATGAAGAGCAATCCACTGTAATGTGCAAGAGCTGGCTTTCCTCTCTCAGCCACAGGGACTTGGCAGCCATTGGGAGTGATGGACAGAAGATGATTAATGAGAGAACCACATGCAATTAGGGTGGAGTCCCCCCCCCCCTCCCCTCTTATCCTCTTTTTTCGGAAGCTGACAAGAGTAGGAGCTTCGGTGCGCTCAGCATCAGCAGCCCCCTGAGCTCATGCTCTCTGATTGGTAACAGGTGGCCGATGAATGCCCATGAAAGAAAGAGAATGGACTGTTCGAGTCAAAGACAAACGAAATAACTGAGAGGAAATGAAATCCCTCAGTGAAGAGCTCAGCACAGCATTATCATCATTCACTGCTAATGACCGCTAATTGTTGGTCCTGCCAATGGCTCTGCTGTCGTACCACAACTCACCTCGGGTGTTCACAGAAGATCATGTGTATGCTAACAGAAATGTGCTTTCTTACATGAATTAAAACTAATTTGAATAGGCTATTCCACAAATATACAATATATATATATATATATATAAAAACAAATCAAAACATATATAAGGTTCCCTAAGTCCTCATGGCTTGAATGGGTAGGTTTTTTGCAGGCCATCCAGGGGTCTCTGAGGCCCAGTTTAAAGAACCCTAAACTGAAAACTCCCTCTCACATACGCCGGGTTACTGTGTGTTCTTCCGCCACAAACGACCAAACTAGTTTGCCCACGAAATCTGTAAGCATGAGGCTAACTGTGTACGCCGAGTGGGAGTAGGAGTTAGCTTTGCAAACTCGAAATGTCGTATGTCAAGACCATTGTAACTCCAGGACACCTTGTATATACTTTGCCATGCATTTGTTGCACTCCATCAATAGATTAACAATCCTTTTCTGAGTTTAAACTGCTGGTGGCCACGGCATTCACCCTGTGATCAGGAAGTTGTGGGTTGGAATCCCAGGATTGCTAGTGACACAGTGAGGTTCCTTTGAGTAAGGTATTGTCCCCACACTCCGCTCCCTGGGCGTTGTGTTCCTGGCTGCCCACTGCTTCACTTGGTGAATGGATTAAATTCAGAGAACGTATGACAAAATGATCAATTTAAACTTTAAAGACTTACTTCACCAGAATGCAAAAACACCACAGAGCTGTGGGTTTGTTCATCATAGAGTGTAACTCTGCTCAAACCTGGGAAATCATATGATGGAGGGCCATTATATGTTTCCCCAGCAGCACACGTCAGCACAATGTGATGCCATTTCCTTTCCGAAACTGAATAAATGGCTGACAAAGCTTCAGAAAATAATTGATAAGAGCAATAAACAACTTCATTTCTCAAAACTGGGCATTACATGAAAACTGTCTACTATACATGACAACTGATGTTAGAATACAAACACCATAGATTTATATTGTTAGCTACAAAAGAAAGCACAGTTCTCATTCTGATCTGATGAAGGTTTAGACCAACAGAGCAAATGTGTGTTATGCCTGAACCTTTTCTAAAATGCATTGCATTTAAAAGCTTGGATAACTAATTAGTGTGATTGCATCAACACACTACCTTTCTTCTTACGGCATTATTATTATTATTATTATTGAACCTCTTCTCCTCTCACAACTGAAATATTAGATAGGTTCCAACGTCAAAACCTCTGTTACACTGTTTATGCCGCCTCAGTGGGGCAGCGGGAAGGTGCTGGCCTCTGAATCAGAGGATCATGGATCAAATCCACAGTGCAAACAGGTTATATTTGTAACAGAAACAGTGGTTTCATAGCAACCATGCAATCGCACTTTGTATTTTCTCACAGAAGTGCATCTAGTTTGCACTTCCAGTTGAAACAAATGCCATTAGTCGACCCCCCTGTCTTGCAATTGGCTGCTTAGAGCTAAGTGAGTCATGCCTTAAAGTTAAGGGGGGTCCTGAAACCCAGGACAGGACTTGAGTCGAGGCAGGAGTGGGCAAGCTTCCCCTGTACTGCAGAATCCACTGCACCTACGGACCCTTTAAAACACATTTCCTCCGTAATAAGTGTCTGGAATCAATTCCCATGACTAACGATGAAGGGAAAAGAGAGCTTGATAGCATTATACTGCAACCCATTTTTATTTTCTCTTCCTCTCCCTCACTGCCCATCACTCTATCTATTTAAGTTTTGGCCCAATTTCTCAGACTACAAACTACTGTCTAGGGGCCTGGACCATCAAAAAAAAAAATTCCATCAGTGCAATATCTTCAATCATGGTCCTAAGAGTCTTCCACAGCCTGTTGCCCTTTTAATCCCCTGAAATAAAAGCTCTAAGGGGTTTCATTTCAGCAGATACATCTATTTCTATTGCATTCCAAGTGCACAGGTGCCTGGATTTCTTGTCCAGTTGGGAAATATCTTAATATCTTAATTATGGTCATCAGCTATGCAAAACAACCATCCTCTTTATGTGATGGAGGTTTTCTACACACCACTGCCTGGATTTAGATCCAAGTAGTTCTGAGTGGTAGTAAAAGCAGTAGGACAACAGTGTCCAATGGCGTTTTTTGCACAATACCTGGCTTCAGTAATCACCTCAGAGGCACAGCACAAAGGCCCTGTCACCTTTTGTTCACAGTGACTGATGAGGGGTGCATCAGAGTCCCAGGGTAGATGAAAGGTGTGGGCTAAGGAAGGAGGGGTGGACACATTTTGTCGACACATGTACCTGCAGGAATACATGTATGGATGTGTGTGATAACACTGCTCAGTCAGATTTTGTCTAGTTATGAAGAAGCACATAGGTGCTTACAATGGTGTGTGGGTATATAAATATTGTGTATTGTACATATATATGCATTTTATATATATATATATATATATATATATATATATATATATATACCTTCCAGCTACGTTATATGGACAAAAGTACTGGGATAGCTAACCATAACACAAACACGTTATGACATTT
>JBBJLR010000040.1:3439116-3451916 GCA_037577145.1 Brachypetersius gabonensis | reverse complement strand
ATATATATATATATATATATATACCTTCCAGCTACATTATATGGACAAAAGTACTGGGATGGCTGACCATGACACAAACAAGTTATGACATTTCATTATTTCATTCAAATAAATAGACATTAATATGGAGTTGGTCCCCCTTTGGAGCTATAACAGCTTCCACTGGACTGGTTTGGGAATTTGTCTCCATTCGTTCTGTAGAGCATTTACGAGGTCAGACACTGATGTTGGACGAGAAGGTCTGGCTCACAATCTCCATTCCAGTTTGTCCCAAAGGTGCTGGATGGGGTTGAGGTCAGTTCTTCCACACTGAACTCCTCCAGCCATGTCTTTACGGAGCTCACTTTGTGCACTGGGACACAGTCATGCTGGAATAGAAAAGATTCTTCCACAAACTGTGGAAACATGGAGTTGTCCAAAATGTCTTAGTATGATGAAGCACTAAGAATTTCCTTTACTAGAAGTAAGGGGCCTAGGCCAAACCCTGAAAAACTGGTCCCAATACTTTTGTCCTTATAGTGCATATGCACATGGATGGACCTCTACCCAGCCCAACAATAGGAGGGTTCCACCATGGGCCCTCCACTGACCGGATATTATATGGGTGGTGGTCCATTCCCAGTGCAGCAGTGGTACTGACGGGGTAATGGCGTGGTAGTGTGCTGCAGTGCTGTGAACACAGCTGGACTTTTGCTTTGACACACTGTGTACAGTATTAGGTAACAGAGCTGGCCTGGTTTTGACAAGTCATCAGAAAGTCAGGCAGAAAGGAGCCAGCAGTGATATTAATCTCCTCATTATTTAATCAGCCTGGTCAATCACCAGGCTACTGGACTGCTTGTTTTGTCTGTCTGCTCAAGTCAGTGTAAAAGGCAGCTGATGGAGCTGCCCTAGACACAGCCAGCGAGCTCACACTAAGAGTTCTCTGTGCTGTTAACCTCTACATTTAAAATAAACCCGTCTTCCAAATGCTAGTGTCATCCAAAGGTCTCATTCTCTTTACAAGAATAAATGGATATACAGATATGTATATGTATACATCATTGTAAATCCATAACACGCCTTCTCTTTAAGTGTATAAAAATGGCATAAAAATGGCAGAAATCTGTTTCAGCATTTTTTGTCTAACTAACTTGTGGGAGAGTTCTTTATGTACTGCTCCAAACTGGATTAACAAAAATGACCAGATTTCTGTAACGGTGAAATACTTTCTCTGGAATGTGCAACCAAAGATTGGATTTTTGCATTTGTAAATGTTTTTTTTAAATTAGTTGCCATCTCATTTGCATACATAAATGCATAAAAGTGCAAATACAAAAGATACTTATCAGGAATATATATATATTTACATAAGTATATATGTGTATTAATACAATAGTCGCCTGCACTGCCTTATCTCAAATAGCACCTAAAACAACAGTTTAAATGAGTATATAATGTGTTTGTACTGCATTGTTTACTAATTTACTTTTATTTTAATAATAGAGTTTTTATTGGACCCCACAATCTATTACTGCACCCCCAATTTTAATGGTGTATACTGTCAAAACACTGACCATCAGCATTTAGGAATACAGAGTACAACAATTGCCTCAATCAGATTGTTCCACATGTTCCACCAGACAGGAGGCAGCGCCACATCGTATCTGACATCACTGATTGTATCAGTCCTTGCTCCCTTTAACACATAAATCATTCATCACACAGCTCTAAAAGAAACGTTTCTCCGCACATCTTTGGCTCATTCAGCACGGCCTGACCCAAGAATCCAGCTAACTGCTCTGAAAGCCTGTTTGCTTTGGTGTAAATGAATGAGCGCTGTTTGTTTATCCCTCTCTCCCTCTTTTTCCATATCTCCAACCCCAGTAATGAAAGACAACCTTCAAACACTTACTGCCAAGGACTGTTTACCTGCTCATTCCCCGGCGATTTCCTTAAACGAGCTGCTTTAAGGGGCAGGATACAGAGGAGCGTCTGTTTCATGGTCACTCATTCTGGTTAGAAGGTCATCCAGGAGTAAACAACTGCTGCACTGCTTGAGTCGAGCGTGGATTAGAGAAGCAGCTGCAATATGGTCAGCATTAGCATCAATATGCTGTGTTTCCTATTCAGCAAAAAAGAGGTAATTTGCAATGCTAACCCATTCACCAAACACAATATACACCACTATGAAACACAGGGTACTTAAAATGTGTTTAACCCCACCTTAATTTCTCGCTGAAAATACACCAAACCCATTCATTTGAATTAAGTGACTGTTAATTTGTGAAACCGACCTTGTAAAATTAGATCAAAGGCATGAGTGTGAAACCCCTTAACCTTACATTTAAGGCATTCATTCAGGAGGTTCTATTATTTTAAGGGCCAAATTTGAAAAAAGTAAGGGAAAATTCAGTAGTGTTACCCCTTAATTTGTGCACTTTCCTTCTTAATTTTCCCATGCAGGAAATTAAGGAAAATTAAGAAGGAAAGTGCAATATTAATGTCATTTTAAGAGGTAAAATGAAGGCCTTTGGTTTCCAAGTGCTTCCAATTGCAAGGGCAACTCACCACCAGGACACCAGCTGCCCCATCTGGTGGAGCTACAGTTCTTTGATGCACTGATACTATTAAGCTAATAGCTAACAGGTAATAGACGTTTATACAGCAACAATTAGCAAATTAGCAATTGTGCAAACACAACCAACACACTTCCGAAGCTTATTTTTTTTAGTGGTGGTGCTAGACCAGGTCAGTAGCACAGAGGGTCATTTGAAAATTCAACCATAAGTTGCCTCTACAAAATAAATCAATACATACATATAAGGGAATGTAGAAAAAATCTTCAGGGCGTTTTGCCTGCTAGCATTTCACCTGCGCCTTCACAGACCTGACAGAACTTAACCTTGTTTTCTTCTTTACAGAATAGACAAGGAAAATCTTTTGTGGGTTATATCCGCAAACTTTGGTTTCAGCTGAGCTAAGACTGCCCCATGAGTGGGGCTAGCACTCGAGCTAATGCTAGCTGTAGCTGAAATATTAGCTGCAGAGGAGAACTTCTTGTCATCTAAATGAAGGTTTTCCTCACCATTGGATATTCTCTTGTTGAGGAAGCATTTAAAATACTTTCAATTAATTTCTAATTAACGTACAACAGCATTCTTGAAAACGCAATGCTGGCAAAAACCTAGCACTAAGGTCCTAATGCTACCGAGCAGAAACACTTATTTCTTCTGCAAATTCAGCAAAGCTCAGTGATTGCAGGGCAAACAATTGTTTTCATGCAAGGGAGTGATTAACCATTTTTGCATAGGATATATTTGAATTACAGATAGCATCAAGACTGTCAAGCTGCACTGCCCTAACATCTCCATGTTAAACCTCAAGTAAAGTGTCCATTTGTCATGCATGAACACACCACAGCACACAGTCTGAACGACACTACATTCTTTTTTGTATTTAACCCATTCACCAAGTGAAGCAGCGGGCAGACAAGGACACAGCCCCCAGTGGAACCTTCCTCAAGGGTACCTCAGCAGTGACACAAGCAGTCCTGGGATTCAAACCCGTGACCTTCTGATTGCGGGGGCAACTCCCTAACCACTTGGACGCCAGCCACCCAAACAGATGTGGTTTCTGATGCTTAATGACTGTTTTCTTCGAGGGATTACACCTTGAAAGCCTGAATTACATTCATTTTATTCACAATAGTATGTTCTACAGTGACCAAAACCACAGGAACAAGTCTATTTGAAATTGCTTAACAATTTGATGAGGTGTAAAGCAAGTCTTTTTGATTTATGCATGTTGTACAATGCAATTTTTAATTATTCTTGCTTTTCCAGTTCAGAGCTGACAGGACATCATAAAGATGATTACGTCTGAAATAAAACTGATATCATTTGAAAGCCACAAGGATTAATCTGGTTGTCAGGCTATCAAATTTAGTTCTCAAGCCCTATTCTGACACATATAATATGTGTATTATTAAGTATCATACACACCATGTTAAGCTGTAAAAACTCTATTTGTATGTTTATTATATCCTTGGATGGATTTTCCATTATGAACGCTGTATACCAGAATGTCTTTGCTATTTTGCACCAATAAAGCCACGGACACTTCTAACCCAGAGGGAAGATTAATGCGCAGCAGGACGCTCGGGCCTGGCCGTGTGTTTAGGTGGGCCTGGGGTGAGTGCGATGTATTGGACATGATGTGTAACAGGTGTGAGGGGTAGAGAGGGAAGCGAGAAGTCCAGCTGTCCCTGCAGTCCCGGGTCACGTCCTCCCCATCTGCCTCCCTCACTCCCCCTCGTGTCCCAGCACCTGAAGTGTGTCGACCAGGCGGCAGCCTTCCCTTTATTCAACCAGGGGTCAAAGCCCCTCTCTCCTTCCTCCTCCCTCCCCATGTCCTCCCTCCACCTGCCCACCACTACTGCTCTTGCCCAATCTGAGCTGGGGGATGGTAAGACACACTCCGTTCTGAAGGCATGTTTACATCATACATCCTTTGTTACAATCATATTGAAGGAACAGTTTAATGGAAAATAAAATGCACATGACATTTGTAACTACAAACATATGTGTGTTGGAGTGCTGATAGATTTGCCAGCCTGCTAAACACTCATATATACAGATATAGTGTCTTTCTGTTCACAAAGTTAACATCAGAAATGCAAACAAGAAACCAGTAAAAAATGTCAAGAGTTGTTCTGTTTGTACGAGTAGTTGATATTCTGTGAGCTGATGAGGAGAACACAGGTTCGGTTCCAGGTTCCTCCTCGGTTCCTCCAGCCACTGTTTGGATTGTGAACCTCCATCAGCAGCTCCTGATTTAATTTAACGAAGGACTGATCGAGTCAAACCAGGTTGCTGATAGAAACTACAGTAATACTGAACTCCTGCAAGAACTCACTGATGTACTGAACATAACATCACTGCTTTCTGTAGAATGTTAGTGTTTATTCTTTTTATTTACATTTAGTAATATTAATGTGATAAAACACTCTTTTCAAAACTGTTATTAATAGTACTCTGTGTATCTTTCTGTGTATATATATAAATATATGAATACCTCTTACACAGTACAGAGAGCTTTTCCATCCACTTTTCCACACAGTTCGTCTTTGATTAGCTTCACAGACTCAGCGTAACAGAAGCAGAGATGAAGTCGGTGGTGCGAACAGCTGAAAGAAGTTCTGTCAGGAACACCAGCGTTAAAAAACACTGCTCCCTAAATTTTCCACAAAACTGGGACAGGGTGAAAAAACACTGTTTTAACAGAAGCACTATAGATCCTTCCATTCACATGCAAGCTGTGTTCTCATAATAAAGAAAAACTGAAATCTCTGTGCTTTCAACAGCAAAAGGCTGTAGTTGGAAAACAAACAGTTTGTAATTGTCAGATTTGGCCGGACTGAACCTCTAGTAAAGGAAAGAGCCTGCTGAGGTGTGCTTTTTGGGAGGGAAGAGATGTAGAGTAGATAAAGAGGCTTTCTTCTTGCTCAGTAGAATCAAACACAGGAATCAAGAAAGCAATTTTAGTGCAATTCTGCAGTCATGAATGCATGAATCTTCTTTGCATTTACAGAGGAAAATCCAAGCTTATTTGGAAGTGCTACATGAATTTCATACAAAAAGACTGCATTTTTTATACAGGATTAGACGACAAAATGTGGATTTTTGCAATAACGGGCAATATGTTTCATTAAGAAACTCTTTTGTCACCAAATATGAGATTCATTATTGCGAGCTACAGCAGCAGCAGGGGCAAACCGATGAATTTTTCATGTTTTATCATGCTGCTGTGTCTCTCCCAGTGCCACGAGCTTAATTCAAATTATACCGGTCTGAAGGAAATCGATCTAGTGAAGAAACATAATTTCGAAGTTGGCCATCAAGCTACTCCAAGCAATGTAATTATACTCTGAGGGGCATTTGTTACTGGCTTGTAGATAGGCTCTCTTAAACACGGTAATTGCATTGCCTGGATGCTGTGGCCGAGCATTTAAAACAACGCAGCGAGTGCAGAGGGAGCTATTAGAGTCAGGGCTGCATGTGATGGATGGCATTTCACAGTGACCCCCACCGCAGCTCCCTCGCACTACAGCCAGGCTGGGTTCACACGGCTGGGCCGTAACACGCTCACCTGCAGGCTAACATATGCCGCACCACCGAAGCTTTCATTATGACTGCAGCCATTAGCAGGCAGTGAAATGTGGAAATGACCAAAGTTCACTTTAAATGAGGCTAAGGGTAACTAAAATTACTAATGGCAGATTATATGTCTACTGTAAAATGCATGAAAAGATACAGAATCTACATAAATCTTGCAAATACATGTAAACATGCAGATCTCACCATGATTCACCATCTATACATACACTAATGGCCCACTTTATTAGAAATTATCCTTGCACTCACTGTACGCTTTATGAGCTTAACATATCTTATAGGTTCACTCTATAAGTGTACAATTAGACTTCAGCCAGTCTGTAACTGTATCCTAACAAGGACGAGAGTAAAGTGGCCAATAGGTATAGAATGAAACTTATGACATGTGTTCAACTGTCTTTATTTGTATGTACTTTTTATGTGTTTATGCATTTGTATTTATATTTTCATTTGTCCTATTTGTCCTGCATGTGTATTCAATGTGGACTGAACTGATGAACAGGGCGATCCATTTCTGCAAAGTTTTTTTCACAAAATGCACAAAATCACACCTAATTTTGGTCAGTAATATTGGTCAGTACAATCAAATCTCAGTGGTGTTTTCACTTGTAAATATTACAAACAGACTTTAAGCAAGAATACTTGACCAGCTTGACTGTAAGAAGTCAAAACTACTAAATATACCTTTTATGAAGTGCAGAGGCGTAACAGTCTAATCAACACAGTGTGAATAAATATTACAAGTTTCAGAATAGCTATTTCACTGCCTCACCCTCCTTAGGGTTAAATTATATTTGTTAATAAAGGTATTGGGTAATAATCTAACCATAATGTTTCCAATTAAAACTTATTTCTAAGCTTGAATACAAACATGATTCTGCTGAATAAAAACCATACACAATGAGAAAATACAGATTTTTTATTTCCCACAAATCTTCAGGGCTTCTCAGACGGCCTTGAAAGCCCAGAGAGTTCCTCTCTGGTAGGAATGCAGGAAAGTCTAAATGAGGTATGACTTCAACCCTGAAATAACAGAAGCGCAACAAGAAGAGCTAGAATTGGCCCCACAGAGCACAGGGTTAAGATAGACAGTAGACATTAGTGGCAAAGGGTTCATTTAGCCAGTGAGGCAGCATCATTTTAATTAGCCATTGAAATCACAGGATGCAAGTAGTCAATCAGAGGGAATAGTTTAGATTAGCCAATCAGATTGCAGCATTCAAGTAGCCAGCTAGTGGTTAAGATTTAGCTGGCCAATCAAAATACAAGGTTGAATTGGCTAATTGTCTGGTACAATTAAGTAGCCAATCAATTGGATGAGTTAATTAGCCAATCAGATTGCAGGATTTAAGTAGCTGGCCATGGGTTAAACTTCAACTGGCAAATCAGATGCCAGGATTGGTGGCCTAGTGGTAGGATACTTGCCTCTGGTACAATAGATCATGGGTTCGAATCTTACCTTCAGCACACCACCACTGGGTCCCTGAGCAAGACCCTTAACCCCAAGTTGCTCCAGGGAGACTGTCCCCTGTAGTTAAGGAATGGAAGTGGCTTTGGATAAAAGTGTCTCGTAAATTTAAGTGGCCAATTAGAGTCCAAGGTTAAACAAACCAAATCCAGAGAGCCAATCAGAGCACTGTATAAGCTTTGTACACACTCACCTTGTCTTTAACACCACTAAACTAAGTCAGGGTTATAACACTAAATCTACTCTTGAAACAACCCCACACTCGTCTTTATCTAAACTTCTATTGTGAGAACTATCTGAGTTTTGCCAGCTAGTTTGTGAATAATGAGCATTTGTAGACTCATGATAAATACCAAAAGGTATCAAAATGCCATTAACAGTACTGTGAAAATGGGCACTTAATTTGAGGTACAGATGAACACCAGATATTTTTACTTTCATCAGTAATTATGTTCAATTATTAGCATCAGATTATTCTTAAAAACTTTTTGTGTTCATTATTTCTCAGTACAAATGTGATAGTGATGCATCACTGAGCAAACACTTAAGTGTATGAAGCAGAGGATATGAGGGGCCGTTTAGGAATATTTCAGACTTTTGTTACACAAACACATTTGAAACATACACACATTCACATATGAAACTGTCACGCATGCATCCATTCAACTGAAAACTCACACACACACATATGAAATGCTCATACAGATACAGGTGAAATGGTCTTACACACACACACATATAAAACACGTATACACATAGAGAAGAAAAGAACTCGCACGCACATGAAATTACTGATTACAATTGGCTGATTACAACTGGCTGTTCCTTAGCAGGGGGCGAGGCTGTGTGCTGTGAAATGCCCTCACCAACATGGAGGACTTGCCTTAAATGATCTTAAATCTAAATATTAAACATGAAAAATATATCTCACACTCGTGTGAAACTCCACACTTAGATGGGGCTCGGTGACCCCTTTCCAACAATCCCTCGAAAACCGTTATTAGCTGAAAACCGTTCATCTCGGACAAATCTAATGGGACACCGGGGCGAGGTGAACCGTTTTAGGGTCGCTGGAAAGAGTGCGAGATATAAATAAATAATTCAATGAAATTAACATTGTTTACGAGTTATGACTCACGAGTCACAGCACCCGAGTCTGAGTCAAGTCTCAAGTTATTGAGGGCAAGTCTAAAGTCTCTGTTTGTGCGACTTGAGTCCGAGTCTCAGACTGTCCCCATCTCTGGCAACCGGAGTCCGTTAGTAATATTTCTCGACGTTTGCACTCAGATAAACAGAACAATAGTATGATTAGGTGTCAATAACTGTTAATTGCTTAACTTTACTTGTTTCCTTAAGTGAAAGGAAAGGTTTGCTGAAAGGTTTTCAGCCCTCTATACACTTTAATTCCTTCCTACAACTCGGGGGCCTAAGCCCGCCTTGTCTTTCAAGCCTAGTGACGTAGATTTGAGAAGCCTTCCGGATATACTGAAATGTTTTCACGCACACCAACATGTGAAAAGCCTCACTATGCTATATGAATTTATTTTTGTTACACATGCATTTCATACGTGCGTGAGTCAGTTTCACCTGTATCTGTATGAGCATTTCATATGTGTGTGTGAGTCCTTTTCACCTGTGTGTGTATACGTGTTTCATATGTGTGTGTGCGTGTAAGACCATTTCTCCTGTATCTCTATGAGTGTTACATATATGTGTGTGTGAGTTTTCAGTAGAATGGATGCATGCGAGAGTTTCATATGTAAATGTGTGTGTTTCAAATGTGTGTTACAAAAGTCTGAAATATTTCCTAAACGGCCCCTCATAAGAGGATACAAAAATATAAACCCTTTAATGCTGAGGTTCAGTGGTTTCAAATAACCCACTGCAGTAACAAGACGAAGACAGATAAAGCAGTGTGAAATCTGTACGCGTTTGTTAAGCTCGCTGCAAAACTTTCGAGCCGTGTCAGATAAAGTAAAAATGGCTGAGAGGAACAGTGTGGTCACGCCGCCTGGGAGCAGCAGCTGCGGCTGCATTCACTTATTGGCCTGTCCTTGCTCCGGCCCAGGGACCTGCTCTTGTCTCTCGCTATATGCATAATTAAAAAGCAGAAAAATTTCTCCTCGGAGTCCACTCCCGATTCCGAGCACGAATAGCAGCCGCCTGCTGGGCCGTCCTCGGCACAGACAAGCGCCGGGGCGGAATCCGTCTCGACTCTGTCCGAATTTGTTAGAGCCTAAAAGAGAACATGGGCTTATTCTTACTGGGAGATCTGTAGCCTCACACAAGGCGTGAACAGAGAGAGAGAGACCTTCACACTCCACACACACACACACACACACACACACACACACACACTGTGTCTTTGGCGTGCCTCGCATAACACACCATCAAATGAGCAGAAGAATAATCATTTACTGAATGCTTAATGCAGGAGGGCACCAGAGGAATCCCGAGCACGGCGAGTTATTAAAGTGTGAGTGCGCATAATAAGCAGCTGATTCGTTTGATTTAGGCCGGGACTGCGGAGCAGAGGCAGCGGCGGCAGATGCGCAGTGACACACGGCCGCGGAACATTCAATATACACCAGGGGAGGTCAGGGTACTGAGGGAAGCGGAGAGAGAGAGAGGGAGGGAGGGAGAGAGACAGAGAGAGCGAGAGAGGGAGACAACAGGGGAATGAAAGAAGGGGACTGAGGACAGGAGAGAAAGACAGAGTTAGAGAAAATGAGGTTGAAAGAGATGCAAAAGATAGAGATAGATAAAGAGAGAAGGAGAAAGAGGTAGAGTGCAATGACAGAGTGAGAAAGAGAAAGAGGGAAGATGACAGAAGGAACGGAAAGACATTAAGAGAAAGAAAGGAAAGAGGGTGAGAAGAGGGATAGAGAACGAGAGAGAGGGAGAGAGAGACACAAAGACGTAAAGGCAGAGTTAGGAAAAGAGAGACTGAAAGAGAGATGCAGAATAAGATAGAGGCAGTTAAGGAGCTACGGATACGGAGATACGGAGAGAAGGAGAAAGACAGGGGCAGTGACAGAAAGAGAAAGAGAGGAACCAGGGCATGAGGGTGAGAAGAGAGAAAGAAAGATGGTTAAAGGAGAGAGAATTAGAGTGACTGAGTTGAAGAGAGAGAAAGTAAGTGGTAAAGGTCGGACTGAAAGAGAGAGAGAAACAGAGGCGAAAAGAAAGAAACAGAGGCGAAAAAGGAAATATGGGGTGAGGAGAGAGGGGAGGGCAGTGACAGAGAGAAAGGGAGCGAGAACAGGAGGATGACAGAAGGAGGCGAAAGAGATATAGAAAGAAGGGAGACAAGAGGGTGAGAAGAGGGATTGAGAACATGAGAGTGAGAGAGAGAAAGAGACACAAGGAAAGGGGAAAGGAGTAAGAATGACAGAAAGTGACAGCATGGACGAGAGAGAGTGTGAAATGAAGATTTGATGTATGTATGAATTATGTCTGGACACATTTAGGACTTGGCCATGATTCTAACGTCATGTAGAAACAAGTACAAACACTGGTTTGGCAAATTTCTTAACAAACCCCTCCTTACACACACGGTTTTGTCAGTTTTGGTGGGACGGACGCAGCCTCTCTGAAAGATGCTGGATCTGATAGAAACTGAGTCACATGCACCTTAGCCACACTTTCTCAAAACCTTGCCTATACAAAGTCATGCAAACTCACAGAGAAGGAAACTGGCAGACATGACCGGAAAAACACCGGAGAGAAATAAAAATAAAGTCCATGTCAAACACAGCTGATTGGCCAGTCACTGGAGACCGTGCTTTTAATGAAACTGTGGCTAAGGAGCCTTTTATCAATTATCCAGGTCATATTGACAGGCGGTAACCATGGTAACCCCCGACAATGTCACCCGGACAGAGAGAGCCATGGCGATGAGCCTCTGCTTTAGGGGAAGAGAATCTGTTTTCAAACACGAGGCATTGGGTTTTCTCCCTGTCGTCAGAGTGGGCGCGTTTCACACCTTCCCACCTACTTTGACAGGAAGGGGCCGTTTGACGAACACACAGCGTAACAAACCACACACGGTTGTTTCTGTATGACGGGCGATTTTCAAAAAGGCCCACAGAAACACGTCTGCAGGAAACGAGCTGGAAAGTGCATTGGCAGCAAGGCAAACAAGTCACTTACACTCACTTAAGAGTGAAAGAGCGAGTGTGTGAGAGAGAGAGAGAGAAAGAGAGAGACCAATGCTGCACATGCAAATAGACCTGAACTAGTGCAGGAAACCCAACATTTTGTCAGGCCTGGTTGGACTTGGCCCTGGAAACGGACCTCTTGTACGTGCCTAACCTTTTAGGGCCCTTTAGGGCTTTAGAGGTTGAGGGCAGTTTTCCCGTCTGCACGGTCACTAATCCAGCCTCTCTCCTGCAGCGCTGTAGGCCTGCAATCACTGCAGTCTGCTAACGCTCAAACATTCATCAAAGACAACATTTCGCTGACTATTAGCGCATTGGGAAAGCGAGGATGACACTAATCTGTCTTGCTGAAAGTTTTTCCAAGGCGAGTTGGACTGATCTAAGAGGGCTATACAAACTGAAAGGCCTTGGATAGATTATAAATGAGCTCATTAATAAATAATGGCTGGGAATCTATCAAAACTGAGGACTGTAACAGACTGTAAACTGTCTTTCAAAAATGCCCAGCAGTGTGTTGAACACAGACAGGATCACAGGAATTACAGCTTGACTAAACACGGACATGTCTATGGCATTTGTTTTTCTGAAAGTGCTGCTTATGAAAATGGGGCAGCTTGAGATCAGTGTTTCTGATGTGGACGACTTGTGCTGGTCATGTATAAGTCATGTATCACACCACTCCCTATCTCACTCATTTCACAAATAAACAAGTGAATAAATCATGAGAGGCTTGAATGGGAAGAAATGGAGCTGACATGAGAACACTAATGGCTACATCTTTCATGGTGGAGATGCTGTCAGCTTTGTGTTTCTCTCAGTCATGTGTGTGTGTTTTTGTGTGTGTGTGTGTGTGTGTCTGCACACAGATAAAAACGTCTTTGCAGGCAAAGCACCAGGGGGTCCCCGAGTTAGAAAGGGAAAGAGAAAGAAGAAAGGAGAGAAGGAGACAGAGAGAGAGAGAGAGAGAGAGAGAGAGAGAGAGAGAGAGAGAGAGAGAGAGAGAGAGAGAGAGAGAGA
>JBBJLR010000040.1:3419397-3439016 GCA_037577145.1 Brachypetersius gabonensis | reverse complement strand
TATATATATAAACTTATTCAATCAAGCTAACAGAAACATTTTGGCAATTTTTAAACATGACTGGCCAAATTACAAATGACACTTCATGGACAAAAGTATTGGGACACACCTCTTAATTACTGAATTCAGGTGGCCCTTTACTTCCAGTGAAGGGTAATCTTAATGATCCATCACACCAAGATGTTTTGAACAATGCCATGCTTCCAACTTCTTTGTGTCCCAGACCTGCATGGATGAGTTCAGTGTGGAAGAACTTGACTGGCTGCACAGAGCCCTGGCCTCAACCCCATCCAGCACCTTTGGGATGAACTAGAATGGAGATTGCGAGCCAGGCCTTCTCGTCCAACATCAGTGTCTGACCTTTTAAATGCTCTACGGAATGAATGGTCGTTAATTCCTCCAAAATCTTGTGGAAGGCCTTTTAAGAAGAGTAGAAGCTGTTAAATCTGCAAAGGAGAACCAACTTCATATTAAAGTATATGAATGTGAATGCAATGTCATTAAAGTCCGTTAGTGTGCTGGTCAGGCGTCCCAATACTTTTGTTCATGTAGTGTAATAGATGAGAGCAAACTCTTAAAGCTGATTCACCTTCATGAAGCCAAAAATGAATCAGTGACTCAATCAGACGGCAGGAATAATTGAATCGGCTCCATAGAATCGGTTCAACTGATCCGAGCCCAGCGAGACATCTCGCGCAGGCGCGCTGGGGATCCACCACCATGTGACTCTCACTATTCCAGTCTCTCAGGATAAACCAGCAGTCAATTTTCCCACCCTGCACTCCAGCATATGACTCGTATGCCAACGTATTACTACTACTACTATTATTATTATTATTATTATCAGCAGCAGTAGCTGTAGAAGCAGTGTTATGATTATTATTAGCAGTAGTAATTGAATCAGCATTATTATTACTATTATTAGCAGTAGTAGTAGTAATAGTTGTAGAAGCAAATTTAGTTTTAGTAGTAATTACTGGCATTATTATTATTGGTATTATTGTTATTAGCAGTAGGAATAGTAGAACATAAACAAAAAATCATGAACTTTTGAAAGTATACAGTTTCCCTACATATTTTACATTACATGTATAGAAAATACATTACTATTCCTTTTCAAAGGAATGTTTGACATGTAAAATATATGGATTGAAGTGTGTATATATACAAAAAAAATTATGAAATAAAACAAAACTAACTTTAGATACATATTAACACTAAAAAAGAGGGCCGTGACCAAAGGTATAAAAAGTGAAGCACTCGGATTTTGTTCCAGCTTTGATTTAATGAGCTGATACTTTTTGTTCAAAATGTGTTCTCTGTACAACCACTGACATCTTTTTTTCCTCTTTTGGTAAGAAACACTTCTCTAAATGCACTTTATACACACATCTCTGCGTAACGGAACACAATGCTGAGGTGGGATTGTGCACTACGCTCAGGACTGCAGCCGGACGTCCGATTGGGTTTCGAACTGTATGTGAGACAGTATCAGTTCACACAAGACGGTGTTGTTCACGTGTACTGTAGGCGTGTCAGCACGCAGGCCCTGGGTGATCAGCACGCTCCCTTTAGCACAATACCACGAAGTCAAATGTCAAACCTATGCAGTAACAACTTCAAGTGGAAGGTCTGAGGGTATTGAGCTAAGAAAAGTAAAGCACAGTAGGCTTAGCAGGGTTTAGCAGACAATAACTTGGCCTGCGTGTTTTCGCTGCTGTGCGTTTGGAGTCATGTTTCTGTGGCAATTACACGGTAACTGAATTTAATTATACTTTTCCGCTGACATTTGACATAGACATCAGGCTATTAATTCCATATCCCTTTGAGGAAAATACTGCTAGTAATGTCGTCAAAAGTGTCGTGTTAAAGGTTGCTTCCACTCGGTGAGCATAACTTTGGCTTCATCTTGTGACTGATCGCAGGCAAATCTGCAAACCCACAATGGTCCCAAACGAAGTGGATTAGTGGGAGAGAGCAGAGCTTTAGCGTGGGCCAGCTTTAGCACAGCCACCCTTCAGTGACATCAGGAGTTGACTGGAACATTGACTGGAACTGGAACAAGTACTTTAACCGGCCACCCGCTGCCTTTTTTTTTCGTTTGCTCCAGCAAAAATAGTTTTCCGTGTTAAATCATTAGATGACAAACATAAAAAGAAGAGGGAACAAAGGAGTGTCTGTCTCCAAACCCCAGAACTGACAGATGGCCGTTAAGAGGTGATTTATACAGTTGGCTGTGATTTTAAACATTTCGGAGTCTTCATTTAGCTGGGATCCGCCGGCTTTAACAGACCAGATAACTTGGTCCCTTTGATGCCAAGATTACCCCCAACACACAAAAACAAAAAGCAGCAAGAAACTTCAAACACCATCAAGTGGTCTTCACATAATTATACAGACCAGACAGACACACTCTCTCGCTCTCTCTTTCTCTCTCTCTCTCACATAAACCCACACCCAACTTCCTCACACACACACACACACAGTCGCTGTCTGCTCCCATACATTGCTTTCTGAAAGTTTTCATGACAGGCAAAAGATAAATACAAGAATTCAACAACCCAGAAAAATCACTGGTGTTCCGGCTTTATACATTTTTATATCACATATTATATTTATATATAGTTATTTTAATTTTATATATATATATATATATATAATGTAATTAAAATTTATTAAATAGGCTTGGGAGCAAAAAATACATACATGTAATTATAGAGCACGCTGCTTAACATGGTTATAAACTGTAAACTTCAAAAGCAGCCAATGGTTTCACTTGAGTTCGTGGAGTCTGCACTAACAATGGCTTTGTCTCCTGGATCTGCGAAGGGAACTCGAGTGCATCTGCTGAGGAGAGCTGGCTGTAGCTGAGTGCTATCCTGCTGCCTTCTCTTATTCCCTTTACCCTGCCTATGGCTCTACCCAGCTTCTGACGGCACTGCCCTTTCATCTGCAACCTTTTTCTTTTTTTAAAAAAAAAGAAGCAAATATGCAGCCACGTCTCAGACAGCCAATGAGCTAAGGGCACGGCACTTTATTCCCGGCAGAGCCTCTCCGACCCCCTCCTCCTGCCTCTCCGTGGACATGGCACTTAGGGACTGTTCAGCTGGCTTGTGGACGTGGACAGGGGGGGTGCCGATGAGCGAGCTAGCGAGGAAAAATAATTTAGCTCTCAGGGCGGAGGAGTGGTAGCCACTACGGCTTTCATACCATGAACTCGTTGGTGCCGTACAACACTAGCTGCTGTGGCGTAAGGTCGGGTTCTCTCTTATGGTGCCCCCCGCCCTCTGGAGGCTCGCGGTGCCTCAGGGGTGAATACTTGGCCCCCCGTAGTTTCTGTTTGCCCTTCTCTGGGTTGAAGGTGCCCCGGCTGGTGAAGCGCGGCTTCTCCTCGCCATCTTGCAGATCAGACACGTCCGGGCCATCATCGCCTGGGCCAGAGCGGAACAGCCCGGGCGAGGGAGATTTGGAGCGCAGACGGAAGCGGTGGGATGCGGCGGGAAGAAGATGAGAGGAGGAGACGGATGAAGCTGTGGAGGCGGAGTCCACAGAGTCCAGCGAGTCAGGTTGTCTCCGTAAAGTCCTCCTCACCTTGCCCTCGGACTTCTTGGGTCGGGTGGAGGCTGGTGCTGGTCCTCTCTCTGTAGGGCAGGAGAAGAGGCACCCTCAGTAAACAGCAGACACTGCGTCTCACAAAGCCGCTCGCTCCCGAGAGGTCCACAGAAACTTACCGGAAAAGTCCGAAGTTGCTCCTTCAGAGTCAACGTTCAGGTTCTCAGAGCTGTCTGCTGTCCCTATGGACGCCTCTGACTCCAGAGTCTCATCGTCCGACGCTCGGGGCTCCAGGGACAGCATCTCAAATGTCAGCTCCTCCCTATGAGTGTAAAGAATTTCAGCTTTCCCTTTAAAAACTGGAATCTCTAAACTGGAATAAAACATTAAGAATGTACTAATATGTGTTTGTATGTGTATAACAAATCAAGATTACTAATTTAACGGCCTTTGTTGTTGCATACCTATGTATAAAATTCATTGAATTCTAGAGCGCTAAAATCATTCTAAAACGACGAACTATGTGTCCAGTGAAATGAAGAAATAATATCTCATATTCCAAAATATCATTTATCATTTGCAAACCTCCTATTCCCAATACACTGTAGGTATTTTTCAATATTTAATGGGGCTAAGCCTAAGCCTACAGGGTGTAAGTTGTTCATAAAATAGAAATGTCTTATTTATTATTAATATGACAAATGATTTCAACTTCTGAGCAGTGAAGGGGTCATCCTGACTGCACACTCACTTCTCTTTCTGCAGGCTCTCGATCTGTTCGGTCAGAACCCGCTCTTCCTGCTGCATGGCGGCCTGCTGCTGCTCCGTCACCTCAGGGTCTCTGCTCACTTCCTCGTCTCCGCTCTCCTCCATCACCTCGGGGGCACAGGGAGAGCGAGGGCTGACCGGAGGAGACGGGGTGTGATAGCTCACCCTGCGCACTCGGCCCTTACCCTGCCAAACACAATTCACACCGTGTTAGTCGAGTTACCTCTGACAGTTACTGCACCGAACCTGAAGGAATAGTTTAACAAAAAATAGCATTTTCTCTATTTTCCTCTGAACCCTTCTGTAGTACAACAAAGGCATGTTTGCTTCTTTAGGAGCCACAAGGCTAAATGTTACTGCAGTCATGGAAAATAATTCAATAACACAGCGTTAAAACCTTTATTTGGCCACGGATAACAAGCCGACGTCTGCCCCTAATTTTAACATTGTTTAATAAACGACATAGTTTACCTTTTATGGGGCAGCGCTAATAAGGAAATAGGGATCTATTTCACTCACAGGCAACGGAACAGTCTGAAAGGAAGATGGCTTTTATCTTAAATATTGTCATTTATTTTATTACTACTACAAAAAAGAAAGAAAGAAACATTACACAGTAACACTAGATTTCCGTCTGGGATCCAATAGACTAACATTTTATCTGGAAATGTCCACTAATGACAGCCATGTGACCTGAAGTCACCAGCACACTGGTAGACAGACCCCGATAAATTAGGTTATTTATTAAATCAAATCTCATTTATAATGGCAGATGGTTTGCTGTACAGCTTTTGGTCCATCTTCAGGTGTTTATTTAAATGTTTATTTATAATTTAACCTATTTCAGCAAATAGGTCTGTTTGTCAAGTGGCTTAAGACAAATTACAGCTGCTTTATTTGGACAAAACACTAGATTGAACTGCTATAGCCTGCGAGAGCAATACACTTTACTTTGCACTGCTGCCCTACAAAGGTAAAAGACCTTAACTTCTCAGAGTGTGAAACTGTGGGAGCCAACTGTCCAGCCAACTGTATGATAGGTAGGACACGGAAAACTTGCCAAAAAATTAAGCTCAAACTTGGCCTTTAAAAAAACTTAAGTAATTTTTCTCAGTTTCACACTCTGGGAAGTTAAGGTCTTTTGCCTCTGTAGGGCAGACTGGTGAATTATGGCAGAATTATGATCAACACTTCAGAACCGCTCACAAGAACTGCAACTGCAGAGTACGCAGTATTAAACATGATCTCGTTCAGACCTATGGGAATCGGGGAATCGGGAGCATGACAGGATGTTATGATGGTTAATTAGTCAATTGGTCTAATCTTTAGGCTTCTTGTTTGTTCAAGCTTGTTCAGAATGTGTTTATTCCATTAAAACTGACTTCATAAAACTGAATCAAGTGTGCTGCTAATGGAATTGGACTAACCAGGCATTTTACACATGACAACCCCCAGATCTACTTCCCACATGCAGTTTGCAGGATGCTTTTTGGTAAGTAGCAACTACTACAATTAGCCTTGTACCAAAGACCAAACATGCCAACTACATTTGGTTTAAGAGGAAAATTGGAAATTGTATATATTTTTTTTTTTAATAAACTTTTCCTTTAAGTTAAGAAAGCTCTCAATGAAAGCGCTGCTTCCACAAAAAGCCATGCTTTCCAAGGTTACTCTCCCACTCAGATCACTCACTTAATCTCACTAGCCACTACAGAAGCCCCATCTAATAAAATCACCATAGAAACACATCTACTGCTCACACTAGCTTTTACCTTTCTGGCTGCGTTTGACTGCAGGTTGCCAGATATTTAAAAAAAAAAAAAAGAGAGAATTATACACATTAATTCATGGGCTTGATGAGATGGGAAACCTATGAGTGAAAGTAAAGCAAAGTTACTCAATGGAACAAAACACCATGAAATGAGCCACAGCCGTGGATGAATGCCCATTGCTGAAAGCAAAGTGCCGCTGGTACAGTGCCACATTACAGTAACTGGACAGGCTTTTGGTTAAGAGCCAGTGAAAGTGATCTGACAGTGCGACAAAGATACAAGGCCAGGGCCTCGACCTGGTGTGCTGTGACGATGGAGACTGACAGAACACACAGTGCTTGGACACCGCGGATGTGACCAATGAGGCTAGAGTTGGTGAGTACCTACCGCTGCTGCACTGCGGGCTATGCTCATAAACCTAACCGCGATTACTACAGGTTTCTGGATTAGAGAGGAGAGGGGAACAGAGATGGGGAAAGGAGGAAACAGAGTTAAAGAAACAGGAGGGATCAAATACAGGGTTAAAAAGCTCAGAGCTGGGCTGGAGTGTTGGGTTTATAGTTACATAGCAACATGGGATGTCACAATTACAGAAATAACCCAGCAATTTTACACCTAATCTCTACTACAGTGTCCAAATCGCACGGTCAGTTCATATAGACAATACTATGTTTCTCTTTACCCACTGACTCAAGCCTAACATAAAATATTAATGCATATTTTGGAATGCAGGACAACTATTATTTAACACAGACAAAGAAGAATGTCTTAGCAAAGCTGTTCTTCAGAAACAAAACAACTGAGGATTCACAGCTTCTGGTATCCATACAGAATCATACTAAAGCTTTTTAGAACTTCAGAGCCCAGTGGCAACTGGTGTTATGCTGCTTTCTAGAGCTTGAAATGATTATCCATGGTAACTGGTTGTACTCTCTAGATGCTGTAGATAGAGGCTGTGTTGAAAATTGCTGGAGTATTCGTTTAACCTGTCAACTGCAGTTTTACTTACCATGGACCTGCGAATGAGTGTCAGTCGACTCTTGGCTTTGTTCTCAGCGAACTCCAGACTGTTGATGTCCTTCAGCCTGGCCCTGTACTTGTTCATCTGCTCACAAATGATCAGTTCCACACATCTGCAGAAACACAGACATGCTAAATATTAAGACATATTAAGTTAATATTAAGTTTACTGCCGCCTCTGTCTATATTACTGGTGAATTAAAACAATGTGAACAGAGGATCCCTCAGCCCTCATCTAATCCTACAGAGTGAAGAGTCGTAACATACGCTGTGGTTCTCCCGATGTCCTGAACACTCTGCAGTGGGTCGATTGTGTCAGGGCAACGCAGGATACAGGGGGCAAATACAATAGCCAGCGCATTGGCAGACATACGGTTGGTCTCTTCTTGCAGAGCAATCCTGGACAATAATTACACAAATGCTGTTAAACTGATGTTTTGATAGTCGGTACGTCATAAGAGCACATAATATTACAACACAAAAGACAAGAATTGAAGTATTTGCCACCTACCTAACCAAGTGGAAGATGAGTCTTTCCAGAGTGTTCAGATGAGTTCTGCTAAGCTGGTCTATAACAGAATACACGCCTCGCACAACCTCCTTTTTGTCCTGAAGGCCTGCACATTGGCACCCAAGTGCAAAGATTAATTTTTGTGTTTTGTCAAGATTGCAGGGGAAAAAAAGCATTTAACCAATAAACTGGTTATTTATCTGATTTGAGCTTAACACACACGTTTACAAGAACACCTGAGAACAGTTAAAATGAAAAGGTCAAGAATTAAACTGGACCTCAGCCAGGCAAACCACTTACCCATGGCTCTCAGGAATTCCTCATACAGTTCGAAGGTCATAAGGGGATTGGGCAAATCACGTAACCACTGCTTGAAAACACTGGCGATGACGTGGATGTTGTACTCGTCCAGATTCATACTGCTTACATCTAGGGGACAGATAACAATGAAGAGAGATCAAACAGCAGAACATGTTATTCCTCAGGGTTAACCATAACAGAGCTCCACGCTGGCAACCGGCTGCTATTGTCTCTGATGGTTGTTTCAAGTGCCGTACCTGTGTCCAGACCCTGCTTCAGTTCTTTGATCTTATTGGCGGAGCCAGACTTCCTGTAGATGCCCTCTGTGTAGAGGCCATGCATCTCAATGTAGTTGATAAGTTTCTCCACCACCAAAGGTACAGAGCGCTCGTCGTTGGTCAGTCGGGACACCTCCACCCCAAACTGCCTCGATGACAGTTCAGGATCGTACTGTGTACAACACAAACAGTGGTTTAAACTTCATCTCTAAACAACTATAAAGTCAGTTAAACAGTCAGGGTTACCGTCATTTCTGTCTCATGACATGCAATTAAGTGCCAATCACATGGGATCCTAATTACAGAGGGAAATTCCTTACCTTCTTGCTGCATTTGGTGGTCATCTTCAGACAGCACTTTCTGTGGCAGGCGTACCGACACACTACACAATAGACAGACATCTCAATGAGTCTCATTATTTAAACCCAACCTCAGGCCTCACGCACATCTCTGGGTAAAGTCAAACAACGTGTAGAAAGCACACGTTTCGAGCTGAAGCCAACATTCCTCGCACTGTAACATGGCAGATGTGAGGAAAACATCCTGCCTGACAAAGCCAAACTGTCCAGAAAGAGAGCAGAATGCCCTTAAGAAGCCATGGGTTTGGCGGTAAACAATCTGATTATGTTAAATTGAGGTCAGGGCCATTTTGGTGAGGAGTCTCGAGACTGAGGACACAAACTCACGTTTGCAGACGCACGCTCTGTCCATCATCCAGATGAGGGAGGAGCAGTACTCGCAGTACGTGGGAATGCTATACTGAGTGGACTTGAAAATGTGCCCATTGTGCTCCTCCACCTGGACAAAAATAAAGACACAAGACAATGGTCACAAGCAAAAAAATTAAAAATAAGAAGTATAAACAAAGAAGCCTTAGTTCATTGGTCACAATGAATAAAGTGCAGCTTATCATTACACTTACAATGTCGGAGTCCTTTTTCCTCCTCTTCTTGCGGTCTGGTTTCGGGGCCTGTAATAAAAACGAGAAAAAGCGTGATTGTGCAGAACAAGACAATGCAATGCAAGACGCAGGAGGCAGAAATAAATAGCATACTTTGCTCATGCTGCTGTCCAGAGGCTTGTGCTCAGTCATGAACTCGTCCAGAAACACTTTAAAGGTGTTCACCCACACTTTAACAGGCGACTCGCTCCAGTCTCTCTGCTCCTGACGCATGGTCTTCTCCAGAATCTGCTCGAACAGAGCATACAGATCCTTGTAGCGGATACTCTTCCCGTCATCCATCTGCGCACAAATGAAGCACAAAGCAGAAACTGACCAGGATGAATCTGAAAGTAGGCATTATATCCTGTCATAGAAGTGCAAGAATTATACGACGCATGTTATAACAGAAGGAAATTGAAATACTCACGGCCAAAGCTGTGGAGTAAGAGTTGAAAATGTTCACACGGAATTCTTTGAGCGCCTTTTTAAAGACAACATCCACCATTGTGTCCTTCTTACTGTCTTCTGTATCCAAATCACTGATCTGTGAAAAATAGGGCCAGATGCATTCATTCAAACACTCAGTATTGGTAATGGGCTGAATTCAGGAGAAAATGGATTGGATCTCGGAGGGAAAAAGAACAATTTCTTTTGCTCGTTTTCTTCATATAGGGTCGAACAGGGTTTGTTTGAGAGCTCTGGGCTTTTATGATGTGATTACATTAAGCAATTCAATTAAAAATAGCTCATAAGAGCTTTTTGTAGAGCTTTTTCATAATCGAGCTTTTTAGAGCGGTTGCTTGTCCCAAGAGTACATTTGAACTGTGAAAAATCCTTAAAGCGGACAAGAGAACTAATCTATGATCTTCCTGAAAATGCTGCAAAGCCTTAAGACAAAAAAAGGTGTTTTGTTGTCCTACATGGCAAAAAAAGAAGAACAGCACCTCAGTTGCAGGTTCTGAATACTGCAGCTGTATTACAGAGTCATGCTCTCCAATAAAGAAAAGGCCAAGTAGACAGGACTTGAGCCAAATGCTATAAACACTGATATTTATCCAATTTTATCAGATTTTACCAATTATTTGAAATATCTTATTCTGGCTTTTCGTTGGAGTTTTTGTGAATGGAAATAATTGCCAAAATGGTTCTTGGTGAACGGGCTTTCCTCAAGGGACTTTGGTGTCAGCAGCCCACCAAAGGAACATAATAATAAAACTATGAGTATGTATCAGTCACTTTGCAAAAACCATGTGTACAAATGTGGTGCAATTAATCCCTGGTTCAAAAGTAATTCTCCTGTGTGAAAACAAGCCTACAATAATGAGCCTCTAACCCTAAACGAACCAAGAATGAGTCCTGGGTGTGGACTATTCAGTGTGAAAATGCCTGTAGTTGAAGCTGTTCTAAAGAAGATTCAGTATCAGCTTCTCATCAGCACCAGAAGAGAAAAAAGCAGTTCTAGGTAAATTCTAGTTTCACTCTAGTGTATGTAACTTGCATTAAATTGGAAAAATAACAGATCAAAGAAAGCCAGAGCTGTACCTTCTTCATGAGAAAATCATTCATGCTCCTGTAGTCGTTAGCACATGTGAGGATTTGCAGTGCGTCGTTCTGCCACTGGGTGGGTTCTAGAGCCACACTGCTGATCTTCACACTGCGGCGCCGTTTCACTTTGGGCGAGGGTTCCTTGTTCTCCTTAAACTCCCGCTGGGTGCTGAGGTCAGGGCTGTGCGGCGGGGACAGGCATTCTCCTATGGACAGAAACACACTGGTTATTTCTCACAAAGAGTCCATGCAGGAAACAGCTGATTAAGACCTATTGGCTGTTCGTCACACCTTCAGCCATTAGGAGTGCAGTGTCAGCGTAGTCTCCATCTAAAGTGTCACTGCCACACACCAGCCTCTCTCTTGATAATTTCTTCTCAGCCTGCTTCGTTTTCGTCCAGAAGCGCATCTTACCCCGAACCCTGAGGACAAAAACATTCCCATTCCCATTCTCAAATCAGTTTGAAAAAGTCATATTGCTGTTCATAAAGTGATCTCTACTTTAATATATAATACTGGGAAAAGATACACTATATGGCCAAAAGCACTGGGATGACCATTACACCAACATGGACTTTAACAGGAAGAATATAGACTTTAATATGGAGCTGATCCCCCTTTGCAGCTGTAACAGTTTCCACTCTTCTTGAAAGGTTTTCCAAAAGATGATGTAGTTTCTGTGGGAATTTGTGTCCATTCATTCTGTAGCATTTATGAGGTCAGACACTGATATTGGACAAGAAGGTCTGAATCACAATCTCCGTTCCAGTTTATCCTAAAAGTGCTGGCTGGGGTTGAGGTCAGGACTCTGTGAGAGCCAGTCAGGTTCTTCCACACTGAACTCCTCCAGCAGGTCTTTATGGAGCTCGCTTTGTGCTCTGGGACACAGTCCTGCTGGAATAGAAAAGGTTCTTCCCCAAATACTGTGCCCAAAATTGGAAGCATGGCGTTGTCCAAAATGTCTTGGTATGGTGAAGGATTCACTGGATGTAAAGGGGCCACCTGAATTCAAGAGGTCCTAATACCTTTGTCCATATAGTGTATTTGACTAAAAGAATAATTATGCAGCATTCAATTGTAAATACCTTCCATCTCCCTGTGAATTTTTTCTTAAGGTTTCAGTCTTGCCCAGGTCACCAGACGACATGGTTTTGTGCATTCTCTTTTGTGCCTCAGTGGGTGTGGATGGCTGAAAAATGACAACACAGTTCATTTAAAAATTAGAGGAGATCAGAGTTGCCATTTCATCTTGGGGACACTTTTTTTTTTAAAAAAAAAGAAAAAAAAACAAACAGGTATAACTACTTTTATAAAAGACAGTCAGGAATAGGTCAATTTTCCCAAATATGGACAGTACTGTGTTAGAGACTACCCTCTCGTTTATGTAATTTCCAGTCATTTTTCAGCATAACAGAAATGAAAAAAGCAGAAATTAAATTAAGCACAAAACGACTCAACAATATCAAATCTAACAGTATCTAATTTGTCCACTCTGTACTTCGCTGCGCTCCACCCCTAACCTCATCCAAATTTCTGATCCTGAAATCAACAAATAAAGTTTTCATTTCTAGAAAAATCTGAAAAATTCTGTTGTTTCTGTCCATCCTTTCACTGTGAGAAGATAAGAAGAACATCTGCACAAGAACAAACGGTACATCTGAGATAAAGAATGTTTTATGAACTGAAGAGTGCATTTGTAGTTGGAATGACTTGGAATGTGGGAAGCAGAAAAAGCAATCAATGTCTAACCATGAACTTAAAGGTGTTTACAAGAAGTAAGAAAAAATATCCCTGCAGATTTCTGCAGAAAAACTAAAAGCATGACTCACAAAAACAAGAGAAGCTGTGATAAGGCAAAGAGTGAACACAGAAAATAGTGTGTTCACATTTTGTACTATTTAGTTGTTGAGGTTTCTGTGCAATTTTCTGCTATTTGTCCTGATGCTGAACATGAATAACTGGAATTTAATGGGTGATTTGAAGATAAATAAATGGAAGGGTAGTCCGGACATGTATTAAGTGAACATCTTCAGAAGACAACACCTCTTGGAAGCAAGTGGTGTCTCTATTCATTCATACAACTATTTTTGAAGTTTGAATAATAAAAACAATAGGAACACAAAAAAGAAGAAAAGAAAAAATAGAAACAAAAAAAATAGGAACACTTACCAGCACAATTAGATAAACAGTTTGTTACAAAAAGAATATAAAAGACAGTAAAAGAAGACAAGATAAGGAATGGTGAGCGGCAATGAAAACATTTACAGAGTGAGGAAACGGCCAGGGTGGCCGCAGATGTCCTGCACCTCGCTCTGAGAGGAGGCTCTATTGGTGAGAAAGAGAGAAAGCTGGTGCCTACAGCATGCAGTGATCATTAAAACAGGGTGACGCTTTTAGCAGAATCTGCAGACAGCAGAGTTTCACACTGTGGAATGCAGGCAACCTGAAGCTAGAGTGGCTGTTACCGTCTATTCTAGTGCAATAATCAGAATGTGAAGCGCAGTGTGGGTTAAAGTGCAGACTTTTTCATTTCTGAAGGGAAAACACACTTCTGAGACGGGTTCTCCAGATCTGTGTGGCTGAAAGTCAATACTACAAAAGATTTTGTACTACAATCAGTTTCATTCATTAAACCGACCCAATGTTATCGAATTAAAAACTATTACTAGTATTGAGTTGCTGTAAAAATAGGAATGTTATGACTAAACCAAAAACAAATTGAATGACTATCAATGCAATATGCAATAAAATGCTTTTACCTACTGGTAATCAGGTACATGCGCAACTACTTATTTCCCTCTAAAACGCAGGGACATGCGCACAGAAGCAAAAGAACACATGCAAATTAAAGAAAATATGGTTGCCATCACAGATGAGGACGGTTTTCAAAAGGTGTTTCCCAACGGACAGTAGACATTGTAGAATCTACAGTGCTGCAGCTTTCTGAGTGGTGAGTATAGAGGCCTATCAGGAGGTTCTGGAGGGGTTAGCTGTAGAGAGAGGTCACGCTGTTGGGTTTGGGCCTGCTTAAGGGGTAGCGTGGACCAAATGAATTACCATTTCAGAGTCACTGTGACACGCCTCTAGTGTCAAACCCTCTGAGTCCTGTTTGGGGAGGGGTTGGCCAAGAGACAGAGGGGTCTCATCATACTCTTCCTCCTCTGACTCCCCCTCCCCCGGGGCATTTGAACCGCGGGTCAGGAAGTCTGAGCGTGTCCGCGCCATGCGGGCTTTTTTATGGCCTGGTCTGCCAACCTGATCAACCAAACAATAACAACACAAGTATAAAAACGCTCCTCTGACAAAGATGCCCACCCCCTCGTCCTCCTACCCCCTCCCTGTGCAAAGATGTTTACCACAAATGTGTGTGATGTTCCTGTGATCCAGAAGACCCTTGTTTTACAATATTACATTACATACAAAAATGCACAGAAAAGCAAAAATAATACAATTTCTTTGTGCTTTTGAAAGGCTACCCCCACTTGGCAAGGGTCAGCGGAGTCGAATGTGAGATTATGGTTTATTTTCCTCACCTCGCGACCTTTCTGTGCTTTCAAGGATTTGAAATCTGAGGGGGCGGCCTCTTTCTGAACTCCGGGTGACTTCCTTTGACTGGAGAATTCCTTGTCAAACCTGCAAGGCATTTGTTAAGGTTCCATGAAATTTGTTTCGCGGCAAAGAAGAGTAGAATTGTGAATGACGGCACCCTATAGGGAGTCAAAAGCTTCACACTTACTTTGAGAAGGAAGCCTTGTCTTTAGGAGAGAAGAATATATTCCCAGGCCTCTCTCCCATGTTGATGTTAACACTTGGTGTAGGGGGTTTCTTATGTGGGCTCCCTTTAGCCGTACCATCTCGAGACTCCAGGGTCAATTTGGGGGCCCATCCATCAGGCACAGTGCGCTTGTCTTTCGGCCTTTCTCTCACTGTGGAGGATGCGGTCTGTTTGACTTGAGCTCTTGGCGAACCTGAGATGAGATCCAGCTCAGGCTGGGCTATGGGAGCTCTTTCTGCAACAACTGAGCTGCATCTGTCTGCAGCTCCTCCAGAGCCTTCCAGCCTGCTCTGCTCTATCCTCTGCAGGGCTTCACCCCTTTGCTTCTCAAACATCTCCCGCTCGTATTGGGCAAAATGCTTGCGTTGCTTCTCCAGGACCTCCTTCTGCTGGCGGATCTGCTCCATCATTTCTTTCTCGTTCTGCTGCTGCTGCTGCTTTCGTCGCTCTTGCTTCTCCTCATTCAGCTTCTCCAGTCTCTCCAGCACAGCCAGGTTCCCACCGCCATCGGCCTGAGCAGGGCTGGGCGGCTCGCTGGTCTGAGCAGAGCTGTCTCTGACTTCTGGGGACTTTATGCTCCCTTCATTTAGGAAAGATTCCTTCTGCATACTGATAACAACCACCACCGGCCTACGAGAAGACTCTCTTCTGTCTTTCAAAGACTTTGCTGGAGTCTCAGGCAGCGTGCTGGAGGATGCTGTACCCACACTAGGCTTTGCGACTACAGAGCTGGACTCTACTGGAGGGACGTAGAACGTTGGGAGAGAGTTCTCCAGTTTTGGAAGCACAGACTGAGCTGTTGGTTCTTTTTTAGGACTTTCAGGTACAAGGGATTCTGGAGGAACAACTGATTTAGGGCTGGTGCAGAATGCATCCTGTTCTTCTGGTGCTGAAGTAGGAGAGCCAAGGTCCTCAGCTTCAGCATATGGTGCCCTGTCTTTGGGATAGTCATCCATGCTAAGTAGCTCAAAGCTGCCTTTAGAACTCTGGCTGTCTGGGGTGCCCTGAGGAGACTGGACGCTCTCACTGGGCAGCTCTATGGACCAGCGTCTCTCCTCAAACTCCTGGGTGGACCGTACCTTCAGCAGCTCCAGGCTAAACTTTGCCTGCTCCAGCTCCCGCATCCGCCGGCTCTCCCTCTTGGCTCGCGTCTTCTGGTTGGAATCGTCCAGAGTCCGCGCTCTCTCTCTCACCACCACCTGCGCCAGGGTTCTTGCTGCTTCTTCTTCTCCTCCTCTTACCTGCATCTCCTCCAAGGCCTCCCTGTGTGGCTCCTCCTCAGAGGCCTCTGTATCACTGAGGCGCTGCAGGCTCCTCTCTCGCTCGTCACAAGAGCGGTCCTCCCACGTGCTCAGATCCAGACCCATGATTCTTAGCTTCTCCTCCTCTGGAGACAGGCTTATCTGTCCATTCAGCAGCTGGGTTTCCTTCAGCTTCTGCTCTCTTAGTTCTCTGAACCTACAGATTTAAAAGAAATCAGAAAGGCTGCTGAAGTAAACAACCTCCTCAGGTAAGAGACTGCACACATGCTCATCTGTATATTAAAAATTCAAAAAGTTTTGCTAAAAAGAACAGCACCCTGGCCACTCGGAGTGGAACTCAGACAATTCTACACTTTCCCCCAACACACTGCTCATACTTAGTGCTGGAGTGTTTGTGTAACATTAGCAATGAACGAATCAGGAGATTTCTGCTTGGCTGACTACCAGTAAGACCTGGGCATGAACAAGCTTAGGTCTTGGATTGGATTGATCCAGCTCATTTTAGGGTCCAACAAACTGCCTGCATTATTAAGCAATATGGCTAAACAAAGCAGCCCTCTGTAGTGAGGGCGGTAGCTTACCTATGCCGAGCCAAACAGCCCCTGCATGCCGCTTGGAGCAGAATGACCATGCACCGTTGCTGGAGGTAGTGCTCCCTGGCCTTGTGGCTCCTCCAGGCAGCCTGGATTGTGAGAGCAGCTCGACCCCGTCGATAGCAGCATAATCTCCAGTTTCTCTGGATGACCAGTACAGCTTCTCGCCATAGGAGGAACCTGCGGCGCTCTCGAAACCCTCTCCAGGCTGACTGAATACACAGTGCTGCTCCCTGCTGGACATTATGTTCGTACTCTAACTCGTCCCTCTGCCTGGCCTGACAGCTCCGCCACCAGTCCTGCACATGAAAGCCAATACAGTGACTTTTGGTAAGTGACAGCACCCACCCACAATAGACCAAATACGTGCAATGTTTTTGTCATTAATTTTTCCAGCATTGTGGCAGAAATGCAAAAATATTGAAAATATTTAAAAAACTATTTGATTTGCTCTCTTAGACTTAGACTTTCTGCTTGAATTTTGAGTTAATTTGGCTCTGTTGAACGTGAAACAAGCATCATTTTAAGAGAATATGATCACGATAGAACAAATACATGTAATGTTTTTGCCATGGATTCTTCCAGCAGTGCTTAAAATTATTACAATTATTTGATTTGTTCACATGTTTGATGTTATAATAACACTTTTCTCAAGGCGGTTATGCAGGCTTTCACTGCCAATAGCATATACACTAGTTATATTTCACAGGTCCTTCCTCCGCTTCAGATTTCTGCATTGAGTGTATTTATTTTTGTTCCATCAAGAAAAGCTCCTTGTTACCGTGGTACTCTTTTCATGAGTGGTCCTCTTTTATAAGCAGGAACTGAGCTGCGGATTCTAAACTTTTTCTCTAAATGACAATAAACTCCCCCAAATGGATGGAAATGACCAGAAAATCAATACGAGTCAACCAGATGACTGAATAAACAAAACCCTGGCTGTACAGAGCAACTGAGAAAAATCTTCAAGATCTTCCATAGATGAAATACGCAGTAAGACAGAAAGTCAGTGTTCTACGGTGAAAGGTGAAGTGTGAAGAGTAGAGAGGCAGTAGGAGTACCTGTATGAGGCAGGCAGCCTCTCTCATTCTCAGGAAATTCTTCCTCTCCAGCAAGGCTCGGAAACGGCGTTGGAGACAGACAATCCTCCTCAACACCTCCTGATGGAGCAGATCCTGTAGCCGCTGCCGCTCCACCTCACGCAGGAATACCTAACATACACACACACACACACATATATATGCGCACACACACAACCAATACCAGTCACATTCCAAAGTGAATGCAACTCAGTCTCTGAAAGCACTACTAATAAAAGTGTCAGTGTGTCATCCTACAGGCATCAAAAAAGCTACAAAGCTTTGGCTTGTAACCATTTGCTTTTAATACTCTCAGTTCTTTTTGCAAATAATGGACAATGACTAACGGGCAATGTGATATTACTCTTATTGTGATAAATGGTATCAAAGTTTCAGAGCTTGTAAACAATAACATATGAATTCTACAGTAACAAAGAGTTGACTGTTCGCTCATTGTTATCTTCTAAAAGGTTTTAATCATTATTACTCATCATCAAATCATTTAATCATCATATGTTTTGTCATACTTAGTATTTTTGAACCGTTTGACTTTCGATCTGGTTCCTTCTCAAACAGTATATTTTTGCAGAAGTGTTTTGCAAACCTCAGAAAACTTAAATATGAAATGTCTTCAAGCATTGCAATGTTACATTGTCCACTCCTTGCAAAATGTCAGACAGCTCTGTCTGCTATGTACTATACTAGGTCTTCCTTTCTATTAAAGCAGTACAAAAGCCTAATCAATGATAAAGCAGTGATGCATATTTTAAATTGTTTGTATTTCTTTATTTTCTTTGTGTAGTGTATTTTCTTTGTATAGTTATACGGTGCTACATTTTGTGATTTTTTTACTTGTTTCTGTCTGCGTGGTCAAACAAAAGGATAAATAAATAAACATTAGACTGCTTAAAGGAGTCATACCATAGTGTGGCCAACTTGGAAGCCATCAGGTGTTTGCTCCACCTGGAGGAGGTAGCGTCTGATGCCCTCCTGTGTGGGATGTAGATCCTCGGGTAGCATCACATGAAAGTGACGGACAAAGTCCTGATAGGCAAACAAGAAGAAAGCAAAACTGTTAGAGGGGCTTTTGTCTGCTTATGAAATATCTCCGATGTGCCCCCACCTGGCCCAGCATTGGATATTAGACATATTCAAAGCAGTTATGATGACTGGAAAAACATTTATCCAATCCCAGAGGGGAACACAGGCCCACTTCTGTGTAAACTGTAGGGGGTGGAAAGTATGGGAAATAGATGCTCTGTGTATGTAATTATTCCAGGCCACATTCATTAAGAGACAATACAGAGGCTGTGCAGAGGGTCAGACTGCCAAGGTGAGCACACTGTCCAGACATTCACCAATAAAGGCTGCATCCCACTCATACCCTCGGGGAATTACTGGAGAAGAAGACAGTTTAATACGGTTATTGAGGAGTCACTTGGCCACGAGTCTGAGGGGACTTCCAGCTGTAAAACGCTCTTTATAAAACATAGTTTCACTTAAAAAATCTGTTTGGCTAAACCACCCTGTTCAAAGCCATAAGAGAAATACCATTGTTCTGTTCCTGGAATAATTTTTGACCATTAAGATGCCTGGCAACCAGACATTACTGTGGATCCAGGAAGAACCATTGATGTAATAAACTTTCAGCATTGGTGTACTTTATTTTTTGTTTTATAAAAGCTGTGTTCTGACCAGTGTAGTTTGTACTATACACAGGACAGAAGGAACCAGCTTTATGTCATTAACTTTCATGACCTTCACATTTAAGTCATCAAGCAGCATGAAACGATGGCAACAACAACCGACCACACCTAGGCAAGGAAGAGGTCAAACTGGAAACAGTGATTTGAGCCTTGGATACCATGGTCACGAATGGACACAGGAAATGATTCAACCCTTTAGCAGAGGGGGAAAAAGTGAATGTCTCATACTAATAAACTTTTCAGCAGTCACTGAATGTCTGTGAGCCTGTGTGTGTGTGTATCAGGACCCAAATGAAGCCAGAAGGCTAAAAGGCCATGACTGGTCATAATATCCCTCATATATATGCACATATAAGCATCGTCTTCGGAGACAAAAGTTTCTGATTCAGTATGCATTTGTATGTCCACACATTCACAAATATGTATGTATGTATGTGTCAGAAAGGATCACCGGCGCCCCCCTGCCCTCCATCCAGGACCTGTACCTCTCAAGAACCAGAAAAAGGGCAGGTAAA
>JBBJLR010000040.1:3402541-3419297 GCA_037577145.1 Brachypetersius gabonensis | reverse complement strand
ATTCATATTCTAGATTGTATAGTATTGTATATTATATTGCTCAGTATATTGTTCATTGCATCTTTTAAAATTGTTGTATTTTATACTGTTGTACTTGAGAGACACCATCTACCGGAATCAAATTCCTTGTATGTGGCCAATAAACGCGATTCTGATTCTGATTCTGATTCTGATACACACACATACATACATACACACACACACGCACGCGCACACATTATGGGAAACATGGATGATCCAATTGCATAACATGTATGTATGTGCCTGAAAGTAAGTACCTGGAAAGTATATTTGATGCTGTAGCCTGATTGTCGGATGCGGACGGTCTCCAGCATGCCTGTGTAGCGAAGCTGCCTAAGCACCAGAGTGTCACTGAACCGCAAGGGCAGCTAATGTGAAAAAGAGACAGAAAGAAAAGCCATGAACCCATTCCTGTATCTCTAAGACCATCCTGATATTCCTGCATTGTATTCTTGGCTGCATAAGAGAAAATACCTTGTCTGCATTTGATCGGATGCATTTCACAAAGTAGGGCACGGACTGACCAAGAGTCTCCATTAGCTTATTAAGAGAGGCCTTTTAAAGAGAAAAGAACACACATTACACAAATAAGTCATTACGTCATGTGGCAAACATCATCCACACTCAACCACGAGACAGACGCCTTTCCAGTTATTTCAAGTGTGAGATCATTTCATGTGCGCATATTTACAACGTGTTTATAAGGCAGCATCTGTTGGAAAGTTTAGAATGTTTACACATTTTACATATTTTTCCTTTTTGTTTGTTTTTATACACAGTTTCTAAACCATTAGCTGTCCTTAACATGGTGTGAAAGTGTCAAATAATGAATACACCAGCAGAAATGGCCCAAAATAATCTAGAATAATTTTGCTATATTAACATACTTTCAAGCAATTTTCCTTCTTCACTAAAGTTAGAATTGCAAAATACTTTGAACGTTTTCTCACAAAAGAGACACATGAAAAATGTTACTTTATTTTGTAACAAACCTAATTAGTGTTTACCAAGCTATCCTCCTTGACTAGATTTACAGTCTGCGAGTTGGGATAAATTTAAACTGGAGAACAAAGGAATGGGGCCGCATTGCTCAATGTCAGGCCCAACCTTAGGTCAACATGTGTGTGTCTGCGTGTGTGTGTGTGTGTGTGTGTGTGTGTGTCTAAGGGAGGAAGAAAAAGCATCCATTTCGTTGGTCAGGAATTCACTTTCTCCTCTCCCAAAAAGAGGGCAATCAGCCCCACAACAGGATGTGGGAAGTGAAGTCATCCACACATTTGTGCAGGCGTGCTGCCAGAGGCTGCGTGGCTGCAGACGGCCGGGGGTGTTTACGGCTCCCCGCCGCGCCCTCCCTCCCTCCCTCTCTCGCTGCTCCGGACGGGGAAACATGAGCCGGAACCATCAGCACCAGGAATCAGAGAGAATTACGCATTCTCTCCGCCGAATCAGACCGAGCTCGATAATAGATCACGTACTTCGGTGTGGGGTAATGACCGGCTTTGATCTGTCTCTGATTATCCATTAAATGAGTTCATGCTCTCTCTGAGCAGCTGAGGACATCGCTATTGGACACGCCAAACGATTGCCCTTGTACTGATTAAAAATCAATCTAAACATTGTCTTTCAGGAATAAAATTAATAAAGTTGCAGCTGAACGTCCCTCAATTATAATGAACCCTTTCAATATTTACAGACCTGCCAGCGACTCTAGACTTCCTTTTCTCACTCCTCAAGTCTGATGCTTCGGACATTTGATTTATTAGGGTTCTAGATGACTCATGATTCTTTTTTTAGACCCATATGAAGACATGAAATCTGGAAAAAGTTCAAGCATGTAACAAGACATACTAACCTGGAACTGGGCACTAATACTAGGAGGTTTCTTCTTCTTATGGAGGTGCAGCAGCGACTTGGTGATGCGATCATGCAGGGTCAGGTTACTCAGGTACTTCAGAGACTTAACATCCAAAAGGTGCTGCAGCAGATAGTGGATATTATAAATGCAATGCAATGCTCCAAAATACAGATTAACGAGATAATAAGTTCACAAGATATTCACCTTTGGAAGACTGGGTCTCATCTTGTAGTTTTTGTTCCTCCTTGAGGGATGCAGAACACACACATGTGGTTGTGAGGGACCCTAAACTAGACTGTAGCAAACTGAACCAGTTTGATGCTTAAGGTGATTGAGTAATAACACAGGTCAACAAAAGAAACCACAACACACTTTTCTAAACCAGTTGTTTGTGCTGATTTCAATCACATCAACCTTTTGACTAATATTAGATTGGGAATAGACTTGCATGCAGTTTTTATTAAACTGTAGGCACCAATCAAGTAACTGTTTCAATATTTTCAAACAGGCGACACTGTGGCATAGATATAATGATCAGTGACAGTCAGCTACCACTGTTTCTTCAAAAACGCTTAGCATATGATTATTATATGATCATTATAACAACTATCATACAATATAGAACTAGCTTCATGTGCGGGAATTCAGCATGAAAAACACGTATCTCTGTTCATTTTGACCTGTTGACCTGTGTAATCAAATTAACACAATATAAAAACATAGTTGATCAACCAAGACGTGTTTGATTTCAGACGGTTCTTTAGTTTTGTTCTGGAGCTACAAGCCAAATGTAGCTACGAGGAAACAGAAGCTTTTACCTACTGTTAACCTCTAAATCCTCTCAGAAAGACTTGCTTATGTGGTTTCTGACACTTGTAGACAGTGTTATAAGATAAGAAAGATAAGAAAGAACTTCATTTATCCCGAGGGAACATGCTCAGTGCAACAAGAGGAATAAAGATAAGTCAATAAAGGGTTAAAAAGAAAACCCAGTATTAATAGTGCAAACAGAACAAGACAATTAACAAAAAAACTAACCAGTAATTATATCAGATATAATAAAATAGATTATTAGTGCAAGTAGTTATGAAAAGCACCCTGAAAATATGATGAATGCAATAAAAGGAGACCGCAGCAGGTGATGAGACAATATTCAGTAATAAACGGATTAAAAACCTGATGAGTTATATTGAACAATCCGAATGAAAACTTAATGAGATAAAGGCTGAAAAGGATCATCTACAGAACGATGAAGAGTTATACAGTCTTATTGCCACAGGTAGAAAGGATTTCCTGTGGCGTTCGGTCCTGCATTTAGAGGCAATGAGTCTTTTACTGTGTGTGTTCTGACAATATCCACGAAAATAGAAAGCGTAGACAAAACGTTTGCTTTCAAAATGATTTTTTTTTTTCCATCTGTGAAGCACCTAACATGTCTTAACTGATCAACTGCATTTCCGGTCAGAAGGAAACTGTGTTTGACTTTTGGCTGAACCACCACTCGGTCACAAGGAGAAAGAACAATTCTTACATCAGGATGCCGTGGGCTCTCTCCAGGAGCTTGCTGCTGGCCGAGTTGATGAAGATCCCATCCTCCTCGTTGACGGAGCCAGCAGAGGACAGTCTGCTCGGTCTTCCAACGCGGCCATTCCGGCCCTCTCTGACGAACAAAAGACACATGATCAGGAACCAACACGCGCACACAGTCAGATTCTCAACCCCCTACGATGTCAGAGTTTATCCAGACAACAGCAGCGGGGTTCCTTGAGCAAGTATGATTAATGAAACGGCACAGCTGGGGTTGCGAAGAGCACACAGCAATTTGTTTTGAGCGTCATCCTGTGGTTCTAGTGAAGTCAATAAGACCTCGTAAATAAAACTACAAAAGTCCACTTGAACTCAGACAAAGAAGCTGCAATCAGTTTGTGTGTCTCATTTAAGAAAGTCAAATTTGTGTCCTTCATCCTTGTGATGTACAGACAAGCATTGTCTTGGATAGATCAGATTTTTGGGGAAAAAAACGAAACACCTAATGTGAACACATCTGATTTAGAAAAATACAGATTTGGTCTCCCTTATGTAGAAAGTCAATTTTGTTTTCTTCACCTTTGCAACGAAAACCGTTCAAACCTCTTAGATAGAACCTCTTAGATAAAAAAAAAAATCTAATGTTAACACACTCAGGCAGAAAGGCTGTGTCCCTTGTACTGTGAACTGGGTAAGCATGGCCCTTAGAAGATCTAAAATCTAATGTGATTTACCTTCAAAAACCTGCATTCTCATTTACATTTACGGCATTTATCAGATGCTTTTATCCAAAGTGACTTCCATTCCATAAATACAGGGGACAGTCTCCCTGGAGCAACTTAGGGTTAAGGGTCTTGCTCAGGGACCCAGTGGTGCTGAAGGTAGGATTCTCATCTGAAGCCACCCTTCTCTCTGAAGCCACTCTTCTCATCTGTTCAGAGAGCATCTCTCTTAATGCACTTGCATTACTCTTACATAGAGTTATAGCACTTAATACTCTACTTTGGTTCTGAAACTGGAGTGTTTCCTCATATTGTTAGTCATTAAAAAAAAAATTAAGTCATCTAATGTGAACAGAAAAGAGAAAAAATAAATAAATCTTAAACCACCTATTTCACTAGGCCTGGCTTGAGTACCACACTACATTAGCTTCAGGAGAGTGACGTCTCAGCACTGGACTGACAGTCTGAGAGCCGATCAGACTCGGTCTCGGTTGTAAACGTCCTTCTAGCTGCAAGGTAAAGCCTGCTTACCCTGTTGGCTGGACAAACAGAAGCTCTTGTGTCTGTTCAGTGGTGGGGATGGTTAACCCTAATCCCAGAATAAACCATTTAACACAAACCACTCAGGCACAGGCAAAACAGAGAGAGGAAAAGAGGAAAAAAGTACAATCCACTTTGTGGTGTCCTGGAAAGAGTCCATCCATCTCCACAGGCAAGCAGGAGGGCTGCGGGTGCAGAGGGGTTTACTTTGCAGCTGTGGTTGTGATTTAAACCTGCTCCACTGGTCTTACCACACACAGAGACAGCACAAGGCTGGGACTGATGGCATCCGCACCAGATCTGATGCCCATGTGACTGGAAAAGGCTCGCCAGAACAATTTAACACACAGTTAGATCAAGTCATGAACGGGTACTCAAACCTATGGCAGTTGGGGACATTTCTGTGGTTTATTGTGTGGGTGTTTGAAAAATCAAGCTTGGTGCATTCCTAAGATTATTAGGATGACCAAATATTTAGCTCATACGGTAATAGGAGAACGGCGTTTAATGTCTCTTTTCTAACAGAACCTCTTGCTGGTTTGGTTTGTAGGGACAGTAAAACAAAACGGCATTTTACTGCATTGCATTTAAAAAGGACATACATCTGTACCTTGTACAGTGTGGTTTTATACACCAGAGATTTCATTTTAACATGACAATTTCCAAACACTATCCTTTGGATTTAATGAGGTTGTTTTTTCAAGATTGTATTTTTAGGACCGGCATCTTTAGCTCTTCTCTGACTGGCTGCCCTGTATTTTGCCTTATTTTTAAAAAAGCAAACTGGAATCTTTGGAACAAACTCCTACGTTCAGACTGCAACCCGCAGAGACACCGGAAAAGCAATACATTTCAAACTGTGATGTCTGGGTGTGACATCACAACCATGATGGAGCTTAGTTTCCATATGGACTGCCGAGTGATTTCTTTTTTGAAGATTAACTGCAAATGTAAAACCCACTTATCACATGTACAGTTTAAATTCATGTTGATCTGGCCCCTTCACCAACCCAATGTTGTTAACAAACTAATAAAATACAGGGTCAGTGGTAGAAAAGAGCTTGGGAGTGTGTCTTCCAAAACACTAAATTAAATTACTAAATTAACTGGGCTCTAAAAGGTTGCAGTACTTTTTTTTTTCTTGCAGCAAAGCTGTGATGTGGGCTCTGGAGGTCTCTGCACGTTTAGCCTATCACCTGTACGATTATGTGAAACATGTTTAAGAAAAAGGCCAGACAGGAAAGCTTGGGTCCAGAGGCATTCTGACAACAATAACAGCCCGTCCAGTACCTCCGGCTGATTTAAACCTCTGGCATGCACGGACATGCTGAGCACAGGGACTGTAAATAATAGTACTTCCATAAAGTAATATGAGCCAGAGGCCCTTGTGCAAATAAATTAGCTTTGCTCAGAGGCAACAGTGCAGTCTGGATCTATAAATACACCAGGCAGAGAATACCACCCCTGCTCACGGCTACAGGAAGCCTGCAGTATTGCTCCAAACTATTGCCGAAAGGAAGGGAAAAAATTGCAGGTTCCACAGGTGGAGCCTCTGCTGGAGGATTCTAACAAAGGGGAGGTGTATCGGCACACCTGACTACATTTACGGCATTTGGCTGATGCTCTTATCTAGAGCGACGTACATCAGTGCTTAAGTAGTCCACAACTGTTCCTTAGCACTGTTTAACAAATCTTATTTAACTCATCTTTTTTTAACTAATCTCAGTGTAACTTTGAAAACTTCATGTCTGGTAAAAACTGCAGTTTTCACAAAGGCATCTGACCAAACTAAATATTTAATTGTGTAATACTGAATGTCTATTCAGGATATTCTAAAAGTGTAAATCTCACTACAGTATAGAAAAACCAATAAGAAACAATGGACATTTAAAGCTGCATCAGTGGCCACTCCACTGCCCCCTCACCCCATAAGGGCACTGCAGCAGGTATTTAAAAACGTCCTGTAAAAATGTTTATTTGCACTAAAACAACCTGTGGAGTGTACAGAATATCAAAATAATGTTGCAAGAATGAAAGACAACAATTCACTTAATTTGATTAACTTTTTTTGTGAATTCACTTTTTAATTCTAATTTTATTTTCAGTAAACGCTTAGAATGAAAACTAAATGCATCAGCTTGCCAGTAATAGAACTTTAAAGTATAAAGTTTAGACGATTCTTCATCCAATTCCTGCATAGAACATAAAGAAACAACTTTATCTTATGTGTAAAAAGCTGATCAAATTGTCTGGAGTCCCCCTATAGTTCCAGAACAAAAAAAAGCTACATGATCCTGGACTCCTTTGTCGATCTATTTATCAGAAGCAGATGCGAAGAGGCCCGTTTCGGAGCGGATCCTGCTCACTTCAGCATGGAAAGACTGTAAAGTCTACGTGAGGCTGGGAGTAATTTAGAGGCTCTGCTGAGCACTGTAGGCGTGCTGAAGTAGAACCTGCAGAGAGCAAGTAACCATCAGCCCCCAGGCCTGTCCTCGGAGTCTCTGGGTGAACACATTGCTGTTCCCTGACATCACACAGGAAGCAGCTGCGTGGGGTTTTAGCGGTCACTTAGTAACCTAGCCGAGTGTGTGCGGTTGCAAATCACATTAGGAGGACTTTACGGGCAAACAAAAGAGCTGTTGTGGAGTCGGGCCCCGCGGCCACTTGCTGAGGACATGCAGGCTTATCTCAGTGCCATGCACTCATGAAGGACGAATGAGGCGGAGGAGGTCGGGGGCCATCTTTGGGGTCACTGCACACTCATCACTGCCCCTTAAAGACACACACCAAGGGCTTAACAAGTGCTGCAGCTAGATAATCATCTTCAACGGATTGTTTCTCGCCAAATAACACAGTCATGTGTTCCGACTATACAGAGGAGATCTTACACACACGGCTTCCTAGACACGGCCAAAACAAAGAGGAAGCTGGCTGATAAAGCTTTTAAACGTTTAGGAATGGGGATGTTACTGAAAACAATAACAATTATGAATACAATAGCAAAGTGATAGGTTGGTGAAGATTTTAAAGTCCCCTTACTCCCATAAAAGTCAATCTGCAAAGACATGTTGGGTGTCTGACGTTTGCTTCTTTAGCTTCACAGTGGACCTATGAGGCGAATATAGCCAAAAATGTCAAATTTCAAGAATTTCTTTAGTATATTGGTATTTATTTCTGGTATTCAGGTTGTTTACATGACCATATGGCTTATTTATTATTGTTTTAGGAGAAAATAGCATTTACTCAAAGCACATGATACCAGGGTCCTATTCAGGTAATTTTAGCTAAAGGATAAACAGAGCCAATCTCTAATTTCAAAACTCACTCCTTTTCTCTCAAAGACTGAAGCAAGACAACATTGTAAAGAAAAGATGTTACAATGATAAACAATGTGTAAGCAAACAAATTTTTAATAGCACTTCCAATTCGCCTTCAGCTGTAAACGTTATGTTCTCGCTGCAGCATAATTCAAGGTGGAACAGAAATTGTCAGAAAGATGATACCAACAAGGTAGCAATGGAACAGAAACTTGGCTCACCACTCAGTAAACTAAACTGATAATGAAAACATGTCACTAAACAAAGATCTAATGATAATCATGTCATGAACTTACTTCTTTATCATTGCTGCTATATTGGTAAGGAGAAACCAAGCCTGACTCATCTGTCTCCTTATCTGACAGAACACTAACTTACTGCATAACCCAACATTCCTCTTGGCATCTTTGTACAAACAGATATGTGGAAAACTAATAAAAACAAAACAAAATAAAAGAAAAAAATAAAAGAAATAGAATTGCATTTAAGTGTGGAAATGAGTGCAAGTGTTTGGACACTTGTTTGGAAAAGTTTAAAGAATTAATAGTAGTATAATACAAAGTAATATAAAATTACACATGATTGGTTTGTTATTGCAGTGTCCTGGATAACCACACACTTACTTAAAAAAGTTGCTGAGTTCCCTCAAATGTTTGTTGCCTATTTAGCTTTTATTACTATTATGGCCTACAGTCCTTGTACCTCAGTACTAAAAACTAGACACCAAGCACATCTTGGTAAATCCACTACATTTGGGATAAAGTGAAAAACTGTAAATCTGACTCATCGTCAAGTCACAACGAACGAGTAAAATGATGCCCCCTGAGTCCTTACCGAGGAGATCGCTCGTTGTTGGTACCCTGTAGGTCTGAGAGCGGCGTGCGAGGGCTCCTTCTGCTCATACCTGAGACAAAGCACACAGCACAGCCCTTAGATATGGAGACAGGGAGGACAGTCCTGGCACTGAACTGACTTAATACAAACATACAAGACAGAGGAGGGTGAGCATGGGGTTATGGTAAACACGGTAGATGACATGAACATAAAATTCATATACATGATTATGGAATAACCAACGTTGGGTGGATTGGAAATGACAGCCCTTTGTGGCGATGAGTCAATTTCACAAAACATGCTTTTTAAGGTCAGCGTAAGAGGGATGCACATTCATAGCTTGGTGATTGGTTAAGTAGAGCTGCCCTTGTTTTGCTGTAATTAATGCTTTATAATTGAGACAAACAATACATGTATTCACAACTACACCCATTTTAAGTGCTTATACAAGAAATCATCACATTTTGTGGGGGGCACTTCTAAAAGGTAAGACTTAGTCTTGAAAACTGCTACAGTTCAAAGCATCTGCTGTTTTTCAAACTGAAACATATTTAGAAGTAATAATTAAAATAGTAATCAAAATAGTACATATACATCATGTTGCCAGTTTATTAGGCACATCTATCTTGGCACATACACTAACCAGAGATTATCAGGCAGGTTTAGCTTCACGTTTTAAATATGAAAACAATCCCAGCCATGTAGCTAAGCCTTATACACTCGTGTCAGGATGACACACGCTAGCATGACACAACTATGTTGGCGTCATTGCTGTGCCAAGAATGTATAATCTTTGGTTAGTGGTACTTCTAAGATAGTCCCTTTCTACTGATGTAACTACCATGAGTTTTTATGGTTGATTCTGTTTTCCTCAGCTGATTTTAATTAGAACTTTTTTAATACCTAAAGCTCACACTGTCTTTTACTCTGTAATGGTCCAAACTACCACTAAAATCCTTCAAGAAAAAAAAGAGGTCTATTTAAATATCATTTTAAGTTCTTCATTGAAAGACAACTGGCTGTTTAGCACAATAAGTCATGCAGGTGTGGCAAAAGCATTCAGATGCACCTGAAGTGCACTTACCTGGCTCAAGCTATTTACGTCATAAGACAGCAACAACAGCCAAAATAAGAAATCGGTCAGTTCCGACTGTGCATCCCTGATTTAATGGTGTAGTGAGGGGCTGATAAATTGTGCAGTAGCAGATGGGTTACAGTCAGTAATCGTAAAATCCACAAACCAAGGTAGGCGTTTCTGATACATTCCGATGACCGAAGGTATAAGGTGTACTTAATAAACTGGCAAGAAAACAAAACCCACAGAGTAACATTCCAACAATAACACTAAATAGTAAGTGGCTGTGTCATGCATTAACAGAAGAGCCTGACTGTTTGTGAGGAACAGAACAGCAGACCCTGCCCTCATCCCCCAGGCCTGAGAGCAGAGGAGAGTGGTCAGCATTACCCTGCACTGGAGCTGGACTGCTGGGCTGAGAGTGGACAGAGTGCAGGCTCCAGGTGGGGGTTAGCGGCGGACTGCTGGGCGAACATGCAGGCTGTGCTGAACCCACACACACGGCAGTTAGTGAGAGACAGAGACTGGCACAGATGCCCAAATCTGACATCATGCAAGAATGCGTAATGACACAAAGACAGGTGCAAGAATCAACAGGCTTAGATAAGAGGAGGAGAGCTGCCAAATAAAAAGCTGAACTAAAGCCCATTCACTTTTGTGGAAATATGATTGGTTGATCACATTAATGTGTTGAGAGAAAAAAATTAAAACAATAAAATTTTTGGTTGTCATGGGTGGGCGATATGGGGAAAAACTATCTATCCTGATATCTTCTTTATGATATACAGTTTCACAAGATTTTGGAGGGGGTTTTTTTGCAAAAAAAGGTGAAACTGACAAAATACACCAGACAAAATACTAGTGTCACGTTTAGAAAAGTCTGAAAATATCATTCTTTTATTTTTATATTTGCAAATATATTTGTATTACTTTCTTGATGCACTGTACATTGTACACATACCTATCTTGGCTAGGTCCGACAGCTGATAGTGGGCTTGGGGTGTCCCCAGCCTTGGTATTTTAAATATTAAATAAGCATTAGGCACTAAAGCACTAAAAATCTATTGATAAATTTGAATGATGGTCTACTGGTAGCTCTTGAACTCCTGGCGCACTGATGATGCAGAGTGTTGTATGCCGTATTTATCACTATAAGAACACTGTCATATTGCCCACCCCTATATAGTCAGTTTGTGTCTGTGGCTGCTGCTCCTCGACCACCTCGGCCCTGGGTGCATGGAGTGAGGAGAAAGGAGAGTGGGAAGGCAGCCTTACTGTACTTCTCCTCTTTGCACCTCTGCAGGATCTCTAAGCTTCTCTGATGCACAGGGTGATGCAGAAAGCTAAAACTATCCACACTTTTCAAAACTGCACATGGAGCAGCATCATCATGCCCTTGGGAAGCAAAAAAAAGGGAACAAAACAAAAAGAGAGGAGAGATGGAGAGAGAGAGAAGACAGATTAAACAGAGAGAAATAAGATGCGCAAATACTAGAGAATCACCTGCAAAGCTTCAGCTGTAGAGAGAAACAGAGAGAAACACACACACACACTGCAGGCACTGAGACTACCTCGTCTACCTGAGCACAACACTGGCTGCGTCCTCTTAGCACATTCGCTACTTCAGAGAAGATGATGTCACCTGTAATTATCTCCCTCGTTCGCCCGCCCTCTTCGGTTAGATGAAATATGACTTTGAGAGCAATTTTATTCAATTAAATGAAGCCTTCCTGGGGAGCACTTTTGAAATGAGTCATCGAGACTTGCCTTCAGAAACACACAGCTCATTCATAAAACAGGAATGACAGGGGAGTTGTGTATAAACACTTGAGTGAAAAGGTCAGGCTTGATGGGGGAATCTAGGGGACGTCCCTGAAGTGAGGGTCTTTACTTGGTTTAAATGAAAAGCTGGTAACCTCAAGGTCCTCCCCGGCCTTTAGTGCCTGGATATGTGAAAGTGAGGTCACTAAAGTCACAGTAAAGAAGCCTCGCTTAAATTTGTCACCGTCTGTGCTGTAGATCCCAACTTTTAAAACCATGTGGACTTAACTGCTGCCTACAGAGAGAGCTTGTTTTGTTAAGACAATGAATGGAGGTCAATTTTGTTGACTTGGATGGTTGGGGGGCATTTTAAATACATATCCTATTTCTATTCATAATAGTAGCATTCCTAGTTAGAGGTTGGACATGACTAAACTGGGAGGAAAATAATGGATTTTTAAAAAAAACAAACAAACAGTGAAACTTATTCCATTGTTGTAGCCTAGTACCAAACAACTCAGAGTCCGGTACTCAGCCTGGTGGTTGGGTGGCCTCTGCTATAGCTGTTCTTCATGTTATACTTTTAATCCATCGACAGGAGAAAGCAACGAGATGCTAAAGGTCTAAAGAATGACGGGGAAAAATAAGTAGTTGAAGCGATAGGAGCTATGCATTACCACTGAGCAAGTTCAGAAGCTGAGATAATACAGGCTGGCTTGGCTGCAAACACACACACACACATATATATATATATACAAACACAGAATACAAACAATCACAACTGACCCCACCTGTGATCATATGGCAGCAATTGTACTGAGGACTGTTGTGAGCAATTACTGATATTACAGCACTGTGCTGGAAGTGCCCTGCAAATGAGTGATAATGAGGCCCAGAGATAACACACAATTATGACATCTGGTCATCAGAAATGTAGAACACAGCTGTCCCAGGGTATCAGGGTAGGTTTCTACTCTGCACAAATGCAAACTATTAGATCAAAACAAAAAGAAAGACAAGGTGTTGCAACCAACTTTTAATGTATGGCCAAAAATCCAAAGAGACACAGACTCAGTGCATCAAATAACATGCAAGGCCTCCAGTAAAGTACAGAAAACACAGTGGGCTAAAACACAATCCTTGTGTTTTATATAAAATAGGCAGTAAAGCATAATATAATCCCTAACAGGCTAAATGCAAACTACTGTAACATTTTAACTATGTGACGCTAAAATGAGGCATAAGTATACTCCCCCATAGTGACACACCCGCTTTAAGTAAGTGCCTAAGGGTCTGAAGTAATGGAGACTCACCACTCTTCTTCTCCAGGTGTCTCTTCCCTGCCTCCCTGAAGGCCACCACAGCTCTGAAATACGCCCGCAGGACGGCCCAGCGGAAAGTGGCCACTGGGTCGATTCCGATCAGGCCACAGATGAAGGCGTTCTTGCTACTCTTCAGAAGAGCCACGATGTCCGGCCGCATGTGGTCCGTGTTCTTTTCCCTGAAGTCCTGACAGATGAGGAAACAAAAGCAGTGAATTAAGGGCCATACTGAACCCATCTCTAACTCCAACCTGGTCCTCACAGTGAAACAGCAACAACGAGCAGCTGCTGTCAGGTTTACATTACACAAGGCCTCAAGAGAACTTTTACGCACCATTAACAGGATCATAACTACTGAGTGCTGTGATGAAAAGAGGCACGAAAAAGCAGCTGCTAAAACTCATTAAAAAGGCCAGACAACTCAGACCATGAGTCTAATGGCAGGATTTGATTATTACGGATACTCAAAGCTTTAAATTAAATGGCTCAAACAGTAATTTTTTTTCTTGAAATGTATATTTTTTCTGAGGTACCTTTTGCAAGAAACAGTAACAATAAATTCAAAGCCATTGCACATTAAAAAGATAATTATATGTAAATCTGTTCATTGTTATGGCATACCCACTTACCCACCCACCCACCCCCACACACACCCACCCCCACACACACCCACAAAAAGCCAAACATTCAATTATTTTTCTATTTTGACCTTGCACTAACAACATGGTGGACAGTTTTATCGCTCTGATGAGACGCCCCTATCACTACTAAATGTGTTCCTTTCTAGCAGTGCAGCAGACTAAACAAAAAACATGGAAGAATGCTACAAATATTTGAAGTTAAATAGCAGATCATCGGTAAGGCCTGCAACCACATGTAGGAGCGGAGGAGAGAGCCTTCACAGGGCCAAACCTTGATTTTAGTAATATGAGTAGCCATCAGGGAGCTCACTCAGCAGTGTGATTGAGCACTCAGAGCAGAGACAGAGCATCATCTAATGACGCTCTGAGCAGAGACAGAGCACTGCCATTTTTATTCTTATTGCTCATTACTGTAAAGTGTTCTGTGTGGTGCATGACAGAGTGAGAGAGGAAGCAAGAGGTCATCCACTGCACTTGTGAAAGCAGTTCCTGCTGGTGTACTTTAGGCAGCTCTCACCTTCACACCATACTTGACTTTCCCGGCATAGTGTCTGATGATGAAAGCTGGCTCCATGACCGCAGGAAACTCAATGTAACTGTTGCCCTCGTGTTGCCGCTTGAACTTGTCCAGTAAGGTCTGATTGGTGGCCTGTGGGAAGCTGCAACCAAACAGACAAGAGTATTTGCCTTTGCTCTTGAAAAAGACATAAGAAGACAAACAAACTACTTGTTCTACTTTAATCTTTACTGTTTGCACAGAAATCTCATTATGGTACAAACATGTACAAAATGCTCCATTTACATAACTAAAGTTCTCCGGGAGCAATCACGCTGAACAGGTCCAAAAGATACATGTTTAAAACACAGTCCTCACAGTCAACACAGCAGCGATGATTAGCACACATTCAGAAAGCTATGAAAGGTACTGATTAAACATCCAGCTCTCCAGATAGTGCACTTAGTTAAAAAAAGAAAACCCTGAAACTGAAATGAAGTGTGCAATGTAATTCATTATACAAATCTAAGTATAGAGCATGTTATCTAAAATAGCGCCTGTTAAATTCATTCATTACTCCTCGATTACAAATGATGTAAGTAAATGATGTGTGTTCTGACTGGCTGATGTGTCTCTCTCAAAAAGCAGTCTTGTAAGTTTAAAATAAATGAGTGTGGTTAAATTGCTGGAGGGCTGGAGGAGTGGATTTATAGAAATGTGTTTGTTTTAAGACGTCACAAATGGACTTTAAAGCTGAATTTAAAGATATGAAGGTTAAATGTTGTGATTAAAACATTAAACTCCTTCATTTCAAAAAAAGTGAGGAAAAAGTCATTTTGTTCTATGATATGGGCCCTTTAAGACTTTGTCAGTTTATTCTGATTATTTTGAGTACAAGACATTCAGATGTCACATCCCATAATTCATTGGTGACAGGTGACAATTACAACAGATAATGTTGCCGTGTTTAACGATAACTGGAGTGAGACAGAGAGCAAGAGCGCATTACAGAAGTAAAGCTGCAGGGACATGTGCATTCTTTATGTCCTTGAGAGGAATGAGAGCTGCTGCCAATAGTTCAACAGAAAAGCAACAGCTACAGGAAGAGGAAAAATGTGCCATGAGAGAGTTAAACTATGAGAGCCACTGATCCAGCCCGTCTCATTTCTAGCTATTTTAAGCAGAGGCAGCTTCGCTTCACTACCTTAATAAAAAAAACAAACAAACAAGAAAAATATTGAGCTTTTCAAAAATAGACCCGGTTTCTGTGTTCAACAGTGTTGTAAAAATGTCAGTTTCCGTTCAGGTCACAAGACTGAATCAGTCGGATTGCTTTAGGAAAACTGCATGTAAGGACTGCATGTAAGACGTAGAATATGGTGTATCTTTTTAATATATTACCTCTACCTGTCACCTACTCAGAAAAAGGTCTCTCTTTTAAGTCTGGCAATAACTCACTTGCACTCTTCGTCCAGAAGGTGGAGCAGTGCCGTGGGCTTCTTGCTGATGAGATTGATGCAGCCTGTGTTGTCGATGTAATCTATGTTATGCCAGGTGATGCCCTCTGCCCTGTACTCTTCCTGATGGGAGACAAAGAATGAACATTAACATGCCTTCTAAATAAACAGCCACACATTTCACACCTAAAATGTGGAGATGCTCTTTCAAAACACATGGAATGAGGTTTTAATGGAAGTTGGAATGAATGGATTTATATGTACTGCATAATGTATAACAACTGCTAAACCAAACGAGTGAATCTGTGCTACAATTACAAATGATTTGGTTGATTTCAACACCTGTGGACTCTGTACACTACCACCATTTCTTTCATCTCTGGACTGCAGCCAGAGCAACGAAACAACAGGCCAGCACAGTGTTTTCATGTCCACGACTGAAGAAACGTTCCCCTTTGCCTGACCGTGGCCTTTGTGGTTTAATAATATGAAAGGCATTCTTAACATTTCGCTGGCTCTTTTTTTTTTGCCGTTTCCAAGGATTTCGGGGAAAGTAAATTAAACAGTAAAGGATGTAATCCAAGCAGGGTTTCAGAAAATTAATGGCATTTCCTCCTCGTTCATTTCCTAGTTAAAAGGCAAAAATGTAAAATTAGCTGAACAAACCAGTTTAAGCTGTGCGCCTTCACTAGAAGCTGACTTCTCGTTCATTGCCAGACACTCAACAGTGCGGCTTTACTGAGGTAAAAAAAAAATTTGTAGAATGAGGAAAGAAAACAGAAAGGTAGTAAATAAAATTCCTGCTTTGTCAGATGTACGCAGTGAGAAGATGAGACACAAACAACATTCACTATTACATCCCAGAGGCAGAGTCAAATGTTATTTATTTGACAGCCCAGGTCAAATAATATGTCTTGTGATTTTGGTGTGCTTATTTTTGGTTAAATAATAACACAGATTCTCAACTCAGCAAATTATACATCAATAAGTTTCCGGAAGACAACCTTTTAATTTACTTTTACAATTTCACCAAATCTGGGGTGTTCAGATCCACTAATCGGCCCCAACAATAAAACTATCGGTCTAAAACTGTGTACCACCGAACCAGCTCTAACTTACATTTACATTTATGGCATTTATCAGACGCTTTTATCCAAAGCGACTTCCATTCTCTAACTACAGGGGACA
>JBBJLR010000040.1:3378198-3399595 GCA_037577145.1 Brachypetersius gabonensis | reverse complement strand
GCTGGAGGTAGGATTCGAACCTGTGACCTTTTGATCCGGAGGCAAGTATCCTACCACTAGGCCACCACCACCCAACTAACTAACTATTACCACCATTACCACATGTCTAGCATTAAGTACTGGCAAAGCATGTCTTACTCCGTCCCTGACTGTACAGGACAGACATCCTGCTGGACATAAGAGCATATCCTGATAAAGGATGACTGTTCTTGAACATAATGCGAGGGCACAACCAATAGGAAACCATTTCAGTTCATCGCAGTCTGTTAGGAAAAGCACTATAGACGCAATCCCCTTCCTGACATTTGAATCCAATATTTTCCATCTCTTGCTGCAATTAACGTGTGGAACTTGGCGCTGAGTGCAGCATGCCACAGCTTTTATCTAGGAACAAATGGGCAATGTTGTCACCGCATCATGAGGCATTTTCCCCCCTCTAGACACTCAAATAAACTTCTTCTAAATTCCCATGAATACCAGGGCCATGAGCCTTTCAGCGGCATTCCTCCAGAGCCTTGGAGGGGCCAGAGCACAACCAGCCACGCTGGTTTAAGGCCAGAGGCCAAGCCTGCTGAATGTCAGTTGGGCAACCTACTGGACTAAAAGACTTTCGGCCAATCGGCAGTGATTTAGTCATGTTTATCGATGACAAATGAATGTCTGAATTTAAATTATTTCTTACTTGCAGCTCAATTAAACAAACAGTCTGAACTTTCAATCCCTACCACATGGTTTGTATTTGTTAGTAGATGATGACATATTTATGGCTGAACCTGGTGAAAAGTTATTGTGTGTCTTGTTTGGCAGAAAGAAAAATATTTATTCATTTGTGCGTTAAATTTTTTTGACAAGTGTCCAAAAAATAATAATGGCAAAGTAATACAGTATTCCAGTAACAATGATGCCTCTGAGTACCAACTGTCCTATATATTAAAGGTCCATTACCACAGAAGGCCAAACTTAAAAACAGTTTGTATAATGTAAAAAAGTTTGATGTGTCATGTAAACACAGCTAAAGTTTCAAAAACATAATTTTTATTCTGTCCAGGTACGTAACTAATCTGTAAAACTGTCTTTTTTTAAATTAATTGCATTATGCATTAATGGCCCTTTTACTTAAACTGCCGATGTAGAAGAAGGAGTGTTTCAATCTGGACTGCTATCTGAATTTTTCACAATGTAGCCAATCAGAGCAGAGCTCATTTACATATACCAGTTCTAAAATACAGACTCTAAAGGATGAGTAATGGCCATTAATATTTTTGGTTACAAACAAACATCACAAATCTCAGAAAAGAAAAAGAAAAACGTAGGTTTACGGGCCCTTTAAAATATATTTACTATATTCCTTAATCCATTATCTCCTTTTATGAGCCACTCAAAACAATGCGATGACAGCGATGGTGCCAAATTAAGGTGATGGATTATAATAAGGCGGTCGCTATGCTGTGGACTGCCGGAAGCTAGTCTCACTGTCTGATGAAGTAATGGAAGTAATTACTGAGGCGAGTCGAATCTGATCTGACGCTTAAACGAGCAGAATACACTTCAATTGTCTGAACGACACACTAGACTGTCTCCAGAACAGCAGGGGAGACTCAACAACACTTCAGCCCATGCATTACTGACAACAGCGGTAAAAGGACCAGAGGAACACTTAAAGAGGAACAAATGCATGATTACTTAAAGCACTCCTTTAAGAGGTGGCCTAAAATAGCCTAAGTAGACACAGATCCACCAGTAAAAGGTAGAGTATCTGCTACTGAAGCAGAATCACATCAGTTTGTTCTTTAGCCTTGATTTACAGGCCTCACTGTAGCAGAACACTTCTACAGTTCCTTAATCTTTAATATCATATCAAATACAAACATAACTTAATATATGCTGTAAATTTCAATCAGTGAATGAACACTGCACCCACTGCTTTAAAAGATTCATTCTGTAAATCTGTTGCATCATATCAACTCCATTCTCTCTAGTTAATTTCTTTTCTAGTTTCACCTTACATTTTGTCCAGAAATAGTCTAAATTGATTCCGAATAAACTTTGATATACTAATGTGCATTGAAGTGATCATATCATGAAAATACTGAAATACAATTAAAAAAAAAAAGTAGTATATAAGTAAATAAATACAAGAATGTGGCTGAATTAAACATAAACACTGCTCAAGTTTCAAAATATATCATCCAATCTCAAGCATATGTTTTAAATATATGGAAGATACGCCACAAAAAGAGCCAGACAGTCGTGTCCAGACAGTCTGGTGTAAAACAGGACAGCCAATTGGAGCAAAGCTCACTTATATGTACATTCTATATGTCTTAAAGCAGCGGGGTGGTGTCTAGCACAGTAAGGTGACTTTTCTTTCAAACACAACTGGTTCAAATCATCTGCAAGGTTAAGTGAGTGTGTTTAAGGAGAGGATCTACCGAACTGTGCTGGACTTAGTTGCGCACTCCTGTGTCACTACTGGAAAATGGGCTTGTAAAAGAGAATGACTGTTTTTGGTACATGTACCCACACAATGTTTTTTCTGACATTTCTGAAATCTGAGGTTTTATTACGACAGCCATGCATTGTCTATGAATGTAATCCAAGCTTTTGGCTCATAAAATGTTTGTAAAGCTGCACTTTTAATTTGTTTTTGATCAGTCATCCAGCTTAGTGCTTGCAAAACGATAAAATAAACTAAGTGTTCTCTCCTGGGCTAAATGACAGCGTAGACCTAACAAACTCTCCCTGATCTAACATACGCTTTGAAAGGTGAGTCACATAAAGCACAGCTCTGACAGGCGGTGATTATGATGATTTGTGGCCAGTGTAGCTACCTCAGAAAAATGGTGCCACTGAGCAAATACATGTTACAGAGATGGACTTCAAGAGAGTTTTCCTCTCAAAAAGTCTCTTTACGCAACACTAGCAGCTCATTTAGTCATCTCTGCAAGCTCTGTTTATTTGCAGTGACAATCGCAGTAATCAAGACAAACCACCTCACACCAGCCACCATGTAAACCATTCAGCACACTGGAGATACGGAGAAAGGACATTTTTAGGCATCGCATCACTTTGTGTTTTTGCCAGTTAAACTAAAAATTGACCGTCTAAAAGTAAACTTTGCCTGGCCTGTGCTAACAGGGCACAGTGCACTTTAACATCCCACTTGCACATCATACACATGTAAATCTGCCAGATTGCTGCTACATTTATAACTTAAAAAAGCTTACATACATACCTTTAACTTGTGCTAATCTTTGATTAAGCCATTTTCCTTTAACATAAGATTGTTAACATTTAAAACTGTACTTTTACACTTAATTTTACTTTTACTTGAACATGTTTTTAATTTTTAATGTTTTAGAAATGTTTAGATTTGTGTTTAATTTAGAATTGTACTTTTATAATGTTTGCACATTATTTCACGACATGTTGTGGTAGTATTGCTATGCATGTGACAAATAAAGAATCTTGAATCATCATGGATAAAGGCGAAGTGTAAAATCTACAGGAAGCCAAATCGTGTGTAAGTTTATTCCTGCCTTAAATGATTTTACCAGAATATAAAAACATCATTAAGGCGGTCTGCCCTTTATTTCAGGGAAGCATGAGCGCACAGGCCTACAGGGGAAGATTTCCAAATGGAGAATTGCCCCAAACACTCAATACTGCCAGACCATTAAGTCAAGTAGACTGTAGGCAGTTATTTTCGTTCTGTGCACAGTCAAAACAACTTGAGCCATAATTGTTGGCAATGAATCCGTTGTTAGGTTGTTGCATTGAGTGAGGGGGCTATCTCTGAGATCCATCTCTCAGGTAAAAGTGGACCTACCTGCTCCAGCTTAAAGATGTGCTGATTGAAGTAATGCTGAAGTCTCTCGTTGGCAAAGTTGATGCAGAACTGCTCGAAGCTGTTGTTCTCATAGTCTTCAAAACCGAAGATGTCAAGGACCCCGATGGATAACATCTGAGGAAAAGGCAAGTCATGGAGACATTAACCCTCCCAAACCCAGGCTTATTGCACCCAGCAACTTACTATTCAATAACTACATGGACAGCAGTGCAGACTATCTGGGGTCTTGTGGTACAGTAGTGTGTAATAAAACAGCACTTTAAGGGTTTAAGTATTAAGTATTTTAACCTAATCTGATGCAATGCTCTGTCGTTCTATAGAACAGTGTTTCCCTTCATCCATTATACTGTTTTCCCTGCTCTCGACACACCTGATACTGAACCTATCAGCTAAGAGCTAGCACGTCTTGGGTTGAAAAGGGTGCGTCAGAGCAACTGTGCAGGGCGGAGAGGATTTCTAGCTCTGGGGTTGGGAACCGCAGCTGTAGAAGAAAGAAACTGAGGAGAACATTTTATGTAAGACTAAAGTACACAACGAGCCACAAGCCCTCGGCTGAAAATATCCCATTACATAATGTCTGCATCCATAATTTACTGATTACAGCAGCGCTCTCCAGCAGAGAGAATGACGGAAAAACTTAGCAAATCCCCATCAGATGGGCTCATATTCCTTTTGATTTGAGCTGATGGAGCAGTGGAGCGGAGACATGACACGCATGTGCTCTGTACTCCCTAGATCTATCTGTTCCTTCACTTTCTGCCCAGTTCTCACTCCTGCATCACTGAACCCCTTACCTTGGCTGACTCCTCCAGATCTCGGTTGTTGAACAGTGCATGATTGATCCTGAACACGATCCAGTCAAACAGTGCGCTGTAGAGCGATTTGGCCATGGAGTCCCGCACAGTCCCAGCCTGCAACACAACACAGGAACCCCCATCAACACAGATCCCCTCAAACTGCGTGCAAGTCACCACCGCCCATAAAGAGTCCAGAGTGCAGGGATGTTTTTTTTAGATCAACTTAGAATTGCAAACCAAAAGGTGGGTGTGGCTTAAACCATGCATGAATCTGAAGTACTGAAAGTGGCTATATTTAATTATGACATTACAGGCTATAAATCTGACTTCAGTAAAAAGCATTCACAGAATGTAATTTAAACAAATACTCAGCAGTTTCGACTTTGGAACAGACATGCTTATTGGTTCACCAATGAGAAACTACTACCATATTCAAATCCGGCACATTTTGCTACAAATCTGCTTCACAAATTTGGTCTGCTTGTGCGAAATTATTATTAAAATCAACACTGAGGATTTGTAGAGTTTAATGATGAGAAAAACAAAGATTAAAAGCTGGATACAAGAGAGAAGATTTGCTATAAACACACACACACAAAGTGGAAAATATATTTTCATTTTGATTTTATTATTTATAGAGAATGTCATAGAGGGCATGGATATAAGTACCACTCAGATCCAGCAGTTCTTGCAGTAAAATGCTTGCTATTGAGACGAAACTATGAAAGGTTCCTTGAACTATAGGCCAAGTGAAAAGCATTTAAAGGTTCCTGGAAACACACATGCAGTAAACACAGTATATAAGAGAGTAATGGAGTTATAATGAAGTGTAGGAGGTGGGGGTAAGGTGTGTTCGCTGGCATTCTCAGTCATGTCTGTGTGCTTCCTCGGGCCATGAATAATGATATTAGGCGCTCTAATGCTCTTCAATGTCACACAGACTCTCCCAATCCAATCTACTGTAGCATTGACATGGCTTACAGCGGCCAAGGATTTGATTTGTGTAAACTACTTACGAACAGCGTCTACCGCGTGCGCTTCCCTGCGGCTGAGCATGACTGTAGATATGTTGGTTTGCATTCCGTACCGAAAACAATTCTCTATCTACAAGACTTACGACGCAGAGTTTTGGTGTGCTGTTAACAGCAATGGTCTTAAATGGAAAACTAACGATGGCAAGACAAATATTTTCTCAAGGGCCACCCAGCGTGCACTTGGAGTGATTAGAAGAGTTGGTTTAGTGTCTGATGAGGAAAGAGAAGCCTCTCTGCTGGTTTTGATTAAGAAGTGTTTAATAGCCTAAGTGGCAGGCTCTCTTACAAAAAGTTGCGTGTACGCACGCACACACACGTGCACACGCACGATCCTGGGAGAGTGTTTGTTTGTGTGTGTGTGTGTGTGTGTGTATGGAGAAAAGCCAGTATACGTCAGCTGGAATGTCTCTGGGAGCCGTGGCCGGTGTTTGTTTTCAAACCAGCACTAATGAAAACTGGGTCTGAATCTGCTCTAAATAAAAGTGCTGAATCTAAAGAGCGCACATCCGCGCAGTTATCCAAGCCATTCTGCTGCAGGGTTCGCATCAAAGCTTCACCGCAGAACTGGCAGATTTATTCGTCCTCCTTCCTATTATTACCTTCTGCGATTTGCAATTGAATATTTTTAATTAATTTTCTATTTGGCATGCTGGAATCTTTCATATTATTGCAGCAAAGGTCAGGAAGCTGCACCAGGCCAGTGTGAGAACAGGTCACTGTATAGTTCATACAGATGCATTTGTTGATGTGGAATTCAAACTTATAATTATTCTACTCGTATGTTCATTTTGTTCAGTGAAGATATGATGTGGGTACCTACTGCTGGTACTATAAGTCCTAACACTGACAAAATGTATTCAGCTTCTGTTATGATGGTGTTCAGTTTGGGACAAACCTCCACAAGTTTGTTTTCAGACTTGATTTCTCATATTTGTTTACTAAAGAAGGAAAAACAAAAGCAATACTGTACATCAAGTGAGGGAGAAGTTTGTAGGGGGGTGTAAGGCAAAGACAGATTTAAAACCTGCTCCAAACCTGTAGAACTACATTGGAAAATATTTTGAGAATGACTGTGGATGGCTTACGGATAGTACTGAGGAATGTGTGGGAAACCGTTTTGTAAAATTATTTTAAAAAACGTCATGAAACGTATGACAAAGCAGCATGAGCTTCTGTTTTCAATACTAGAGCGCCTACGAATGTTTAAAAAAACCCCACTGTATTTCAAGTGTACTTCTTGAATGTGTGTAAAAAAAATGCAGATTTTACTCCATCAATCATCAATGCTGGGAGCGTAAAACCTGGTACATGCATTTTTATATTTTATATTGCAATGTCAATTGAAAGCTCAACACCATTACAAAACACCAATACTACAACTCTGCTATCACACACTCTCGAGAGCGGGAGGACCATTCTCCTCAAATTGAGGCTATTCATGACACAGACTAATGTTTAGCCAGTTTCAGATGTTCTTTTTATCTACTAGGAGTTCAAAAACATGATATTGTGATTTATGCATTTTAGGAATCACAACAGTCCAAATTAAGTGTATTTGTGCATTGCAAATTTCAGCGCTTGACCTCATCATCCTGAAAAATCAACCTAACTGTCAGTATATGTGTATATAATAGGTTAATGCACGCTTTCTGTGTCTGAGATGCCCCCAGTCCAACAAATCCAGACAGCGTAAGTATACAAGCGAAGGCTTTTCCTGTTCTATGACCTCTCTCATTTTTGTCTCTCTTTGATTGGAAAAGACGACTAAATCCTGCCCCCCGGGGGGAGCACAGGCAATCCTGCGAGACACCGGCAGACTTAATCAACCACTGTTATTCCAAAAATCTCCTTTGTACAAAAACAAAGAAAGACAAATAAGGAAAAAGAAAACCGGGGCGGACTACTTTTGAGGAAGGAAAAAAGGAAGATGTGATAGTAATCATAGATTCTGTGAAACAAAATACATCACCACTACTATTTAAAGTATGCTGCAGATAGGTACAGTGTGAGCCTGCTAGAGAAGAAAAGTCTTTAATCGAAGCCTTTTGGGCTCCGAGACTGTATGGACTGGCACGTCTGACCTTTTACACAATTCATGTCCTTTCTGTGTTGACATTTTCATTCGCTCCTATTACACAGTGCATTTTTGAATGATGTTTTACATAAGCATTCCTTGATCTCTGTTTGCATTAGATGCATCTGAGAAGTGTCAGCCAAAGACAGAAGTAGGCTATTGTTTCACACCACGCTGACTTCTTCACCCATACGCTTCAGAATTACGCACATCTTTTCAACAATAATCGCATCCAGTTTGGCCTTTTGGTCAACCAACTGCATGTAATTGATAAACAGACTGTCAAGAATTGGGAGTAATTGCCACGAGCTTAGAATAATAGTTTAAATAACCCTGCAGCTGCTACGCCTTACAGTTTTGAGCCACTTTGCAGGAGCAGTGTCTGACAGTTCTGTGGCTGGTTGCAACAGGACGGCCAGGAATTTCATCATCGAACTGAGGGAGCAGGGAGAATTCCTAAATAAGGAATAAGCGCTGGAGCTGGCAAAGTGGACTGTCCTCATTAGAAGGACTAATGCTGATGATAGTACATTGTAAATGGAAGTTTGTCTGGGGTGCTGATGAGAAAAGAGTTCTGCTAATTAGCCATGAAAAAGCTTTGATTGTGGCATCCTGCAGGGTTGCAGAGGTTTGAGAAAGCACTGAGGACAGAAGAACAAAAGGCCTCGCTGGCTCGCTCACCTCAGCCAGTTTGTAGGGCACTATCAGCCGCTCTCCGACAGTCACTGTTTTCCGTGTTGTCAGGGCTTCAAACAGCATCTCCTCTTTCACCTGAAAAAGAAAAGACAGAGGTTACCCTGCTTTGTTTCAATGCATTTTCAGTAAGTCTGCTTGGCCCGTGGAAGCTTTAAAAATATAAAATATGTAAAGGCAGTCAACCCCACCTGCTTCAAAGACAGTGCTGAGGGAACGAGACCACAAAGAGCCATAGTATGAGACATAATAGGCTTAAAATTTACATAGAGAAAGGCAGTCAGTCTATAGTGTTTAGGAAAACCAGATAATCCTGGCAATTCAACAAGCTGCTGTTACTAGCCTAGGCGCATCCAACCTTAGTGAGTTTGTGAAGAGCTGCTTAGCTCATGCCATGTGTGAATAATTTACATAATGTTCAATGTTTTTTGTGCTATATCTATATCTAATAATTACACCACATAATTTTAATAGCCGTGGAATTATAACCTAAAGTACCTGCAGCTAGAGTCTTTCTGCAAAACATGCACCAGGACAATGCAGGTACAATAATCAATGTGTTTTTTGTAACCTGCTAGTTTGTGAAAACAAAAAACAGACACGTTTCACTGATTTTAGTTCTGACTGCCAGGCTTTAACACCTCGGTTTGTAACTGACATGACAGATGTCAGACAACCCAAATCAGCAGCATCCTCCAGCAACACCAAACCAAGCACTGGTGTACCACAGGGTTGCATGCTTGGCCCACTGCTGTTCAGGATAACATCAAGTCACTACACAATCAAGTACAGTTCAAACCACCAGTGACAATGATTGGGGGCCTGAAAGCAACAATGAGTCAAAATACAGAGCGGAGGCGAAGTTGCTAAACTACAACTGAAAAAAAGAAAAACAAAGTGGACTGTCACTGGTTTCTGAAAGGCCAATGCTGATCACAGCCCACTGTAGATCAATGGCTCTTCCATGGAGATAGTCAGAACTTTCAGATTTCTGTGCAGAGAACCTCCTTCAGACATTCAACACCACCCCTCTAGCCATTTATATTCCTTCTATCTCTGTAACAACTGAAAAACGCATGGCCACCCCTCCACACCATGTTCAACATAGATATGAACCACAGTATCTACGGGAATCACAAAGTTTAAGACCACAGAGCACATTGAAAGAGTGCTAAATCTGTTAAATATCTTAATGAGCGTTCCAAAACCCAGTATCATATACAATTATATATGCTACTATACATCCTAAATATGTTTCTACCGTCTATATACTTCATATGTTTAGACAGTCTATTTCATACTGTACTGTTATTTCTTACTGAACTGCATTTGTTGAATTGTGCCACACATGTATAGTTACTATATGTTTCAATGGCCTCATTACACATTCCCAAGCTAACTGTGTAATCCAGTACACACAGCTTTATTTGCTTTGCTTATTGGTTTGTGGCCTTGGAAGATCCTCTGTTCAGTCCACTATAACTCCTATATGGATGGGATCACAATAACCTTCTTCATGACTTCTCTAACAGCTCAATGCTGAGTAAAACATGTGGAAAAGTGCTGTAAGACGTTAAGTGCAGTAATGACTGTGAGAAAGATTTATTTCTCATTATTGACTTTGGGGCCTGCAATGCTGAGCAAGGCTATAAACATCCGGCAGCACACTGAGCCAAAGGACAGTCTAAGGACAAAAACACACACATGTAGAAAGATGGGGGACTCGTGATGATTTGAAGATGTTTACAGCACACTACATTGTCCGCTGAAGTGCTCTGATGCAGCGAGATAAATTATACTATATTAAAGTACAATATGCCACTGTAGACGCATGCATCTGTAATGAAACACAATTATCACCTACAGCGCAAAGAGAGATGGGCCTGCAGTGCGGGCCAAAACTTGTTAAGTTAATTATCACATCAAAGCTCCCAAATGCACCCTACTGTTGAACTGTGAAAATAGCAGGGCCTCTGTAGAGCCCCAGGGAACCTGCTTCTGATGGAAGCGAGTGCACGGAACCAGTGGTCAGCCTCCCGCTGACTATCTCAAATATGTGGTTGTGACTGTGAGCAGATGTGCCATCCGAAGGCTTGTACCATCCTCATATGAGTACATTACAATCTCCTGTGGCAACGAACACACACACTGACACATGCACACACTTCAGTGTGTCATAATCTCCACAGGCAATCTCTCATGAATATGGAGATCTGAAGATTAACATCATGCTAGCGGACCATAAAAGGACCTACTCTTGGAAGTGCAAGAATAATAAGGCATTTCAGAAATTAGGCCACCTGGTAAAATAACCAGAAAATGGGTTTTACTCTACAGGAAACTCTACACTACACAGCATTAGAATAAAAACATAAAATGAATGAAAACACAAAGCAACATCCCACCTACTGCATGGATTTGTGAAACTCCACCACCAGCACCACCAGATTTAATTTTAGGATGTTCTAACAAAATGAAACAATTAAAATGTGTGATAATAATGTGTGATGTTTTTATTAACATTCGTCTAAGCAAATAAGGCTGGTTAAATAGTTTTAAAGACGATTTATAAACAGAATTCTTACATAAATGACATTTGATCATATAATTTTTAAGCCGATTGAAATTTAGCTTAATATTTAAGATGTCGCAATCATTTTGTTTTGCAAGTATAAGCTGGGTGTGCTCAGTTGAGGTAAAGAACGCTAAATATTATTATATCAGTATAATATTGGTTTCAGAAATTAATGCGTAATAACATTTACATTTATGGCATTTGGCAGACCCCCTTATCCAGAGCGACTTACATTCATCAGTTACAGGAACAGTCCCTGGAGACACTGACGGTTAAGCGTCTTGCTCAAGGACACAGTGGTAGAAAGTTTGAACAAGCAAGTGCTTTACCCAGTACGCTACTACCAACCCAACAAGAAGTCCTTTGTCACAGCTGATGTGGTTTGAACCCGTGGTCGCAGGGTTACAGGGTTACACCTTACCACTTGGCCACTATATTTCATCACATTTTTGATGCACTGTAATAGTAAAAAAAAAAATAATTCAATTTTCAGCCAAAACTTCATCATGACCCGTCAATTACATATAATTTTTTCAGGAAGGTCCAAGACATCTGCAGTCCTGCATGTGTATACACATTTCAACTGTAGGCCGTTTCCTGCTCGTAAAACAAGGCCAGTCACACCGGAACGGCAGCTGTATTCTCCAGCAGAACCATTCATTCACTGAAAGTTCGCATCCATCAACAGCGGCCTCCACAAACCCACCACATCCAGAGCTGAATCCGGACGGGACTCCTTCGCCCCTCCCAACATCCTGTGCCACATCACTGCCGCAGGAAAGCTCAAGCTGATAACATTCAGCCCAGATCTGGCTCTCCCTCACAGATATGGTTCCTGGCTTCACTCTCCCATGTCTGGGGGATACCACCATGTTTAAAACACTGTTTTGAACCTAAAAAACAATCATAATGTGCATGTTCACATGGAAACAGCAGCACTAAATCTCTTTGTTTTAATTAAAGCATGTATACTATTGGACAGCAAGGGATGTAATCAAACAATAACCAACATAATATATTTCTGCCTTCAGCAATGCCTCATATACTGAAATTGAGAGAGTAAAAACATTCAAACTGTCCTATTCTAATATACTTCAAAGATTTATTGGACATTTAAAGCAATGACCTTGGTCCACAAGGTAATTATGATCCAGTCTATGGGCCCAGCTGACTGTTCACGCAGTATCCAGAGACTATGTAATGTTTTAAATGGTGAAAAATAAAATTTGTAGTTAGAAAGGTTTAATTAAAAATATATACTCCATCCTAGATTCCGGTGCTTATCCTTTGTACATTTTATGGGGCTGCAGAGCTTCTGTTATGCCATTAGCTTTGAAAGACCATATGAAAAATGTACATATTTGTAACAAACATATGCCTGCTGTAGGACAGGGCTCTCTCATGTTCCTCGTCTCCTAACAAATGGTCTTCTCTGACCACCATTCGGAGCCTGAACTGGGAGCTGTGTTTTCTGAACAGCCTCAAGGACTGTCAGCAAATTCAATTTTAAGGTCACTCTGAAATAAACCTGAATGTAAAGAAGCCAGTGAAGCCTCAGGTCCAGTGTGTGTGTGTGTGTGTGTGTGTGTGTGTGAGAGAGAGAAAGAATATGTATGTAGGTGAGAGTGTGTGCATGTGTGTGTGTAAGTGTGTCTGCCCTCATCAGCACCAGCTCTCTCCTGACAGCTCTCCATTACCATGTCAGCTTTAAGTGAGCCATCAGTGCCAGCGCAGTGCTGACAGCGGCCCTGTTCCTTACTCAGCCAAGCTGCGAGTGAGCCATACCTGACAGAATATGCTGCTGTGTGTTTGAATGCGAGTGTGGGCTACTCTATTGCACAAATCAACTCAACAGTAGTACCGTTCCAGGTTATTTAAGAAAATCCCTACAGAAACTCTCAACACAAATACAATCCTAGAGTGTATCTGTATGTACGGCTGGAAGATCATGTGTGTAGATCTGAAATGAACGCACCTCCAGCAGCTCTGAGACAATGGGCAGAACATCAAGATTGCAGATGTCGATGGAATCGTCCCGGTACGTCTTCTTTTTATATCGGATATTTCCTAAATGTAGGATGGCTGACAACAGGGAGAAGATCCTATGAGGGGAAATAAAAAAAAAACAAGGTAAAAAAATGTATGCATAAAACATTATATAAAAAAGGAATCTCTAAAAGTTACAATGTGATTCAATACAACTGATTCTGTAAAATGGAACAGCAGTAACTATGAAGCTTGTGGTTGTGTAGCAAAGAGGATGTAGAAGAATGTTGAAGTTGCATTCCAGAAAATACTTACAAAATGCACAAAATATAGAAGATATCCATACTGACCATTACAAGACTGAATCATAACTATGGTGGTGGTTCCTGATTAATCTTGAAATTATGCAGCACTAGTAAGATGTTATAATGTCAATGTGCCGAACATCTGTGTCATAAAGAATTAATTAGTTGCTCTAACTGATCAAATGAGAGAGAGAGAGACAGAGAGAGAGAGAGAAGCAGAGAGAAGCAGAGAGAGAGAGAGAGAAAGAGAAGCGCAGAGAGAAAGAGGAGCAGAGAGAGAGAGAGAAGCAGAGAGAGAGAGAGAGAGAAAGAGGAGCAGAGAGAGAGAGAGAGAGAGAAAGAGGAGCAGAGAGAGAGAGAAGCAGAGAGAGAGAAGCAGAGAGAGAGAGGAAAGAGAGAGAGAGGAGACACAGAGAGAGAGGAGAAGAGGGACAGAGAGAAAGAGAGAGAGAGAGAGCGAGCAAGACAAGAGGGAGAGAGAGAAAGAGAGAGAGGAGAGCGAGCAAGACAGAGAGCGAGAGCAAGACAGAGAGAGAGACAGAGAGAGAGAGAGCAAGAGAGAGAGAAGAGAGAAAGAGGAGACAGGGAGAAAAAGGCAGAGTTATTTGGAAACATTTGGGGAGCAGATTGTGGGTGGACTCACTGTTTGCGCGTGGTGGGCAGGAACCCCACCATCTCCATGGCCAGCTGCAGCCTCTCAAAGTCATGCTTCAGATCCTCCCCTTCTACTGTGAAGCAATCCTACTGGTTTCAACAGCAAAAGAGCAAGGAGTTACCAGCAGTTAAACATTTACCATAACATGAGGTCTATCTACAGACAGATTTATATGCCACTCACATCTAGGGCTGTCACTACTACTAATCAAGAACTGATCACTTTGATGATTAAGGACTGTGGATTAATCGGAAGAATAACAAACCCCTCAGTCTTTGAAAAATAGACCATAAATTGACTTGAAAATGTTTTCAATTGGTTGTGTCCATGGGGATGAATTCTTTAACATAAGGGTGACAGCTCTAGATGCATTACTTGGGCAATCGCAAAATATGAGTACAAGATTGATGCCAGCTTGCCAATCCAGGACTCCGATATGAACCTACAGATAATAAAACATGATAACAGGAAAGTGAACGCTCATCATGATAGCGCGGTGGTGCTCAAAAACAAGAGCGGCAGCGGGACAGAGCCAGGCCGAGTGACTCAGAGCACCGTGTCATTATGAAGTCTGGTCAAACGAGCTGGAGCAGCAACATTTTTTCTGGTTACAAATAAGGGGCCTGGTGAACGGTAGCATATGCATGTTCTGCCCATGCAGTGGAAAATTTCGGAACGCTTTGCTTTTTTTTGTTTTTTTTTTACATTCCCCATGGAAATTTGGCACACGTGCAAAGGCAATAAGTAAGTAGCGATTCACGACTTAATTCAATCCTTAATTCAACCTGTCCAGAAAAAAGACGGTGAATAGATTTCCCTTCTGATTTTACATATATATTAAAAGAACATTTAAACGGGCCATTACTATTACTGTTTGGCTGACATGTATAAATGGCTTGGCTGACTTGTACTGTGCCTCATTCAGAAAGCGGTTCATTCTGAAATAGATTAAAAAAAAAAATGAAGCAGTCCATGATGCAGACCTTTAATTGACCTGGTTAAAGGCTGGCTTGCATTATGTCGACCAAAATAATTGTTAAAATGTTTTTTCTGCATGAATATCTAATCATGCATAGAAACACTCTTATGGAACTTGCAGAGCCTATTATGGGGTCATTTGCGATTTCAGCACTAAAAGACCAGCGTTAATTCTGTGGTCTTCCACTGGTTTCTAAGAAGACGTTAAGGCTGCCATTTCCTCTCAGGCTTATCCTAATCACAAATAACATGGGACACATCGAGAGAGAGAGAGAGGAGAGAGAGAGAGCGAAAGAGAGAGGAGAGGAGAGAGAGCAAAAGAGAGAGAGAGAGAAAGAGGAAAACTATCATTTACAGCAGAATGCTGGAGCTGGCAGGGAAACTGCTCAGAAAAACATGGGCGAATTTACACACGTCCTCTCTTTAATGAGACAGCGTCTCAGTCATCGCCTAGCCCTGCCGTTGATGCCATAATTATGGCATACCAGAGCAGTGGAAAGGCAAACTGCGCTGAAACTTGACCAGGTCCTCGGTTAGACCCGACTCCAGCCCGTTTGTGTTCCTCCTTTTACGTTTCCACTGGAGGAAATGTAAAAAGCACCATTTCTCATGTTAAATGTTGTAAGCCTTCCCAGGCAAAACAAACTCAAGGGTATATAGGAAGGCGTTTTACAGTTTAGGCTTGAATTGAAACGACGGTCATTGCAGAACTGGTGTTTGAGGCTTAGTCTCTTTGCATGAGCTGAAATTCACCAGGCTCCTTATTCCCACTGATATGCCAGGAACATTCCATGCTCACTCAAGGACACACAGTGAATTGCTGCAAGCCTTAAAATGGTGAATACTACAGAGGCGCATGACATTTCACTTACCTTTTTTGATTTATTTTGCATTTAAAAGCACATACCTAGTGTATGGTGATACACTATACCATATCATAGCAATGGCACACATAACTGAGAGGGTCCTCAGGAGCCTAAGGACTTGAAACCCACCACCAAGCAGGCAAACTCACACCAGCAATCCTGTGTCTTTTTGGTCATTGGCTGTGTGTGTAAAGGGATTAGATGAGAACTTCAGATCGAAATAAAGGTACTGCACACACACAGGCGGCTTGATCCAATCAACATGGAAAACTCTCATGTAGCGATATTTTATTAAACTGAAATCATTTTCCCAAAATTAGTTGATGTGTGGAGTCCAAAGTTGTTGTTTTTTTTGTTAATTTCCACTTGAGCTATAATGTTGATAAAGCTAACACAGCTAACAAATAATGCTAGCTTACATGCAATCAAAAAGGCTTAAGTGGCCTCATACACTGGTGCCTACAGAAACAGAGCAGACATCTGTTTTACAGTTAAAACTGTAGTAAAACTGCCATCTCATTTGATAACGTTTAGAGATATAAGCTTCCTTGTTAGCTACACTACTGGAACTTTGAAATAGTCATAAAAGTTAAAAATTAAAACTGGAATGGTAAATTTGTATCTTTTAAAGATTTTTCCCCAAACAGCAGCGTAGACCCTGTGTCTTATGACTGGCCAGTTTACTCTAATTAAAGAGATACAAATAGACAACCTCAGCCATATAAGGCTGCTGCCCATTTTACAGAGGTAGCGTAAAATGAGCAAGTTTTACATTTATTCATTCTGGTCTGAGGTAAAGTGCAGCTCTACTCTATTGGAAGTGATTTAACAGTTTCGAGTAAACATGTATTTTTAATCTGTTTATCCTAAAACCCCGTCCGCCTTCCTCTGTATAAGTTTTAAGCTACTTGTCACCTACTCTGGATTAATGGTCTGAGTTTAATATAGTACAGTAATGGTGTGCTTCATGTATTAATTTATACATAAAACTTCTGGGGTGGTGTTTTTCAAATGCCTTACACATTTAAATATATAAAATTGGACTGAAATGTCCTCCCCAACACCAGGGAAAATGCTAAACATCTCGCCAGCTTTATTTGGGGTTAAGGGAAAGTGAGTATATGTGATTTTATTTTGAGAATCTATTGCTGCCGCTCTACAAAAGGAGGGTAAGAAGGGAAAGGGAGGGGTGACAGGGTGGCTGCTGCGAGGCTAGGCTATGTCAACATGTGTACATTTGCAGCTAGCACAACTCTCCTAATGCAAATAAGAGCATGTTTGTACTGTTGCTTAGCTCTTTCATTCGATCTTGTTGAGTGTCTGCTGGCATGAGGACCTGACGGAGATGCTCTGAGCGCGCACACACTATAAATGGGCGTTTGGGCGTGCGCCTCGGAGGGCGTTCGGTCTGAGGAGCCTGCGTCGGCATCAGCTAAACACACTTTAATACACAAAGCAGCACAATGACCAAATAAGACAAATGGCCTTAGCAGAAGGCCCAGTGGACAGACAGACAGACAGACAGACAGCCGGCTGCTGGGATAACACACAAATCACACACAGAGCATGGGAGCGGCGTCTCATGTGAAGTGAGCGCTGTGGAAAGGGGGCTGCGAGGAAGCCAGTGGTTCGTGTCCCTACAGCACCATACAACATACACACACACGGTTTAAAATACTGACCGGATCGCTCTCATAGTAATTTTCCCAGTGCAGTCTCTGAGGTTTCTTTGTCATCTGGAAGTAAGGTAAGGTAGATGGGGTTAGGCAACATTCCACAGACGGCACACAGATTCTACACACAGAGCGTGTAAGACATGCTGTTATTAGTAGACGGACAGAAGCACATGCATTGGAATATGTATTAAATCGGCTAAAACACAAAATTGTTTGAACTGACAACAATGACATTAGGGAATGGCTTGACAGACAAATAAGGCACAGCTTGAGTTAAAGGAATAGATAGGTGACATTTCTAATTAGCACAGTTTTCCACTTTAGATGTGGCCAAGCAGCCACAGCAATGTCTGGAGTCCAAATGTTGCATTTTAGTTGAGTGCCAGGGCGAGGAGTTAAGGGACACTAGAAGTCAATAGGCACCCAAGCCTTTGTTTATCCATCCCCAAAACGTCTCTTCAATAGAGGGGCAGAGGGGAGGTGGCTTAGGACACAGTGTGACTTGCTGTGAGTAAACAAAACATTGCCATGTGGCCAAACAACAGGGTCTGTTTCACAAAAATCACTTTTTCTGTCAATTACCTTCATAAATACATCGGATCTGATCATCGATCCTCATGACAGTTGCTTTGTGAATACCAGCCCAGTTTGGAAAGGTTTTTTTTTGGTTCTTTTTTTTTTTTAAGACTCACAGTAAGTCACACTATGTCCTGACTCACGCTCACAGGTCTTTGCCACTCTTTGTCTCATAAAGCTACCAAAGTTCTTCCTTCATTTCAGAGAGTGAGGAGAACTGTCCCATCTTGAACTCCTGTACAATTCGGCACTGACTGTTTACATTTAAATCAGTAATTAAGCAATTATATCTTAACAAACAAAATATACTGAGAACCATAACAATAAACCTACATCTACGGGTCAAAACCTACACTTATAGAACCTTTAATTAAAACAGTATCCTTGCATTCACTGGACCTCAGATGTGGAAAAATTACTACAAACACCAACATAGCTCAGAATGGCAAAGTGGGTGAGTGTATATGCAATTCTGAGCAAAACTTGTGAAATTCTCCACATTTCTGCAAGACCCAGGGAGGTTCATTTGATATGGTATTCACCTGGATACTTGGAATTCACGTCTAAACACCTCTAAACACGTCGCCTGTTTTCCGGGGAGGAATCCAGCTTTGGCAAAAATCTCCTTAAGATTACTTTTCCACCCCCCGCACTCCCTCAAAAACAAGACAAATAACCCCTTTGAACATATTTAGACATTAGAAAGCTAGTTCTTCCTGACTGAATATGGGTCTGTATTTGAGAGTGTCTAAGTAATATTCTATGCTGCCAGGAGGCAGACGAGCAGGGCCGTGAAAAGAGGGCCTGTTGGCTCTGCTGGGGCCGGGACACACTGATCTCTGTGCACCGAGCCCGAGGGGCCAGGCCAGTGACTGTCACATGGCCTCGGCGTGCAAGAGTGTGTGTGTGAAAAGCGTATAAACTAAAGGTTGCCAGCCAGTGCACCACTGGGACAGGCAGAGTACTGTCTGCCAGATGGCCAGGAAAATCAAGGGACATGAAATTTCAGAAAGAGAGACACAAACTCGCACATAAGGGCACATGCAGTTACATTACATCAACAGCACAGTCATGAATAGGAGTAAGCAGTAAGTTACATGGTAAACACACAAAAGTGATGGGTGATATACTATCAAAGCTGAAATAAAAAGGTCATTTTAACAATAGTAAAAAAAAATAAAGAAAATCTGCAACATGTCACTGTTCAAGACTCCTTCTTGTTCCAGTTATTTTATAAAAACAGAAAAAAAGATCAATCAAAACAAGCTACAGTTGTGCCAGTAATTACTTAATACGTAATTTTTCTGCTCTATTTCTTTTTTTTTTGCACAATTTCTGCACAATTCTGTATACTGTAGTGCATTATTATTGTCTCCCTAAGTGTCCCCTTTAGGTATTTTATAGCATTTTATTTTTATGTGAAGTACTTGTAAACTTACATATATTCATAAATGTCTAGGCTAACCCCGCCCCTTACCCTCACTGTTGATCTGTCTGAGTGCTGCTGTTCTGTTGTACTCTCTGTTGCACCTATGGTTCAGGAGGACTATATTTAGTCTCACTGTGTACTATGTGACAATAAAAGCTTCACTCACTTGCTCATTTAGAGTCATCACACTAACTATCATTGCCTCATCTGGTATTACCTTACTTGGAAAATATTGTCATTTTGATTATCACCCAGCACTACCACACAAACATGCGTGCTAACACACCAGACAACACAGACGCACACGCAACCACAGTACACAGCAAAACAAAGCGCAGAGAGTTACAGAAGCAGGTCTATGTTATGGAAATGAGAGAGTAGGACAGGTTAAGAGCACAGAGCTGCTTTTCTGTCAGAGGGGATTAGCCTGTAGAGCGGCTGTGTGCGAGGCTATAGGCACAGCTGAAAGGAATGAACAATGGAATCCGTTTCCTCGGCACACCGCTTTCCCCTCCATCCTGTTTGCCAGTGAAAGCGAGTATGGATGCAGCGTTTGGACTTTCGGAGCACAGCTGCCTGATGCACGCATGAACTCTCTCACAAACACATACACACAAAGAATGCTCCACATGTGCAAAGTCACAGTGCTGCTGCTGGCCAACTGTTGTAAACAAAACTATTTTGTTTCTACTGCAGAGAGATAATGCTCAGCAAGAAAAGACAAATGGAACAGAATGCACTTTTGTTCGGGCCTGACGAAGGCTGCACGATATGAATGAGCTCTCAGACCAGCACGAAATCTTATGTCTGTGCCCCGTTCGCATCCTGACCAAATATTGGTCATTTAAGATAAGCTTCTCTGATTGTTGTGATGAATGGAGGCATTCAAATGATCCAACACAAGGCTAACACTTAACCACGTCACATCAAGGACCAAGGGTTCAACACTGTTCTACGCAGTTGCGCAATTTACCAAACAAAAAAAACCCCACAAAATAAACTAAAAAAAAAAAATAAAAAATACACAGACATATTCAGGCCGGGCACAGTAATGCATTACTATTGTGTTACTGCACTATTTACTTAACAGTGACAATTATTTTATCAAGCATTAGCTTTTTTTTTTTATCCTTTTATTTTGAAAGTTCATTGCTTTTTTATGTTTTTGTGCTTGCGGGTGTATGCATAGTGCAGCACGCAGCTCTAAGTCTTATGGTTACGATGATAGTTTATGCTTATGGTAGAGAATGAGGGGGTTTTTTTACGTACAAAATCAACGGCAGGGTATGCAAACTGCATGTAACCGTGTTAAACGCTTAGTGGTGAACCAGTCATGTGAAATGCTTAAGGAACTGAAATGGCAGTGTATAGCCCCTGGCCTGCTGTCCTCTCCTTTTGCTGGAGCAGCGCTGAGGCAGGCTGAGCGGCGAGCAGCGGGCCGTACCTGACTGAGGTAATGGTATTCTTCAGGTTTTCGGAGATGGAACGCCGTCCTCTCCTCCTCGCTCGAGCCCGCCAGCAGGTAGTAAAACACATGGTAGTTTCTGGGAGGAAAAAAAAACAGCTGGAGTCAGGGCCACACAAACACACGCAGACACGCAGACACATTTTCCACTGGTGTGTATTTACAGCAGTGAGAGTGTATAATGTCTCCCAGCGGAGGGCAGTGCACAGGGTGTGCGGCTGGAGGTTAAAGGTCATAAAGAGGCTGCAGCTGTAGGGAGCCCCTCACACGGCAGCGGGAGCCTGGAGTCAGCAATCCGTCTCAATAAAAGGTCACAGCAGCACCACAGCTCAGTCACGCGTGCGCCTTCACTCTCTCCATATCTCTCTCTCTCTCTCTCTCTCTCTCTGTCTCTCTGTCTCTCTGTCTCTCTGTCTCTCTGTCTCTCTGTCTCTCTGT
>JBBJLR010000040.1:3367837-3378098 GCA_037577145.1 Brachypetersius gabonensis | reverse complement strand
CTCTGTCTCTGTCTCTGTCTCTGTCTCTGTCTCTGTCTCTGTCTCTGTCTCTGTCTCTGTCTCTGTCTCTGTCTCTCACACACGCATGCACACACGACAGGAATGAGCTTAACCTTCTCAGCACTCTAATACTGTAACCTTGGGGTGGGCAACATGGCAGAAACACTTCTCACATTCCTGAAACACTGCAGCCTGCATCGTATCTTTAATGTTTGCTAGCAAGCTGAAACAAATCAGAGACTTTAAAAAGCAGGGTACGCTCACTGCTTTATGAGGAAAGTCCCGTCCTGCAGTAAAAAGAGCCAACCAGCTTTCTAGCTAAGCATGTTGATGTTTTGAAGGGTCAAAACAACCACCAGGAAAAAAAACAGGGAAAGTCATGTGTCATTTTTTGTCACATTTTATTAGTAATTATAAATATCTTTCTGAATCCTAAATATGGCCTTTAACTTTGTGTTTAGAGTTCTCTTCCCATTCAAAGAGATCTTCCTTGTACTCGAAATGACTGATTGTCGTGATGACCACAGCGTGGATATACAGTTCCAATGGACAGCATGGTAATTTTTTTTTTATGTAATAAGAAAAGAAAATATAAATAAATGAATACTATCACATCCCACTCACTGCTCAATGTTGAATATAACAGGTCTTATTTGCTTGTTTAAGTTTATATAAATAATATTACAAAGCAATGAAACATTTGCCAAAGTAGCCTTTTTTTAACTCATATGTTGACACTAAGCTTAACAAATGCATACAAGATTGTAAAAAGACTGCATTTCCAATTAAACACTCTCAGGGAAAAAAAATCTAATTTTTTACAAGTTTGCTAAAAGTTCCCATTTACAAGGAAACAAGTTCTGCTCTGCATAGAACATGAACAGAGTAGCTTCAGTGTTTGCTGTAGTTCATCTGAAGTTGTATTAACTGTGGCTAAAACCTAGTAAAACCTAGGATAAAATTGTGTTCATCCATTTATTCAGCTCGGCTTACTGCCTACTGTTCTGCTGAGGTGTCCCTGGTTAATGATCTTACACACATGATGGTGGCATGAATACTAAATCAGTAGTGCAAGTACCCCAGGGGAGTGAAGATTGGAGTTTACACAACAAACTTCACTGGATAATTTGGAAAACTATGATGTAAGATCCTCCTGAACCTGGCACACCTTATGCATTTGTTAGGAGAGGCACATAGGGCTCAAAATGGACCTGAATATTGTATGAGACATCAGTAACAGTGCACGCATATCCGCAAACACGCACTGCCTCAAAGTGTACAAGAAAAGAAAAGAGCATACGTGTGTGGAAAGAACTACGCATTTTGGCAAAAGTATTGGGACACACCTCTTAATTATTGAATTCAGGTGACCCCTTACTTCCAGAGAAGCACAATCTTAATGCTTCACCAGACCAAGACATTTTGGACAACGTCATGCTTCCAACTTTGTGGACACAGTTTGGAGAAGAACCTTTTCTATTTCAGCATGACTGTGTCCCAGTTCACACAGCGAGCTCCATAAAGACATGGCTCAACGTTATAAATACAAAATAAAATGGGCACAGATTCACACAAACACTTCACAATCTGGTGGAAAGTCTTCCAAGAAGAGAGGAAGCTGTTATAGCTGCAACATGGGGACCAAGGTGTATTGGTGAGGGTGTCCCAGTACTTTTGTTCAGATAGTGTATGATGAAAAGATCAGCATCCAGATAAGCTCTGGGTTTTATGATGCCACAAAGCACAAGTCATGTGAAGACGTGAGGAGAAAAATGCGGAACTCGACGGCTCTTATCAGACTGAAGATCAGTCCTGGCTTGGCGATGCTCTCTAGCTGGAATTTACATAAGGACAGAGAAACTAAACCTAGTACGGGAGGTCCCTCCAAGTGTCGGCCTGAATTTCATATGAACCAATGACCGTTGTCCTTGCTGTCATCAGACTGAAACCCCACACCACCAGGAAATTATGGTCTGGCAGGCAAGAAGCACTGATTCTTTCACTAGCTCTCAGTGTCCCGACCTGTTAAACCAGGGAGATTAGCGGTTCCAATAATTGTGGCCTGCTGCGAGAGGGATCTTCTTGTGTGTGTGAGACTGAGAGACTGTTATATGTCTAAATTTGGTGAAAACGTTGACAATCATCCTGTGTGGTGCAATCGTTCCCACATGTTGACCTTTCATACACAAAAGTGGATTTATTTTGCTTGCTGCCACTACATCACAGAAGTGAGGCCTAGTTTATGCAATACAAGCTAATAGACTGCTTCGTCTCGTATTTAACAATTTGGTACTAAGTTAGAATGAATACAAATGCATTATTCAGTTTTTTAAGGCTCACAAACAAGCTGGAATGAACAAAATGTAGCATCACTGCCACAAACAAACATTTAAAAGATAAAAAGATAACCACTATACACTGATTACTCATAGTTGTTTGTTTTTCTGCTCTAGCGAATACAGAAAGTAAATCAGATAGAGTGCTATCGTTTTCATTTTAGTTCATTTTCTGTGACTTGCAGATTTTTTTCAAATCCAAACTTCCAACAAGAATGCAGACAGACACCATTCTCAGCAGAGAAACAAACTGGCAACAGAGAAAGAGACCCTGAAAAGTGAAACTTACCACTTGAAAGAAACAGCTGAGTTCTGTTCCATTTGTTATACTCTATATGGACAAAAGTATAGGGATTCTAATAAGACTGCAATCAAATACATAGATTTTAATATGGAGTTGGTCCCCCTTTGCAGCTATAATAGCCTCCACTGTTCTTGGAAGACTTTCCACAAGATTTTGGAGTTTCTGTGGAAATTTGTGCCCATTCATTCTGTTGAGCATTTATGAGGCCAGACACTGATGTTGGATGAGAAGGTCTGGGTCACATCTCTGTTCCAGTTCATCCCAAAGGTGTTGGATGGGGTCGAGGTCAGGGCTCAGAGCAGGCACTCTGCAGCCATGACTTTATGGAGCTTGGTTTGTGCACTGGGACACAGTCATGCTGGAAAAGATTCCATATAATTGACATAGTTGAAAGCATTTTCCAAAATGTCTTGGTTTACTGAAGCTTTAAGATTACACTTAACTGAAAGTAAGGGGCCTAGACCAACCTTTTCATTACGGGTTGTCCCCATACTTTTGTCCATATGGTGCACAAGTACAAATACTCATTGAACCAAACCAATACACACGTTTAAGAACGCCTGAATGTTTTGTCTCCCATTATTAGCCACCAGTTTGCAACAACATTGTTCTTATAATGCATCTGTAACTTTAGATGTTCGATGTATTCAGTTACTACCAACTCTGCTAGCCACATCCCTGAGAAGATTAAAAAAGGGATTCCCACCTTTCGTTGTGTTCCTGATAAACAAGCCGTGACTTCTCCAGCAGGTACTTCTCCACGTACGCACTGGAACAGAAAAGTTAAAGATCAGTAAAAGCTCCAGATTTCTCTACACTTTTAAACACCCAGAACTTTGATAAAAGGCCAAACGGGCAGCAGCCCTCTCACCCTCTAACAGTTCCACTCTCCTGGTAGTTCACTTGGATGAACTTTCCAAAGCGGCTCGAGTTGTTATTATGAGCGGTCTTCGCGTTTCCAAAGGCCTGGAAAGGGGAAAAAGAACAGAAGACTGCTTTTGAGATCTGAGGGAGAAGGAGTCAAGTAAAGGAGCAAGGGTTAAACATATTCTGAATGCAGCTTAAAATTCCCCACAGCAACTTTGGTGTGCAAGCATAACCACGTAATACAGAAGCCAAAGAAAAGAGCTAACAATTCTGGCCTAGACTAGATGAGAACATTTCGGCTATAATAATACATTCAGCATTATATCAGCGAGACAAAGTGGGCTGAAATGTCAGGAGTTCCAGTTAAAACTATTCATCTCTATGGGATAATGACCAGCATTTTCCTCACTGTCATAAAGCAGTTATGTGGAGATGTTCAGCTGTACAACTTAGACAGAGCCAGAAAACACGAAACACAGAACAGACAACTTGCTGCTTTTCCAAATGAGTACTAGTAAACTGTGCATAAAAAAAAAACTGCAAGGCAATTTGACAACAGATGACACCGTCGTCCCCACGGTACCATAGATCATCTACACATTTACATGACCACTCCTTTGGAAAGGAGTCTGTAGCTGCACACCCAAACCTTGTGCACTCACAAGTGCCAGCAATTTACACCTGAGGGCCATTTTTCAACTGCTTGCAAACAGGCCTAGTAGTTAAAAGATTGATACTTCTACAGAAACAGCCTACAATGTGGACAAAGACACAGATCCTAAAGTCACACATAAATTGAAGAGTTTGAGCTGAGCAGCTGAATGGCGATAGAAGCCAAAGCGTAATGTGAGCCATGTGGACTGAGGGAACATGTGTAGAAGCAGCTTTAATAAGCGTCCACTCTTTCCCCTTTGGCCTGTTTGTGTTGTACGGCTGCCTGGAGGGGAAGCAGGGGAAGGTGTGCATAAAAACCCTGGAGATGTTTGCAACCCCTCCATAAGCAAACAAATTCCATGGTGTATCTCTCAATTTGTTCCTATCTGCTCTGATGCAGATAAAGGTCTCTGAATGGTTATTGGACAGCAATCATTTGCTTTAAATAATACATTTTCTTCTCACTCATACTTCTCATGTGCAACAAATGCTTTTTTTCTAATCAAGAGAATGTCACACAGCTCACTGCTTGACAAAGTAGTACAGAGCAACACCTCCTGCCCACCACAGGCCTGTCCTCCCAAATAGTTCCTGACTAGAACACATGGGTTAACTTCAGTTCTGGGTGGGGGGGGGGGGGGGCTGGACATTTTCTTTAAACCTTAAAAAGACTCTTTACACTCAAACATCTCACTAGTAAAATTGGTTCTTTAAAAGACAATCCATTGAAACTTTCCTCAGGCAGTTGCCTAGGGTGGCACTTCAGAGGACCTGGAACTCGGTTGCCAATCAATACACCAAAATTCCAGTTAATTATCACTAATTATATCCAGAGATTCAACCTGGAGCTCTAAAGAATCCTTTTTGGTACCTGGATAGTGAACCTGGAAAAAGCCTGAACCCCTCCCTGCCTTCTTAGCAACCAAGCATGCAGATATTTACATGCAGATACGATGCTGTGGATTAATCACACAACCCAGCAGACGCACACAGTCGCAAGGGATATCTACCAAATACACACCGCCCTGTTATGAATCACACTTCCAAAACGGGAATTGTGGCTCACACGGAAAGCCGGACCATGAAGCTCCACCACAGGCGCAGGGAAACGGAGTAGTAGCCATGACCTCACACTCTCTCTCTTCGCTCACAGCCGTGACACGTCTGACAAGCGATGTTGAGTAATCTCCTCAGGCAGAGACTTCCAGAAAAAAAATGTTACGTCAAACACAGAGATAATGTTACAGATGGCCACCGAATTTAGCCTGACAAACAAAATATATAATTCCCCTCTTCTCAGCCAAAGAAATCAAGTGGATATTGCACAGTTCTCCGCTTGACATATTAATGGACAATGCTTCAGGACGTCTGCGTATCTCAATAGAGTTTGGCCGGCCCTGTCCAAGGACACAGGTCAGACAAGGATGGCCAAATTAGCCATCAAGATGTCACCTCAGCACGTTCGGGACCAGATGGAGGAAAGACCATCATTTCCTGTTAATGAAAAGCCTGCATGACAGAGAAAAAACGCAGAGGGTTCAGAGCTCAAACAGAAGAAAAGTAATGGCAATGATGGCACTAGATTATTGCGGGACTGCTCAACAGTCAGCATCCCTCGTACCTGCAGCAGAAATGAAGAGTGGCAGCTATTAAAACAGCATTGAGTTGTTCACTGTTACTATGCAGACATCCACCTGGAATATGTAAAAATCATCCAAGGCTGAAACTGACATTTTTACTGCGAAATACATATGCAGACAGCTTGGCTGGTTTCATATCTGCAGCAGTAAATTTGAATCGGGTCAGAACAGCAGAGCAGCTGTTATGTCTGTGCAAAGTGAAAGGTGTGCCCTGCTCCCAAAGGAGCAAACCAAGCAGTGGGCCCATCAGATACTGAAATAGAACGTGGCAGGATGGGCTGTGGCAGGGGCTGGAGCGCACATGAACCAAACACCATGATCAAACGCAGAAATATGACATTCATAACTCTTCACAGCGCTGAACATGAGGGAATGTTTAGCAAACATTTCTGGAGGAGACCCAGAGAGACCAGAACTGGCGATCACTCTCAGGGTATTCACACTGTAGCAGTTAAACTATTACAGTATTGTGTTTTTGTCTCGCTCACACTGAAGTTCGCAGCAAGCACATGCCACGTGGCCTAATGAACTGCAATGGCTGTATTACATCCAGAGAGCAGAGGATGAAAGAGGTAAAACAGTACCAGTATGTCGACACGATAATCAGCTCTGTCTAACGTGTGTCTAAACTAAACTTTCTTTTTACCCAGCAACTGCCTTTTTGGAGTTGTATCTCTCAAACAATTTTCTCTCCATAATTTCAGCTCTGAAAATAGCTAGGTAGGTAACACTGCTAATTGTCCTGCTGGTTCATGCTACTATGAGCCTTTCTCTTCTCTTTTCTGAAGATGCCTCCTTCAAACACTTCAAAACTCCAGTGTGGAAACTAGCCAACAGTTAACTTGTGCTGCTGCAGGTGAATGACTAGATTTCTTTCTTGCGAAGAGACCAAAGGGACCACATGGTCACATAACATACAGAAGTAGCAGTCCTTCAAAGTCCAAACCTTTTTTACTAATACAAGGCCGAGGAACAGAAAAGGAAAACCACTGGACCAAAACACCTTCAAGAGTGTTATTCATTTGTGATAATGTTTTATTCCCCAGTGTTTGTGTGTCACAACAGTGTGGCACACCGTGGGTGCCGGGCATGCCCAGCCTGGTCCAGCTCCAGCTCTGCCATAGAAGTAAGTGCCAGCCAGGACAGCCAGAAAGCCCTGGAGCACAGAGTGCCAACAGAATCACGTCACTGAGAACGGAGAGCACTGACCTCCTGTTACAAAAGGCAATTCAGATACTCCTGAGACTTAACCTCCAAAACAAAGCTATAAATATAATATTAAGGTAAAGAAAATGAAATCAGAAGTTGCTATTAGCTGTCGACAACATCTAATTGGCACTAAAACATCACCTGATCTGGGCAGAAAGTGAGCCGCAGCTTTATGTACCACAAGTGAGTGGTGCTTTGTCAGAGTACCATTATTTTCAGAGTGCACCAAATAAACCGCCTTTGATTTTAAGAAAGTGCTTTTCTTGGATCCATGTCAACATACCTACAAAGAACAAAGTGAGCCAAGTTAAAGAGGTGCTAGAAACTGAACCTGGCTTAATATCAACAAGGGATTATGCCAATTGCTTTAATGGGCAAATGTCCCACGGAATTTACACAGCGAGAAAGCTACTGAGGCCCAGGAGACCAGATTCAAATCGGTAGGTTTATGAACGCGATTAAGAAAGAACCTGATAAACTGAAGCAGTTTGTTTTGCTGTCCTCCACAAAGCGGTATCTATATCTGTAGCACACTCCCAAAACTGTGAATGCTGGAAAATGACCACAGCAGACAGTGTAAGGCTATTTTCCTATTTCCTATTTTCAGACTCTTGTTCCATATTTTCTGCATTGCCCTTTGTGGTCCATACCTCAAGTTCAACTGCAGAGTGGAAGAAAAAAGGCGTTAAAGTGAAGCGTTCTTTATACTAATGTGATCAGAATTCTATACATGCTACTAGGGGTGTGCAATATGGTAAAAATCTTAAATCGCAATACGATATACAATGTGTCACAAAAATGAATTTTTGAACATTGGTAAAAGTAAAAAAAAATAACCTTTAGCACCATGCAGAAAACATGAACGAATGAATGAAAGTTAGCAAAAACAGTAAGTACAATAAATAAGTCAATTTTATCTCGCATTTCAGATAGATCTAGTTAACCGGGACAAAATGATTTTCTCTTTGTACTGGAACATGCTAACAAAATATAACAATATATTTAGAAAGGCATATTATGTAATTTATCAGGATAATAATAATCACCCAGCCCAAAAGGTTACTGTATCTACCCAGATTAAATTAGTCACTGGATAGGTCAAATACGGTCTGCTGTCATTTATTTAAATATAAACAGTGGCTAAAGCTGATCCGCACATGCTCAGTCGTGTTTCATCAATAATAATTCTCTTGCATCTGTAGGTATCCAGGCCAGTACGAGGTCACGCAAAGCTGAACCGTGCCTGTGGCTCTCTGACTCACTTGTTCCTGACCACGCCTGGGCCCACGTAGCAGCACGCAAGAAAACGTTCTGCATTAAACTGCTCTGCAGAAACCATCAGGCATGTAACAAGAGCAACTATACCCTGACAGGCAAATAAGGTCAGATTCTATCCAATGGAAAATAAGTCATACGTTACCCATCAGAATAAAGCATAAAGAAAGGCTGCATAATATGAGCGGAATACAAGCACTTTTGATTATGATTATACTGGTACATGTTGCAATTGCCCACTGATTGAATCTATTATACAGTATTGGTAAGGTCTGGCCAATTGTAGATGAATAACATGAACATATTGATCCTCTCAAAATAGCCACATGCTATGATTGGCCAGGATGGAGGTAAACAATAAGAGGAGTCATTTGCATTTTGAAGCCTGGATTGCAAAGGCCAATAGCAAGAGATAGATTTAACAAACACCATATAGGCCATTCAAACAAACCATATGTGAACCAAAAAAAACGAGTTATCTAATAACTTGAGGGACAAATGCCAGACACATCACAAGCTCCAGAATCATTCTCACATCCCATAAGAGAACATACCACCTGACAATACCCAGCAAGTTACGCAGAGCTGGGAAAGTGGACGCCCCGGCCCGGATCTGGCCGCAACATGGGTGAGGTGTTCTTTAGTGACGAGAGCACAGAGCAGGGCTCCAGCTGCAATGGCCTCATGAGCACAGCATCCGCGGCTGCCACGTAATTAAACAAATAAGGCGACGGGAAGAAAGCTCCCAGCTTAGCTCCAGCCTCTGGATGTAATTAAAACCTCCACCCAGAGTAAAATGCTACATCTGACATTGGCCAGCACTAAGCGTTTATGTGAAACTCTTTGCACGCAAGCACATGCATGACCAACATGGTCTGACCAGCGCAGGATGCTGGAGTTTAATTAGGATTCACGTGGTCTTCAACAAGACAGTAATACACTTAGTAATAACATCATGGGGCAAATCAAATGCCCAATTGCAACAATCAAGCGCTTCAGTGGATGAACACAGGACTCCACTGATTAATTATCTCTACTCAGTGTGGCATGGCCAAAGCTCCACATTCTTTTATGAAGAAGAATTGCAGGACATAACACGAACAGAAAACAATACTAAGATGAGAGCAAAGAAGGCACTGGGACACTGAGATTACACTCGAGAGCAGACTTGGACTTAAACAGCAGTGCCTTATAACGATTAGAAATTTATCCAAAAGGAAAGTCAGCCATCAGGACAATAATTGTGGGCCTTGTAAAGCCGCTAGATGAGCCAGATATAAGACGCGTGTTTCATTTTATCCAAACCTTCAGGTATTAGAGCAGACAGGGCGTTAAATAGGCCCTTGGCATTTCGTCAGGCTGGAACAGAGAATCCCAGATGCCAGTAACAGATCATTAAAAAAAAAGAAAGAAAAACTGTAAATGGCGCAAGTGCAGAATTCAGAATAAACAGGAAAAGTCTCCAATTTGTGAGTCTTTAAACCAATGAAAACGTTGAGAAGTGGTCAGGTAATAGGCAGTGTTTCTGTCAAAGTCTCCAGTTAAAATAAATATGCTGTGAAAACCAGCTTCTCTTTTCATTAAATAGATCTGGAATGCTGTAAGGAAGATGGTGTTAAGATTATAGAAATGTATTGGTATGAACAAAGATGACAACGACAAACAATATTTGTCTTGTAATAGACATAAAAAAAAAGGTAGAAATCTTAAAAGACAGTATCAACTGATCATTTTTCTTTGCCTTAATAGACACATTCAACACACCTTTCTAGCTTCTAACATGCAGAGAACGCGCACCACAACAGCACACTGGCATCTCAGACCGAGAATGACCACAAGGGCACAGGACGCGGCTCTAGAGAAGCGGAAAGGAAGTTTCCTTTTCCTCTATAGTAGATGACTTGCCTCTGTTTTATGTACTTATCTGCTCTGGAGTCATTCTGTGTGGGGGCGTGGGGGGGGGGGGGGGGGGGGGG